>VZDJ01000074.1:1578508-1615247 GCA_008694505.1 Cyanoderma ruficeps
AAAAAAAAAAAAAAAAAAGCAAAGGTAAGAAAGGCAAAGAAAGGGGCCCCTGGAAGGAATACTTTTTGCATTAAGAGATTATAAGTAATAACAACCAGCTGGAGAATGAAAGATCTCAAATTTATGTAGAGATTGTCGAGCTACTCAGACTTAGCATGCCAAGAAGATAAACCTCTCTCTTCCAGGTCAAGTTACTGCCAGGTAAATTATGTCTAAGCTCTATTTGTAAGAAGCAATGGTGACCTCACATGGCTTTCTAAATTATTCCAGCAGATTGTGATCCCAGATCTTGTTATTACCTTGATGAAATAATCTAAATTCAAATCAGGCAGCCAGGTCTGAATGCCAGGGCACTCCTGTCCTCCTGGAAATGAAACTTCATTACATGATGGGAAAGTTGGTGACATGGGGTAGGAGAGGGGAAACACTGTTCAGCCCTTGAAGGATCCTGACAGACCAGGGACAGGGACTGATCCAAGTATCTGATACCTATTTTGCATCCAATATTTTCAGTACCAGTTATCTCCTTGCAGATGACTTGGGGTGGTGAAGGTGGGATACTCCAGCTTTGATGTTTCCCTACTGACAATTTTTGGGCAACACTTTTGGGCAGCAGTGTCTATTTGAGAGAAAAAAATGTATTTTCACAGCTCTTTTGATATAACAGACATTTGATTTCTAAGATATCAGTAACTGTAGGAACCAAATACAGGAGCTCCTAGGAAAACTCCCTCTTTGTTCTCCATGGCCCTACTACAAAGCTCTTACAGGGCCTGGGCCAGGATCCTTACAAACGGAAAACAGCACTGGCCCACAGCAAAGTCATTTTTCTATGGGACATGCAAGGCCAAATTTCCTACTAATGTCACATAGCAGTACTAGGGCCCTGGGGGCAGACACTCGCTGGGCATCCAAGGTCAAGAAGTATCAATGCAGCTTCCCCTCCCTGTGTTCCCAGACTGAGAAAGAAGCATTTTAACAGCTGAAAAGTAGATGGCTCTCCAGTATAATTGGAGCTCACGGAGTGGGTCATTCTGCCCAACTGCGCTGATGGTGACAATGTGGGCAGTACTTAAACTTCCAGGCAGGAAGCTCCTGAGCATGGAGTGCTTCAGTTCAGTACCAGTGTGATTACAGCCATCTCCTGGTTAGCAGTAAACCTTGTTCTAGGTTTGCTTTGGTCCTAGAGTTACAGATTTAGGGTGTGTTTGTACACGGCACACTGCCAAATCAGCCCGTGTCACATGTTTGACACGTGCTCCGGGCAGTCTGCAGCGAAGTGGGGAATAGAACCTCAGGAAGGATTTGTAGATGCTCAGGTCTGTTCACAGCCCTTTGGCAGAGTCTGAACACACACTGGAGCCACAAATCCACTCCGAGCAGGGTTCTTGCCTGAGAAACTGCCTGCCAAATAGCTGGAGCTGCTCACATGGTCGTAAGCATGCATAGGGTTTAGTTTATAAGGGACCGGTGCGTGTCTGCCTGTGGAGGAAGAGGGGAGGGCCTGAGGTCACCTTTTGTTCAGAAAGGAAGATGCTGAAAAAAGTCGGTGCTGCATGTGCAGCTTTCCACCACCTCTGAAAAGCATTCCTGAAAGCTGACACTGCCAGTAATTTTTTGTTTTGTTCCAAGGTGCTCATACTTCAGATGGCGACATCTTGACATTCACATCCATTATGTGAACGGATTGCGGAAATAACTCAGCTCTTACTCTCTCTGTGATATTAATCCCCAGCTGCTGGCTGCAGCACAGAGCTGCCTCAGACCTCAGGCACCCCAACAGCCCACCCGCTCCCCAGCCCCTGCTGCTCTTGGCTGCAAGGAAGGCAGAGGAGCATTTCCTAAATCAGCCTTTCTCTGCTTCAAAATCTGAATCCAAGTTGGCACATTAGAGCTTTTCTCCTTGCTGTGCAGCCACAGGTGCTTGGGGTGAAATATAAGGCCTTTAACATGAGCATTGTGATAATATAATTTCCCATCATGGGAACCAGATGAGCTTCATTAAACAACGGCTCAAAATTGTACAAATGAGAAAGGAGCCTGCAAATTAGGATACACAGCTCTTGTTCACATGGCAAAACATCATTAGCTTTGAGGTGGGAGAGACTCTGTTACCTTTTACACCCTGTTGACTTTTAATGCTGGTGTTTTTAATACACACGCTGCAAGCTGGTTTGGAAAATACAAACTGTGGTAATTGCTCCAAAGCTCACTTCATCATTCCTTGGAACAAATGTCAGTGGGGAAGGAACCTGCTGAAGGAGAAGGGGAGGAGTGATCTAAAGGGCTGAGGAGTAGAAAAGCAGAGTAATTTTGCATGAGTGAAATGGGTTACCCATCTGGACACAGAGACAGGGCTGGCAGTGCTCAGGGCTCTGCCATGGTGCCTGGTACTTGCTTTTACCACTGGGCATTTGCAGATTCAACAGCATTTAGGAGAAAACATATCAGATGAGGGATACATCAAAGGCTGAAAAACAAATGGTCCCTTTGCTTAAGTGTTGCCTCAGCTTAAACCTTGCCTAGCCCCAAAAAGCAAAGGTGATGCATTTTCTTTCTTTCTGTCTTTCTTTAAAGATGGAAGGAAAAAAGAAGGGAGGAAGGCTTGAAGTGGAAAAACAAAATCAAACAAAAAAAAAAGCCTCCATGGACCTGTATGTGTGAATGCTGCCGAGAGCAAAGACGCGCTGACAAAACAAGCCAGGAATGCTGAGGCCCGAGTTCTGAAACACATACGGTTTATGTTGTTCTTACCACAAACCAAAAATATGTTCCCATTTGAAATGGTTGAATCCACAGCTGTTTTAAAATCCCTTGGTACTTCTGAGACAAATGATCCAAGTCAGACTGTGCTAACAGGGTCAGTTTTAGAGCCAGGCGAGAGCTGTGACTGATGCAGAATCACTGCAGCTCCATCCTTTTCCACATCAATCATAGCTCAATGAAAATCCTGTGGGGCTGTCGGGCTCTCTTACAATATTGTTTACATTACAAGATGATGTAAAGCTCCTCCAGCAAAACTGCACTGCTGGATTATGATCTCTACTAACAGCAAAAGAGATTAAGTTGCAGCTGCAGGACAGCACAGAGAGATGCAGGCACATACCCCCAAATTTACATCTACAAAAGCAGTCATTAATGTTTCATAAAATACACCCATTGATTCATCTCTGCAGGCAAATTCTCTCCCTTTAAACCGATGATTATAAAGCACCTTGGGGCGACTCTACATCCTAGATGCTCTATAAAGTAACCAGCTTGTATTGTCATAAAAGCTGAAATGGCTTTAATCCATTTCCTAACAATAGCCGTTTTAATTCACTCCAAGAGGGCTGGCTGTCAAGAAAATAGTATTTTTCTCAGATTCACACCTGAGGTCAAAACCTTGCCCTCTATGCCAAAGCTAATACATCACATTTCTTTTTTCCTGTTCCTTTTGAACAGTGAGGACAGTCTTTTGCAGGAAGACAAAAAAAAAGGGTCTTTGCAAGAGCGTGTGCAGCATCGTGGGGGAGGGATGTGGAAAAAGTCCCAGCAGCATCCCATAATCATGTACCAGGGAGGGCAGGCTTGCAGCTGTGCCTGGCCTTGAAAAGAAAGACTCAGCACCTGTTTACTCTTGACTGAAAGGTCTCAAGTCATGGCTGTAATGCTCTAATACACCCCATTAAATATTTGCATATTAAACATACAGAAAATAAAACCTTTTTGAAGTGACAGCGAGTGAACAGCATTGCAGCCTCTCCCACTCTCCATGGGTCCCTCTAATTGGTCCCTCTCATCCTGACACTTGATTGCTCTGGAGATAGGGTGGGTTTTAAGGCAGAAATTCCCCAGGCATTCCAGCGGTGCACAGCAGTATCTGCTCACAGACAAAGCCCTGGCAGTTGCCGTCAAAGGAACTGGGAGCTGGCACCCTTTCCCTCAGCCGAGGAAAGGAGACTAGACTGTGTCTCATGCAGTGTCAACAGGAGCAATCATGGCAGGTCATGACCTCTCTTCAGCCCAGCTTTCCCACCATCAACATCCCTTTCCCAAATCAAGAGGAAGTCTGAAATCCAGAAATACTTCTTTCTACCTTCAGACTCTGCCTGCATCCTCTAGACCCCTGTGAAAGGTCCTCCTAACTACCACAGCTCCTGCAGTAAATAAAGCCAGATAAAAAACCTCTGGGCTGCTCAACAAAATGCCAAGGTGCCCACAGAGCCTGCTGCCCTCAGCCACCCAACAGCTCAGCACACCACAATGGTTTGGGACCACCCTGCCCACCCACAAATGCCCTGAACTGATGCCAGCAGACAAAACTGGGTCTTGCTGCACTTCCCAGCTCAGTGTTTGAGCACTTGGACAACATGCCACAGACAGCCATGGGGCTGGGGAGCACTGGCAGCACTGAGAGCATTCATACCAAACTTCCAGAGGCTGGTCCATCCCCTGGTCAGCACTGTTGGGATGAATGCTCTGCTTCATGGCACCACAGCGCCCGGGCCTGGGGACAGCAGGAAGTGTGACCACACCAGCCATTTTGCCGTGCACATTCGGCAGACTCAGCTGAAGTCAGACTTGCATGTGGTTTCAGAGGTAGTCAATGTCTGGTTTGATATTCTGTTGACATGGTTCGTTTTCAGTTGTGGTTTTAAGCACCAGCCTGACAAGTGCTTCCGCCTGTACAGAGTGCTTTTCATTTGAGAAAAGTAGCAGCAGGGGCCCCCTCAGCTCACAAGCTGGGTTTGGATCAGCAGCAGGAGAACATTTAAGAAATGACATCTCTGCCTGGGGTATGAACACTTGTTTGGGGCTTTCCAGCTTTCCAGCCTGCATGTGAACCACAACCCTGGCCTTGTTGGGTGCAGGAGAAGAGATTACCAACTCCTGGTGTCCTGGCCATGTCTGGCATCCTTGCCAAAGGTCCCAGGACAGCCTGGTTGCACTAGAGCTGCAGTTACCAGCCACCTCACAGAGACAGCCCTGCAGCAGTGAGTCCTCTCATCTTTGCACCCCCGTAGCTCCCTCACAGAGCAGTGAGATGACCACCCTGGCACAGCTGGCCCATGGCCTGCAGGGCAGAGGCAGGTGCAGGAGAAAGCCCCTTTTGGTAGCCTGTCTCTGCAGTCAATGCTGCTGTGTGCTCTCCAGCATCAGAGAAAAATGCCTCGTGCTGGGAAAGGATGCGTGATGCCGCCTTGTCTCTAGGGGTGTTCCTTCCACTGCCACACACTGGAAATGCTCTGCTCCTGGCACAAAGAAGCTTTATTCTTACAGCAGAGACTTTTATTGTGCCAAAGGAACTTGTTCAATACAACAGCCCCCTTTGTATGGCTGCTTCACCCATGAGCCATATGCAGTCCCAAGGCAAGGCCTGAATGCTGCGGAAGGTATGACATGATCTCTGTCCACAGAGATACATTCAGCTCAAACAGTGTTATTTTTGTCTTACTTCTTGGTGACTGCCAGGGGAGATTGAGATGAAGACAATGGCAGGGAAAGTGTGTATGAGCCCTGCAGACACTTTATGTCTTTTCACTTTCAAACATGTAGAGAGGGAAAAAAGCTCACTGAGTTCCTGATGTGCCTAATTGCCCAGCAGCAGAGAAAGTGAATTGGCAATGTCTGCCTCAACCCACACCGGCTGGTTCCTCGCCTCACCATATGTCTGCTCAGACACTCACGACTCCCCTGAACAAACCACATGGCAGCTTGGACACTCCATAAGGGCTGTGCATGCTCTTCTAGAGGAGTAATCAAAAATAGTTCCAAATGTTCAGTGTTTCTGTCCTTGCCAGAGACTCAAACTGGGCTGTTATGGTGCCATTCTATTCTGTAGTTTATTATGAGCATTACAGATGTTGGGAATGTAACCCTGCCCTCCTACCAGTCACATTTTTAACAAATTACTTAATTAAATTTCCAACTAGGTTGGCATTTCCTATTGCTCCTTACTGACTGGATAATTTTTCAGTCAAAAAACATCTTTAATCACAAGTTAGCCTGTACGAAATGCCCCCTCTGTCAGGTGCTACTGCTAAATGACCTTGAGCTAGAACAATCACAGGCTCTCAGAGGTCTGGAAGGTTCAGCTAGTCCTGCTGCTCACTTGCAGGGTGGGTTTCTGGAGCAACACAACCTTTCCTTCCAGCTGGCTCCTGCCACTATCACACCAGCAGAAGGCAGCACACTGCTGGGTGTTACACAATTACCCCTTCCACCAAACCAACATTTTCCAGAATTACTTTCAACCCTACTCTGAGCACCTATCTCATTGCACAGAAGTACCTCTTTACTGGGGTATTATATTGCACAAGCAACACAACAGTCTCAGCTTCTTGGTTCTTGCTACTGGAGGAAGGAGAATGCCTTCTTTGTCACTAGCACTGTCGTCAGCTAATCAACATTAGATGCTTCCATGTGATGGAGGGTGTTTTGGCCTGACACAGTCCTAGCAGCGGCAGGAGTTAATAAAACTCTTGCTTTGATGATTGCATGCAGCTCTCTCTCTGCATTTAGCTTCCAGCAGCAAAAAGCACACGAGTGCATTTCTCTAAATCTGCTGCCCTGTTACAGGCTCAATCAGGCAAAAATCTTGATTCCCTTCTTGTGGCAATGAAACAAAAACCTTTACCAGCAAATAAGACCACAGATACAGACTGAGAAATTCATTACCCACTGGAGGCTCTACATTTTTCCTTCTCAGCCAGTTTTATACCCCACGGCAGTCAGATATGTGAACCCCTTTTCTGAATTACCTTCAGTGGGTGAACACTGTGTAGAGGCAGGGAGAGAGCTCTACCACCTCTAAAGGTACTGGGAAGAGCTTGGATCTGTCCATGAAGTCACCCAGCCTGGGGCATGCCCGAGGGACATGGGGTGTGTGGAGCAGTGTAGACTCCTGGGCCATGCTACTCTCCTCCAGCAGCTGTGTGCAGAAACGCAGATGGAAATGTTTTCCAAGCGGGCACTTTGCAAACCCTCACCCAGGGAGCAGGCAGCACAAATCCTCAAACAAACAGCTACCAGCTGAGGAAAAGTGAGCAGCGTGGCTGTTGTCATAGCTTTGGGCCCACCACTACCGCTGTGCCTGGCACCTTGGCCTCTGTTCCACCTCTAATCCCTCACCGCTATCTGCTTCAGTGCAAGGCTAGCCTTGGCTGGGCTGCATTTTTTTTAATCTTTTCAGTCTGCCAAAACCCAAGCTGTCAAATACAAGTTAACAGACCGAAAACACAGATGTCCGTTCTTGACTAAGTTTCCCATGCAGACTGGACGTGCTCAGAACAGCTTTTAAGGTCAAAGCACTGGTCCCTTTCACCAGGCCCGGTTCCTCAGCACCCAGGCCCTCACTGCTCGTGGCGTCCCCCACACCCGTCTCTGTGGGCATTGCCTTTCTGTACGTTGGTTTGACAAAGCACGGCCTTACGACAGGTGTGGCTACAGTTTATTAGGGACAAAAGCAAGGACTTCATGACACATACACTCTGTGTGATACAGTGCACTGGGGATCAAAGATTTCTCAGCTACAGCGCTTGAGGGTGGCCTGAAGCAGGGGGATTCAAAGTGTACAGGAAGTTTGTCTAAATGCCCTTCTTACACACCTGAAAACAGAGATGCTCTGCTTGCTCACAGGCCTGAAGAGACTTGACCTGCACAAAGGTATGGCATATATATATATATATATTATTTGTGTGTTGCACATAAAGAAAGCAGCATTGGGGACGTCTAGGATTTGCTAAGAGCCTCTATTTGGCACCCAAGGCTGGGTGCTGAGCACCTTCCTCATCAGTAGGCCTCAGATCTTCTCCAGAAGTCAATTATACTTGAGATCATCAGCTTCTCATTATACTATGAGATCATCATTCAGCTTCCATGCCACTGAAACCTCTGTTTCTCTCCTGACACTGCCAATAAAACCACATACTCAATGAGCAGATCAGATCTGTCATTGTACCAGTATGGGAGAATCCTGTTAATTTTTTCCTGATGAATGTAGAAGTTTGACCTCCACCTTCCCTGCTAGCTTACCTATTCCATGCACTTACCATGGATTCTGTTCAGGACAGTAAGCTTTTGAAAGCAGGAAGTGTCAAAACTGAGATAGGCTTGTGCATGTGCCACCACAGTGGGTCGTGGGCAGGGTGACCTGATGAAGCCTTAACACAGGACAAACTGCAATAGTAAAAGAAGAACCTAATTGTTGTAATCAAACATTTCTTGCCCAGGCCACCCAAGCTGGTGACTTCAGGGGCTTTTGAGCTGTAAGTAAAAGGCAATTTTTGTGTGTCAAACTGCCAGAGTGAAATCTCATTTCTGAGCCACTCACCCACAAGGTTATCCCTGAGAAGCCACAGCTCATTTTCAGCAGTGTCAGGGACACTCAGAACTGCATAAATATTAACGTAAGATCTCTCCTAAAGAAATGATCAATAAAATGAAGCAAAAATAAAGTGAATACAATAATTCCCTGCAATACTGTATTAAGGTATTTTGTTCTCTGTTACTCTAGTCTCAGCTAGTATGAGATGAGGTAGTAAGTATGAGTTAAGTATTTGGGATGCATTTCCAGACAGGTGTATTGTTTTTTCAATTGTTTTTTTCTTTTGTCTGAAGCATAAAGAATGGGCCACTGCCAGAGGCAGGGTACCAGGCTTGACAGACCAGTGGTCTGATCAAGTCTGGCATATCCTTTGTTCTTCTGTTCCAATTTAATGCCTGCTGGGAGTGAATTCCAGTCATGTGGGGATGTTTTTGCCAATGAATATTTACCAACATCCTGACTACCCGGGGAGTACAGTTCAAAAACTAACTGCCAGGGAAGCGAACACATAGTAGAATAAACACTTAAAGATAAGTCATGAGCTTTTTTCTGTAACACTGAAGGGAGCAACATTTGGTTCAATTCCCATATACATTTAAGACTAAACTCTCACAAAAACACATACTCCATGTGCCATTGTTACTAGACCTGGATTTTTAGGCCATTTATAAGCATGTGGATCACATTTAAAGAATATATTATTTTAACAACCCACTGCATCCTTACAGTCCAGGAGACAAATAGGCAGGGGGTAATCTGATTTCATTAACTGCAGAGAAAGTAACTTGTTAAAGAAACAGGGTTTGTGCAGATAACCCAAAAAATTCTAATCCCTGAGTGGTACCAGGAACTCCTCCATCATGTTGAGTCTGTGGATATATCTGTACCCCTCATCTTTATCAACTGCTGTCCCAGTTGCGCTTTGGGGATCTGTTGGTAGTTCTCTGTGAGAACTGGTTGATGATGCAATGTTTGTTCCACCTCTCTTCTAATTGCTAAGCTCCATTAAAACAGGCAAGTAATCAATTATATTCTTCCCTGGTGTCACATGGAAGAGCAGGCAATTGCAGCAGCTATGGGAATGACATGCCAGTAGTTGAAGAAGATGAGGTGGGTTCTGTGACCATATGAAGTGGTGGAGAATGTTGTCACTGGGTGATCTCTGCTCCAACCAGCTGATGAGTTTCAACCACCACACTGCACTTTTTAATCTCTTGAAAAAGCATCAAAGGTAAGTAAATGTGAATTCTTCCTGGCCCCAAACACCTCAAGTCAGGCCTATGAGAACAGAGGGCATCAAAAGTCTTCTTCCCTCCATGAAGTTCACAAGAAACACACCTGCAGAGGAGCTTTGTAGCCCAGCTCTGCTAGCACAGTGGCTGGAGAGAACTCCAGAAGTACAGAGTTGCCCTGGCTTGTGTGGTGTTCAACAGAGTAGTGCTGGCAGCCTCAACATTCAGCCTGTCTGCCTTCTTAAAATTACAAGATTTTACAATAGCCTACAACAAGGATGGGAAAGTTTTGAATTTTAAGTCTGTTACACAGTATTTGCTCATCTTTTCTGGCATTTCTCTGTAAGAAGGGTTAGAAAGTTGCTGGGGACTTTTGTATATATTTTAGTTTGTTTTAGGCTAAAAACATCCTGTAAACCCTTGTTGCAGAGCCTATGGCTTCAAGAAAAAAGAAATCAAAGCCTCCCCATGAAAGCTCTAGTGCTGGCAGCACAAATTCTGTTCCACTCTGTGATGTTGACCTGGTGTCCTGCACACAAATCCCCAGTCTCTAGAGGGGAGAGGGTTTCACCTTCCCTCTTTCATGCACAAAATGATGACAGGGTCAGGATTTTCTCAGATGGAAGCTGTTTTGGGCAGAGAGGGATCTAGTGTTGCCAGTTTCACCTTGACCCATAACACTTTGGAGCTCTAATAAAACCCAGGCTCTTGGAAGAGCACACTGATTCCCCTGCATGGCCTTGCCGGCACTGACCTACTCCCTGCCCATGCAAGGCCTCACCACAGGTATGGAAAGAGGAGCATCTCTGAAGACCTTCTTCTTCTTCCTCCTGCCTTACTTGGGCCTCACATGCTCAACTAGTGAGTGTCTGCATCTCATCAGTGAGAGCAAATGGGCAGCACAAGGGAGTTGTTAGTGAGCAGCCTGACATGGGAATGCACATTTGTACCTCCTCTGGTCCTGGATAATTTGGGGTGATGAGGAACTGATTGGACTAGAAGGAGTGAGACAGAAGTCCAGTATTTATACAGGTCACCATATAACCACAAGAAAAGTAGGACAGACAATTTTGCATTAACCTGTAATGTTAAGTACTTAATCAACAACTTAAATATTCTTCAAATTCCCAGCTTGACTGACAGCATCTGAATAGCTTTCTGCAAATTAAGTGGGCTTAAATTTAAGCACATTAGGGCTCTCTAGTTAGTATTGACAGTCATAACCAGAGCTTCAGCTATGCATATTTATGCTACAACACAGATAGGGTGTTCAGTCTAGATTTGGAGGATTTAGGAATTTTTAGAGTTCCAAAAATAAATGTAATGGAATGAAGTATCAGAAATATGACATCTGCTCTAGTGCATGATTTGCAAGAGACTGTAGGTCTGTTCCTTTGAGAGCATTATCATTGCCAGAAAATACTAAGTCCTAAAAAAAGTGTCAACTATAATTTGCAAATACTAAGCCACATTCCTCAGTCATTCCTTTCCAGGGCAGCCTGTCTACTCTGTATCCGTTCAGGATGCTTCTCTCTTTTTAGTGCCAGAGAGTCTCAGAGTATTAAATGTACATGTCTTCATCATCCTTGCAGGGCAGCAAAGTGCTGTCACCAGCCTTTAAAAGATGGGGAACATGAGCTCTTGGCTTGCCCACAGTCTCTGAGGTAAAGCAAGGAACAGAAAGACTGTTTTCAAATCCTGGTTTCCCTTTCATCTTTCCTACTGGGTGGCTCGGCGGTTTAGGCAGCAGCTTTTAATGTGCAGGTCTGCTGGTGAGAAGTGCAGATGAAAGCAGTGGTTCCCCTTCAGCCACAGCAGTCTGGCTTCATGCTACTGGCTAAAAAAACAAAGTCCATAGGCTTGTCAGAACAGGCAAACTCTCTATTTTTACACAGTGCTCAGCAAATAATAGGCAATTTGCAAACGATTAATATTTTATACCAGTTTTTCCAAACTTTGCCTGTCATTTCCTCAGGTGTCTGAGTGTAACTGCTGTTTCATCATTTCCAGAGTGATGAAATCAGAAATCCTGTTTACATGGATACAGCTTTTTGCCACATCTTCCACACCTTTAAGAGCAAGTCTCATAACTACCAGCAGAAAGGAACTGCACAAGGGCTTTATAGAGCTTGTGAAGGCTGGTTTTAGTGACTATTATTCAGTTCCAACTTGCCAGAAGATACAGTTCTGACTTAAACACTTACATGATTAAATGCTGCCACCACAGTGGTTTTGAAAGTCTATTTTTTAGCATGGATTATACAGAACTTTGATTATAAACAGTTGCGTAATCTTTCTGTTTTCCCCCTACCGCAAAATTGCATAAATATTTGATATTTACTATATCTCAGAGCCTAAACCTTGCCATATGGGACATGTAGACTGAGACATTCTGAAAAGAGATGTATGAATAATGATTTTTTTTTTAATCTGGCAGCCAAACCTGTTACAAAAGAGTGAACTCACAGATACTTTCCTCAGGTTGGAGATAAAGGTGGGGGTTTGATTCTTTTCTGAATTACCTGACATTACCATTATGATCAGCATAATTCAAGGTTAAATAAAAATAAGAAATGTTGACTTTTTAAAATACATAAATGAATAATCTAGACGCTTCAAAGTTTCCTTCTTGTTTTGGGGCAGCCTGTTAGGGTCCAGCCCAGGTGGTTCACTGTTCACACTTACTAAAAGATTTGATTGTCCTGCAAATTTCTGGACCATCCAGCTTAGCAAAGGCAGCTGCTGCAGCCTGGGCTGAACAACACTGCTCAGATAAAGGCTCTACTTATTGAACCACCTGTATGGCAGTGGCTGTTTTTTTCTGCAGCAGTTCCTTGGAAGTCTAGCAGGGCAAGTTGTCTTTTAGGCCAAAGTTAGGTGCTTAAAAAAGCAATACATTTTATTATTATATTTAATAAATACATTTATTAAACACATTTATTATTATATGGAAAGAATTATAAAGCAATCTTTAAAACATAAAGTCATGTTATCAATCTCTCTACTCAGTGTGTCACTGACAAAATGGAAGACTTAAGGTACAGACCTATTAGACACTTTGAATAAATATGATTTTGTGTTTTCAGAAGTGCCCAGTAGCACCCTCTGCCAACATCTCTGAAAAGGCAAATGGTGTCTTTTTTGTAATTTTTTTCTATATGCATATTGGAAATTAAAATAAGATAGTACTTTGTGCTTGGTGCAAAAATACCATACTGAAGGTATCTCTGGGGGGAAAAAAAGCCAGCAGGCTTCAGGGGTGGACTGCTTGGGTGGCAGACTTGGCTTGAATGAGGGACAGAGGCAGAGCACATCCCTTATCCCAGTCATGCTTGCTCAGAGCAGAATCCTGTGATATCTGCCTTGAAGCAGACAGTTTTGGTAGAGAAAAAGGACATTTACTAATGTAGCTGTTAACTGCCATTAGCAGGAAACCAGATGTAGACTGTGTGAATATTTTAAGCCTAATTTAATTTGGTGCTGGGTTTAGGTGTATGCTATTTATAAGCAAGCAATGCCAAGTGGTTCCTCAGGTCTTGCAGCAGGTGGGAGCCTATTTAGTGTGAGGTCAGGGAGCACTGTGCACACTGCAGGGTGAAGCTGGAGCTCTCTGTGGCTGGCACTGCCAAAACCCAGCACACAGAGAGGAGATTTATGTTTTCTAACCAACCGAATGGTGATTAACAGGCAGAGCATGTGCGTCCCCTCGGCTCTGTAATCGCATCCCTGAGAAACCGCACAACCTTTTGTGCTGAATAACATTTGCATGAGGTGGGGACAAGTGGTTCGTTCTTGCTTTATGGCTCCCCCCAGTACAGGAGAGGTTTGGTATCTTCCTCTGGACACAAAGAGCCATTCCCAGCCACCCCGGCAGAAAGTTGTGGCCAGGAGCTGTGCAGCACCAGCAGTGCTGGTGAGTGGAGGTCAGGCTAGGTGTGTTCTGCACACAGTTTGCTTCACTATCTAGATACTGAATTTTATTGCACATACGGCCCTAAAAAAGTTTCCAGAGCAGTAAAACATTGTCAGAGATAGGAACAGCGCATTTAACCCATCAGATCTGGACCAGCTGCAACTTTTTCAGTGGGGTACACCATTGGTTCCAGCAAAACCCCTCAAAATCTGGATAAAAAGTGCTATAGGGGATGGCTGAAATCAGGGGAAACTGTCAGCTCAGTTAATGATTTTTATTTCCCATACCTCTTTGTTGGGGCATGGAAAAAATTTCATAGTGCAGTCTGATGGCAAAGAAATTGATAAAAAATATATAATATCCTTTTGTCTCCTGCTTACTGTATTAATATTACATTATTGCAAAAATAAATCCTTCAGATGGAGCAGACACATTCCCTAGACATTCAGTAATGGCAGCCCTACACTTCTGTCTGTCTGAAACATGACAGGCACCCAGAAAGGCCATCTGCTAGTGGCAGGAAGTTTGTCCTGGCTGTCCCTGCACTACCAGGTGCTGTGACTGTACCCACTGCTGACTCACAGGTCTGTGCATGGCTGCTGCTATGTTGTCCTGCAGAGAAGACCTCAGACATGGCTTGTCGGGGGTTTGGATGCACATTGTCCCACTAACTGCTTCCTTCTTCTATTCCCTGCAGTTTGCAGGCAGTACTGAAATGGGGAGATGGATAATTTACGTGCTGGAGGGCAGAGCTGCTGCGCTTCAGGGCTTAACTGAACAACCTGGAGAATAAACTGAGAAGAATCTCATGAAACTCAAAAAAGACAAACACAGAGTCCTGTACCTAGGATGAAACAACCCCACCCAGCAGGACAGGGTGGGGATGAAGCCACAGTAGTGTGGCAGAAAAGGATCTGGGAATCCTTGTGGACCAAATGTGGGACATGAGGCAGCAGTGTGCCCTTGCAGCAAAGTCAGCCAGCTCCACGCTGAGCTATGGGAGCATGAAACAGAGGCAGCAGGCTGAGAGATATAAGAGTGCATCTGGAGCACTCTGTCCACTTTTGGACTCTACAGTACATCAACAAACCGGATTGAGTCCAGAGGAGGCCATAGAGATGGTGAGGGGGTTGCAGCAGCTGATGTATGGAGAGAGGTTGAGAGCTGGTTTTGTTCAGCATGGAGAAGGGAAAGCTTCAGGAAGGGCAGAACAAAAGGGAAGGTGGAGTCAAACTCCTCAGTGGTACACAGTTGGTGGGCAGTAGACACCAGCTGGAACACAGGAAATCCAAATTAGGCAGTGGGAAAACCTGATTCATCAGCAGGGCAGAGGAAGGTCCTGACCCTGCAACAGTTTTCCCAGGGAGGTTGTAGAGTCTCCATCTTTGTAGATGTTCAAAACCCAGCTTTTCAAAACTCTAAGCAATGAGCTGTAGTTGGCCCTCTTCTGAGCAGCAGGGTGACAAGGTGATCTTCAGAGAGCTCTTCCAACCTAAATTAGTCTATGGTTCTAAGGCACTATCTGGGCTAACTGCTGAGTTGGTCTCTTCAAGCAGGTGCTCCAGAGCACAGCTACAGGTTAGGTTCTTTGAACTGACAACTCAGAAGCTTTTTACTCTTTATTGAGACCTTAGAGAGATTATACGGGTAAATAAGTGTGCAATATTGGATTGTGGGAATATGCTCCTTAATTATCTGTAAGCCTGATGGCACAAATATGGGTGTGAATTCTTAATTCAACTGAAATGCTAGATCCTCCTTTCTCTGGAAATCACAACCTGATTTCTGAATGTTTTTGTTTCTTAAAAAATTATTATATACTTATTTTTTCAACCTTCCAAAAACCCCAGATAAATCCTTGTTTTCATTGTCCCAGTTGTATGCTGTTCGCAGAACTACATGATGAGATGTGAGAACAGTGCTGGTTTCAAAACTGCAGAAAAAAACCAGCCAATTTTGGCATGAATAGCAGTTTAGGATTTCCTAGCATTCTTTTATCAAATAATCTCAGTATCTTGTCCTAGGTATTTTTAGTGACTTGCCATGAAACCACTAATGCATCAGTGCATAAGCTATCTGCAGGCCAGTCCATCCTGCTAATTTAGGTGGAGATTAGGCCAGGAGCTTTCTTATCCTATGTAATTTATATTTCAGCCCCTAAAACTAGGTTATAGAATGACCTCCCACTATCATCTAGAGGTTTCTCTAGCCTCAGAGTTACTGGCCTGTGAACTTCTTAAGAAAGACTGAATTTTCCCCTTGAGAACTATTTAACTGAGAGTAGTTTTCCTTCCTGCTGAAGAGAATAGTCAAAGTTTAGATGTTCCAAGTACCTGAAGCTACTACAAGCTTAAAAAAACCTCTGGCAAGTTTCTATGACTGGATGTATATGATTTTATGGCATGGAACTGTAAAACAAATACATTTTAAAGCCTCATCCTTGCACTGCCCTGCGTGAGAATGTTTCAGTCAGTCATGACAGTCTCTTGAGAGCTGTGCTTTTCAGTACATACCTGCAAGCTCAGGCCACAAAGCCATACAAATCCCTTTTCTGCACACATTCAGCTTGGTCTGAAATGAATAGAGGTTATCAGATTGGACCCAAAAATGGGAATCCAGCCTTCTTCTGGATTGTTGGTATATGCAGACATTCATAGCTGTAGTGAGATTATGAAAGTGAAAGAGATTTTATCTCCGAAAGCAACCTATGTACCTGGTTATGTCGTAGCTCTGATTGTCTTAAAAAGCAGAAAATTATCTCCCTTTTCCACTGGCTTCCAAACAGCAATGATTGCTTTTGAGTATTGAGGCACCTTACGTGCTAAGGTGGTTCTTAGTGCTTTCATTAGACCAGAATTAAATTAGAAAATTATGAACCAGAAAGATCTGTTAGAACTTTCTACCATTTCCCACCAATAAAAGTTACAGAATGGAGTAAAATAACAGCAGCACATTTCACCTCTTCATATTAGATAGGATTGATTGTAGCACAGAAAGTTTCTGCTAAAGGTTATTGAACAGGAAAACGTTGGCTGTACAGGAAGTGGAAGGACTTGTCAACTCTTCAGAGGCACTTTCTTTGTAAAGGTGAACTCTACTGGAGTATTTGACACAGGCAGAGAAGAAGGTGTTAATCTGTTCACATCCAAGGCAAAGTCTGCAGGCTGCTGGTAATTGCTGCCCCATAAATGTGCCTGTCATGCCTCCTTAGTCTTTAAATATCCAAACTCAAAATAGATGTCTGTGCAACATGTTGAACCCAGCACTATTGTTTTGTGAGGCAGTATTATTCATTTAGCTTCAGCCAGCTGCTCTCTATATTCAGCCTGAAGGAACAGACTGGAATTTGTAACCAGACAGGCAGGCTGAGAAGCTATAACTTATTCCCTGGGCTGATAAACCAGTGCATCGAAAGTACAGTAAACAAACGCCCACTGGAAACCCATTCCAGTGCTCTGTTCACTCCTTTCCCCCGCCACAAATAGCAGTGATCACAAGGGAACCTGCCTTCATAAACAAATACCCTAGACCTTAATTCTAGTATCAGCTGCATGACATAGTGTTGCTGGTATGTTAAACACGGCACATAACAGCAGGATACACTATTAGGTCACACATGGCAATATAAAATAGTAGGTAAGGTCTATGCCTTCTGCTGGGTGGGGACCTGGAGCAGGTCGGTTGTTTGTAACCACATTGCCCTCTACTGACAGATGCCCAAAGAGGTTGAGACCCTAATTCTGTTGAACTTCACTCGGGGAGAGGCTGTCCTGCCACTCGTGGTGAGGCAAAAGCAAGAGCTGGTGTCATGGCCCAGCTGGTTAGGACATACCAGCATTCATCTCCTTTGGTAGAGACACCATTTTTTCTAGTCCCAAAGATGGGTACTTGGCTATGAATTGATGTTCTCCACTGAGAGAGTCTCCTCCTTTTCCTTTTTTGAAAACAAATAAACAATTGTCTGAGCTGTTTTCTCTGCATTCTTCAACCTTTTGTGGACATTGGAAGCAACCATGTGCATAATCCAGCTGCAGGCAAACAACTATTGTAAGTAGGAGTTCCTCCAGCCCTTCTACAGCACCCTGCAGCTGTGTGGAGCCTCAGCACAAGCACATCATCTGGCAGCTGTTACTGCTGCTTGAGGAACAGGAATCTTCACAGGGCTCCACAGGGATAAACTGGGAGGTCTGTCTCCATATGTTCCTGCAAGAAATAATAAAGCAATGGGTGACTTCTCCCCAGCCAACAGCTCCCAGTCGATGGCTGTGACTCTGTGCTTGCCTGTGGGTGTTGCCAAGGCTGACAGAGCACTGGGCTGAGCAGGCACAGCCTTGACTTCATCTGTGCATCATCACAGGCTCTCAGCTGGATTGTGTCTGGCCTTCAGCAGAAGCTGTGCTGTCTGCTGCTTGTAATAGGCTCTCACTCCCCATATGTCTTTGAACTCTCTCCAGCAGCATGTGGGTTGCAGAGGAGATGGCACTCATCTGTGAGGCTGCAGTTCAAAAGGCTGAGAGCTGGCACACCAGATTAAAAAGCTTGTGAACTCCTGTTCTGGGACAATGGTGCATTTTAGTGAGGTACTTCGCTTTCCTGGGCCTTTATTTACTTGAGGTGGCAGCAAAGTTCTAAAGGAGGCAAATGCAACTCTACAGTTATGATAGCATTGTATCTTCTCAATTAGCAATTCATACAATCAATGTACATTTATATATGTTCCTTAACACTGGGAGAAATCTCAGATGCTATGTATTTTCCGAAGGTAAATTTCCACTAGTGCCTTTGCCATTAAAATTCAAATAGTACAAACTCCTTGTCAGTGCTGTGCAATTTTTCCTGTCTCTGAAGATACTGTTTCATACCAAGAGAAACCAGTAGAAAAAATATATTATCTTCATGAGAAAACACGTATACATGCACATGTTTGAAAAGAGTGTGTAAGGTATATGCGTGTGTGTGTGTGTGTGTGTATGTCCCTCTCTATAACAGGATTCATAAGATTAAAATCAGCACATTTACTTCAGGCATGAATTCTTTTCATTCAGTCACTGGTGAATTTGAAATGTTTTCAAAGATCCCATGAAAACAAGTGGGAACATCTGAGAAGCTGATGGACTGTGTTGTGTGTGGGACCGGGTGAGTTCAGAGGAAGGAAACCAGCCATTGATCAGCTCACCATCAGGTGTCATCTCCATGGCTGGAAATGCTGGCAAGGAGGGAAGCTGGACACGGGAAGGAACTGAGCAGCAAACAAGCAATGTGTGAAGCCCTGGAATAAAAAGTGCAAAAACAATGAAGCTTAGGTAATGGGAGAACTCCTGCCATGTAGGAAGAGGAACAGGCTGCAACTCATTCAGGACTGCATGGAGCCCAATCACTCCAGGACAAGCATGTAAATCATCCAAGGGTGCACACAAGATGCTATTTATAGCTGTTAGTTGAAGCACTTCTTATTTATTGTTGTGTTTATGCAGAAGGAAACCCTCCAGTACAGGAAAGACGCTTCTCCAAGTCTCCAGTGTTTCCTGCCAATTTTATATATGTGCTTTAGCCCAGCTTTATTTATCTTCATGTTCTTTATTTTAAAAGGCATATGGATTAATGGTGCAGTGCTGATAAATATTTATTGATACCAACGTGGTCCCCTCCCAGGGATCCCTCCAAAGGTGGTATGGGGGACCCCTGGGCTGATGAGTGTGTGCATCTCCTGCCAGGTCTTCCATTATCTCCTCCCTCAAGGGCACAAAAGGCTGAAACATGAAATGCCCGAGGCTCATCTTTACAAGATAAATAAATAAGTAGCAGGCAGAGGGCTCGATGGGCTCTAGGCTGCTGGAGGAGGAGGTGGCAGGTGAGTGGGAGGGCACAGTGAAGGTCAGCTCTGGCTTTCCTCTGGAGAGTTTGTACAGCTCGATTGTTCGTCACTAAATGCTCCAGGGTGACGAAAGAATTCAGTCCAGGAGCGCCAGGGGCCTGCCTGAGGAGAGCAGCACAGCAGCCCTACTCCCCCCAGGGCTGCTTCCCCTCTACCTCCACTGCCTTGCTGGGAGCACTGGTGTGGGGGAAAGCAGGAGCCCCAGGCACCACCCCTCTGGCCCAGTAAAACGCCTTTCAGGCCCGCCTGTCTCCTGTCCCCAGGGGCTGGGAAGGCTAAAGATGCATTCCTAAATTGCCAGCACTACAACGCTGGCAGGTTTGCATAGCTCCCAGACATTTTTCCTCTGCCCTTTTTATCAGCGGAGAATCACCCCCCCCCCGCCCCCCGCTGATAATGACCATGCAGAAAGAGGAGCATTTGTGGGGCAGATCCGTTTACACGATTGCTTCTCATGGAATGAGACATGAGACTGGCTGCTGGTTCTCACTTCTCCTCCTGTGCCAGCTGGCTCCCCAGGGAAGCATGTCTATCCTGCCTGACTGCTACAGCTTTCAGGGCCTTTATCTGGTGGGCTGGAGATTTCCTGTCGGGCAAGGGGCAGGCACATCTTGGATAGCATTTGGTAAGAGGGAAGCAGAGGCAGTGAGATAGTGCTCAGCTGTAGGAATTGTCCTCCCCATTTGCATGCCTGTGTAATCCCATTTCACTGCTAGTCCTACTGTAACCATCCAGCTCTCCTTTTCTGAGGATCTCTGTTTAACCCTTTCCTGAACAGTCAGCTTCACTTCTGTCCGTCCAGAAAGCAATTCACAGATCTGTTATTGACTGAAGGTGTCAGGAGTCCCCACCAGCATCAATGAGGGAATACCATTCAGTTCCTTGCTAAACAAACATCTAATACATTAAAAAAACCCCACAGTAAGTACTATTTAGAATACCAGTGCTTTAGTTTTAAACAAAACCCATTCAAGCAGTAAATCCATCGGCTTTTCTCATACAAAATTTCCCCTTTGTTACCACTACACATACTTGTAGTGAAAGGTCATATCACGGCACTTGCACTTCTGTACTTCAGTATGCACATAGAAACACAGCCCTCTCCAAATGTCTTTCAGAGGTAATTTTCCTGTCCTCATAGTATAACTGCAATTTGCAGTCTAGACCTGAATTTCTTAGAGCTGGAAAAGAAGAGTATAATCTTATTTGTTACCTAACACTTCAAAACCCCTTCAGCAAGCAATCTGGGTATCTTCACAGCCAGCAATATTTTCCTGTTATAACTTGACCAACTTCTTCAGCTGCAATGAGACTCCTCTGGAGTTCTGCTTTTGCACCTACACTAATACAAACTCATTTGGCCAATTAGTGCACACACCTAAATTTAATTTCTAAATTCATAATCTCTCTCCAGGCTGAGACACTTGCCTGTCTCAGCAGAGCCGTAGTCAATGAAGACAAAACACATTCACCTGGTAAGTTTTTTGAGTTGGGTGAACTTTGTTAGAAGTTAGAAGTTGAAGACTCTCTTTAGTTGGGCCCTTCTGACTGAATTGTCCTGGGCACCTTAGAGTCAAATTAAAAATGCATCATCGTTTTCATATAATTCCTCTCCCTTGCTTTTGCATTTCCCATCACAACTGAGGTGTAAAGAGGGTGGATTGTTCCTCCAGTTTTAGCATTGCAGAATGATGTAATTTAGAAGTAACCTTGGGAGATCTCACCCAAACCCCACTCACAGCAGACAACATCTAACTTAGTAGCTAAGTTGAATTTTCCAGGTTCCAGATTGTGTTCATTGCTTTTTGTTGTGCATTTCTTAAAAGTGTCTGGCTCCCTCTTCCTTCACCCCTGCCCTGCAGTAGCTGTAGACAGCAGCACGAGCCCTGACAGCCATCCACCTCCAGCCTGGGCAGGCCTCTCTCAGCCTCTCCTCATCCACATGCACCAGCGTCCAAGCATCTTGGTGGCCTCCAAGCATCTTGGTGGCCTCCACTGGGCATAGCTCAGTGTATTAAGGCCTGTCTTGTTGTGGACAGTCCAAAAGTGGACATGATACTCCCAGTGTACATAATTCTGAATAAAGATTAATCACGGCTTTCCTCAAAACATGAAAATTTGCCTCAAATAGTGGGAGCAGATGCAGCCATTGCTGTGTTTCTGGGAATGGGGTCATCATAAACAAGAATTTTCAAATCAAAGCAAACTCTTCTTTTCATGTGTTCAGCTGTGGTTTTAAGCTGAGCATCTGGGAGTTTCTCTTCAGTAGGAGAAACCTGCTTGGATGCCACTTTTTCATGCCCAATGTCTCCTTTTAACAATTCAGAAGAGGACTCCTTACAAAGGGCAGAGGAAATCAGCTGCTCTTAACTTTCATTTCTGTACTTTATTTGTCCACAAAACCCAAAGCAAGGCTCTTTTTTAATGTCTTGACAGCAAGGAAGAAGAAGCATTTAGCCCAGACACTGTATTCTGTGTACATTATTTTATATCACTTGCATGAGTAATGTCATTATAATAAAGTGCAAAGAAGAAATATGATCTGCTTTGCTCTCCCCTAAAGGGAATGCATTTCTTTCTCTGCTGAATGAACCTCCCAGCTTCTCACAACCATATGGTGTCTTAGGTGTAAGTGATGCTCACCTGCTTTATTGTCTTTAGCAGAAAGGAACTAAGTATACAGCAGATGCTCAAGTACCTTGAAATGAATGTATTGTGCAAACAGAACTGTCATCACAGCCCTTGCAGTCACATTTTTCACCTGTTGTATGCTTGTTTATCTGTAGTTTGTTTTGACAATGTGTAAAATGTTTTCTTAAAAGCTTGGAAAACTCCCAGTTTCAGAGCTGGACTAGTGTCTTATAGGTGGCACCTTTGTAGCTAGACTATTTAATATCTGTTTAAAACTCAAGTAAATGTAATTCACTCTCCCCACCCCTCCCATTTTTTAAAAAAATATTTTTCTAAATTGTGCTAAATTCCTGCTTGGTAATAGGCAGTTTGGCAGAAAAAAAGGTGTTCAATCTTCAGACAGCAGAAGACTTAGTCCTTTTTTGTTTTGCTTGGAATGGATCCATATATGGAGTCTGGACCTGAATTTGAATTCCTTGCATTTCAGAAGTTTTCTGATCAGACTTCAGGTTCAGACCATCATAAAACACAAACCAAAATATATATTCAGGCTCCTGACTCAGTTTCTTTTTCTTTCTTTTCTCCCCATCACTTTCACCAAGCAGAGTTTGGATGAGGATTTTTCCTGCCCTCATATTCCTCTTTGCTGAACTAGATCTGTGTCATGTCAGTAAGTGAACCAGGTCCTCAGCCCAGGGCCTTCAACAGGTCTTGCATGTAATCAATTTTCCTAGTTTTATTAAATTTTATTAAATGTCTAATCTTCATAAAAGAAGAAGAGGAAGGTCTGCCCTGGCCTTTAGGGCTATGGTTTTACTCTTCTGTCTGTTAGGTGATTTGTACTACAACCCTTTTGACACCGAAAAGCAAGAAGTCGGCACTGAAAAGCAAAAAGTTGGCACTTGTGTCCTCCTGAACTCCACTTCCCAAGGTCTCCACCACTGTTGGGATGTCAGAGTGAGAACAGCACCCATCCTCTCCTCTCCTCTCCTCTCCTCTCCTCCTTTGTTTCTCAATTGCCTCATGTTCATGGCTATCAGCCACACTGCACACAATGTATGACATCTACTACAGAGTTTACCTGACCCAGAGCTTTTCTTGTGGAATCCAAGAGACAGAAGGTTTGCTTTCTCTCCACATGTATAAAGCTGTGATGGAAATTGTGGGTCAGTGGACACTCTGCTTGGTTTGAGGTTGTGCTTTTTGCACTGTTGAATTTGAGCACAAGGATGCAAACAACCACATGGCAAAACTGTGGCTGGGTGATGAACTCCTGGGAGAGTCCATGCTGCCAAGACTCCTGGGATGTGCCTGCTGGGCCATTGAGCTGCTCCACAGCTCACAGGTAGGGTAAGGTCTCTGTCCAGATGCCCAGTGTAAACTGAGTGAAGGCAGTAAAAATTTGCTAATATTCAAGGAGTTTTAGCCTTTATTGTCTGCATATAATGTTTGAAAGCCTCTCTCCCCAGTGCAGCCAAGTCAGAAGGACCATTTGAGGCACTTCATTGTGATGGTTAAATGGATAGAAGACAGGAGCTCAGTGCAATCTGCCTCAGAGCAGCTGTACCTGACTTGCGGAGTGAGTTTTCTGTCTCTGATTCACTCAGGCTCCAACTCTCAGCTTTGTCCTGTATTGTGAGGCAAAAGAAATGGCTTCTGCTGTGGGGACTGGAAGAGCCATCTTGCCCACAGCTCAGATCCTCACTGCAAGAGCACCTGGGGCTGGCAGGGGCATTCCTGAAGCCACCACAGCCATGGAGAGCTGTACCTCTGCCTCCTACCTCATCAGGCAATGTACCATCGCAGGATTTATCAAAGGTTGCAGACATCTCTGCCTGAGGGATATAGGCTCCAAGGGTGTCAATCTCAGATAGTGATAAGCCCACTGGTCTTGCTGCAGGACTTCTATGTTTTCTGGGTACATGGGCCACTGCACAAGACAGATCTGAGTGTTTCCTAATTGCTGTGCAGGGTGATTCCTTACTCTGCAGCTTGGTTTTCATCACTCCTTGTTCAGAGGTGCTTGACTCCCTGCAGTCATACAGTGTGCAGAGAGTTTAGGGACGTAACTCAGGACCATGACTTCTAGCTGGCAAATAAGGTCTTTAAAACCCTTTTTGTGCATCTTACCCTGAGAGATGTGCACCAGATGTGTGGTGTTAGTAGAGGGTCACTTCTCATGCTCACACGCCCGTGACCCATAGGTGGCTGGCACTTCACACCAACACAGGCTGGCTCATTTTTAAGCTCTGCAGCAATTTTTTGAGAGTTGTTCAAAGGCTTCCATCTGACTCTGGGACAAGACTCTCAGGCACTGTGCAGCTGTGTTAGCTGACTTGCCTACTCTTGTATGCTGTGGTTGGGGCACTTAGTCCTCAGCAGCAGACGAGGTGCCCTCACCCCTTCCTGTCCAGCTCACAGGGGAAATGGCACCTGACCTCCTTCTCCAGGCACCCACCAGCTCGATCAGCTCCAGGAAATGGTACAAAAGCAGCTCTGCATCTGCAGGAGCACCGAAGCAGCCCTCAGATAGAGTGGCTGGGTTGGGCAGGGGGAAAGGGTTTCTAGCATTAGCACACTCGCAGTCCAACTTCCTTCTCTTTAGCTGCTCCAGTATCTGCTTTACCTTCAGCAGGACTATCTGGAAAGCTGAAGTGAGCAGAGCCTGACTTTTAACAGAGTCAAAAGAGAGTGTAGTTTCTTCAGCCCAGGTTTTCTTCTGCTTTACTGTGCTCATCTGTATGTCACTTAATTCCTGGTACCAAACCATGACAATCTCATTTTAAAAAGTAGCAGCTTCCAGCACCAGTCCCTGCTGTCCCCTTCATGACTGTCCAGGTGTATGGAGGGCTCAGAGGTGCAGGTCCTAAGACTGCACAAACAGAGTGCAGGGATAAGGTGGAAATTGTGTCCCTGAAGGCCCCTGCTTCAGGGCTCCCTGTTGCCAGGCAGGCCTGGGTGTCTGATGAGGTCCTCTAAAAAGTGGGCAAAGAGCCTTTGATATGAGACTACCAAATCACAACTTAGATGCAGGAAGTTTCTCTGATTAAACAAAAAGAGTCTTTTTTGTTAATTTATTTATTCTTTTTTCATCCTAGGAGCAACATGATGGCTGTCCAAATCCTCATGCCTGGAAATACTTTCAGGATGAGATACTACAGAAAGTCTTGTACTGGTAACAGAATATTTTTAGAAGGCAGAAAAATCTTTGGGAAGTAAATCAGAATAATTCTGTGTATTTGTTTACTTCATGAAGAATATATCTAAGAAAAGCTCACCTTAACAAAACTGTTATGATATATTACTGTTGTGGGTAGTTAAGCTTCAACCTGTTTCTTTCAGTTCTGCAACTTCCAGGCATGGATTAGGTGGCAGAAATTCCCACCTGTCTTGGCACCTGTCATTCAACTATTTCAAGTGGCATCTCTCATGGAATTTTGGTTTACGGCTTCATTAAAGGCAAGGCACTCTGAACCCCACTTGATTTTGAAGAACATGTGACGTCTTGCTGCAGTGACATCTCCAGCATCAGACAGGTCCACTTGTTCACAATAAGATCAGAACCATAGAAAACTGAGAATATTTGCAAAACACATTATGCTCTGGCTGAATACAATTTCAATGTGTATTTATAAATTCAAGTGACAATGACCTAAGTTAATTTGACCCTCATTCTCATCTACAATATCCCACATTTTTCCAAATGTAGGATTTTGTGGCTATTGTTTAAACTAAGGCCAACATTGGTCAACACAGATTTGAATACCAGCCAAAATATCACTAAATACAACTCTTTGCTAATTCTGAGCAGCTGCACCTTCCAGGTTCTTTACAAAGTTGGCCTGCTGTGATCTACCGGCCTGAGAACAATTCCATGAACAAGGAGTGAGTCTGCTGTTAGCACCAGGGAGGGTTTGGTAGCAGAGCTTGGCCCCTGCAGTGTGCAGCACCCTCTCGTGGGAGCTGGCCCAGCTCCTCTGCTCCCTTCACTCAGAGTGATGCAATCATCCTTTTCATTGCAAATCTGGAGGCTGATTCTTCAACGATAGCATGTCTAATTTCCAAAATCCATTATGGTGCACCTGCAGATGTCAGTATAGCCTAAAAAATATATACTTTAAGAAAGGGTTCCTAATTAGTGAAGGCTGAGCCATTCATGCAAAGCTCATGATCTCACTCAAGACTTGGGGTTTCTGTAAGGGAAAAGGCTCCTACAGTAAATGTCCATGGGCTTCAGTCCACAAAATCAAGACAACTGAAAGGAGACAAAAGGGGCAGAGGCTAGAGAAAGTGGCTTGCACTGCACAGGTAGGAATGGGTTGGGCTTTCTAGTTTGTGCAGCAGAGAGTGTGGCTCTGGAAAGCACAGGCTTGACTTCGCTTAGAGGTGGAGCTGTTGTCCATCAGTGCATCTAGAATTTATCTTTAGGCCATACTTCTAAACGGAACACATGCTGAAATAGTGTTTTAGGACACATTATTTGCTTTTAGAACCTGTGCCCATCTGTTTCAGCCTGGGCTGTTAGCCCAGTATAACATTTGCAGATAAAATATGGGAATTTTGCATCATGTTTGTGTATTTGCAGGAGGTTAAAAGCGTGCCTTTGTGTCAGAAGCTGGAACCTTTTTATTTCATGTGATTTCTGCCTTGGAGAAAAAGCTAATTACAGAGGTCAGATTTCCTGCTACATTCTGAATTTTTTTGACTAATAATGATGATGGGATGGTTATTCTTAATTTGTCATTCATGAAATTAATCCTCTGTGCTCAAGGACACTGCCTGCCTTGTGAGCTGATGTCTGTGTATAAATTCAATCCCAGTAGACGCTATTTGCTTGAGGGTTGGACTTGGTGTTCCCCTCCAACTCAGAACATTCTGTGATTCTGTGAACACAGCGGCCTTTCTGCTGCCAGGGAGGACAGAGCACTTTGCAGGACGGTTGTGGAGGCACTCGATGCCTTTCTCTTGCAGGCTTTGAGTTGGGCGGAGCTGAGTTATTTCAGTAATGTAAAGCTGCAGGTATTTGCATCATGATTTTGCAGCCTATCTGAGGTAACCTTCCGTGGAACTGAACAGCAGATGAATGCCAAATAGCTTTCCTATAAGGGACTTCACATTAAGCCTTTTAGGAGCCTGGCTTATGGCAAATACTGTGAGGATGTAACACAGCAGCAAACAGGCTGTGCAAAGAGCTGGCACAACTCAAGCATGATATCTCTAGAGATTACTCAGAGGAAAAGCAGCGTATCTGCCTGAGCCCATGCCTGAGCAAGAAAGAGCCTCTATGTGCACAGGTCACTTTTCCTCTTCCCCCCAAAACCAAGGGGGATTTTTTGGGGGGGTTTTCTGTCTTTTTTGTTGTTTAAAAGTTGGAGGGTTGCAATACCAGTGTCAGCTAGTGCCTCAATGCTGCCAGCAGCCTGCACACCAGCACATGGCCTTTGTACCCATGAAGATCAGTGCAGGGGTGTCTGCTAAAGGTTTGCCTCCTACATTAACTCCATCCCATGCCAATCATCTAGTTTTGGCTAAATAGGACCATGAAAATCTGTGACTAACCAATGCCGGCATGTCCTATATATAGGGCTTTGTGTCATGGGCCCTGGACTGAGTTCACCTGAGGCTTTTTCCAGGGCAGACATTGCAAGTACTTGGTGAGGGTCTAAAATCATGCCAGGAGATCTCTAGACAGGTGCAGACACAGAACAAATGGACCCACACAAACCTAGAAGAAGAGTCCAGGAGCAGAGAACACGGATGTGACTTCTCAGCCAGGTGTGTGCCGTGGTGTTGCCCATGGTGTGATGCCCTGACAGACGTGCTGAGGGAGGAGCAAAACTCCCAGGTGTGGGTGCTCTGCTGCCAGCCTGCACAGCATCACCATCTGCCCCAGTCTAGTGGAGCTCCATGCCTGTTTGTTGATTACTTTATCCCCTTAATCTGTATGTTTTAATCCAATAAACCGGTGCATGCAGCAGTCAAGCACAGCAAAGGAATGAAACAAAAGCTGCTGTTTATTCTACCCAAAACAGTCACACCAAGCAGTTCAAAGCTGACAGCACAACAGTAAAACCAGTTTCTTTGGCTCTGAGAGCTTGCCCTAAGCCGAACAGAGTTAACAGAAGTCTTCCAAAACTGTGATTGTTTTCTGCTTTGGTCATCACTTATTCATAGCATAGAGAGAAAAACTTTGCATTTCCTCCTGTTAACCTCTCTCCCCTGATGTGGGAGGATACCAGCCCTTACTACCCTCAGACTGAGTTGAGAAAAAAGAAATGACTGGAGAAATGAGAGTTTGAACTGAGTATGACTTGTTTTGCTTGTATTTTCTCAATCTAATTCAGATCTCCTGGATTTGTATATAAATTATATTGAAGTATACGCCAGACTCAGGATATAGTTCAAGCCTTAGGTCTAAATAGAAAAGCAACCACTTTTTTTTCCTAGGACTCATTGCATCACCAAACTGCTCTTGCCAAGAGTTTCTGAGGTTGTTACAAATGGGGCACCCACAGCATCTTTGTGTCTGGGGTTGGGGCAGCAGAGGAATGTCGGGGCAGGCTGAAACACCTGCTGCATGATGCTCTAAAAGTGTCGTTTTCCTTCCCTGAGCCCCAGTGAAGCATCCAGGGCTGCACCTGCAACAGAAGCAGCAGCTTTTCAGGAGCCATCTCAAATTTATCCCTAAGGATAAGCTGTGTCTGAGTTGCCCAGTGACCTGTGGATGGTGGCCAGTAGTACATGCTGAGAGGAGGAATGGTTGGATCTGTCTATGCTCTTAGTGCTTCTGTTCATTTTTACCTGTTATTCTCCATATTTGGAATCTTCCTTGATGCCTTCAGTAAACTTGAGTTGAGTGACAGATGCTGAAATAACTTTTTTTTTTCCTGCCAAGCAACATAATTTAATGAATAGCAGTGGTGCTTAAAGGTCAAGTTTTATTGGAAATGCAACAAATTGAAGGCAAAATGGTGCTAAGTTGTGTGGCCTTGTTTTCCTAGGAAGGCTGTGCGATGCTCAGCTGCCTCACCTCATCTGCTCTCTGGTGGCTCAGGTTCTGTCTGAACATCTGGGAGTTTTAGATTCCACAGCTCTTGCAGGCAAAACCTTCAACCACCAGCGTTGCAGGCAGGCAAGAGTGAGAGTCCCAGCGGAGCACTTCCTGGCATGGGAAAAACCCGCCAAAGAGAAAGTTCTTACTGTAGTGCTTCCCTCCTATTAAGCTTTCAAATAACAGATGTTTCTCTCTGACATTTCACAAAAACTTCTCTGTGAGGTTTTCATTGCTTTCCAGACACTTTCCAGTTAAACAAAACTTATAAAATTGTCTACTGTTTAACACCTGTTTAATATCAAGACGACTGGAAACTCACAAAGCCTGTGCTAGTGCTAAAGGGCCACTCTTTAAATGTGTCACTTCCAGTTTCAGCTCTTGCCGTGCTGAGAACCAGGACAAGGTGGTATCTTTGCTCTCAGAGGGATGTGGGGAGCGTAGGGATGTGTGCAAATATGAAGACTTGCAGGAGCACGAGTTTGCTGCAGTGAGTATTCCAGCTGTGCCCATATGCACCTGTAGCAACAGTCAGTCAGAAGTTTCAGAGAAATTTCATAGCAGGTAACTATGGAATAAGGCTTTACTGAGGAATGCTATGGAATAAGGCTTTACTAAGCCTTGTCACTCAAAACATGTTTATGTCTTGAATATATCGACTTAAGTACCGTGAATGAAGTGACCTCTTATTTCTTTAATGATATAAATATACAGCATGTTGACTTGAAGGTTTTTGGCCCAGCAAGCCTGCGAGTTTGTGGGTTTGTGGGTTGCTGACGGGAACAGAAAAGCACCATGTTTTCAACCAAGTACACTACTGGCATAAGATCAGAATGATGCTGTAGTTGCTGTAGTCTGCTTTGTGCTCCACTCGTGCCTATTGACCTTTCCCAGCACCCTTTGGTTTCTATCTTTTTCCTTCTTTGTAACCAGCTCTTGCCCACTGTGATCTTCTATTGCTGCATCATAAGTACTATTTTCTAAGGCAAAACATCTCAAAGCCTTTCTTTAAAAACCTGTGCCCGAAGAGAGTTCTTTTGCACCATAATAGTTACAAAAAAGCACCAAAATGTAGGAGGAGATTAAAGTGTTCTTCAAACACTCCTTTTCTTCGGATATGTTAATTTTCTTTTGAAGTTGAATCCACAACCCTATTACACACATTCTCGCTCTTGCCCAATGCAATATTCCTTCCCAAGTGTGGGTTTTGTGTACATGCCTAGTAGGCAGTTTGTGGTGTCAAATCATAGTCAATGCAAATTTTTTATGGTTTTTGTATTGCCCTTAAGCTGACACTTAACTGTCTTTCTTTTATAAATCAGCTAACAAATGGTAGGATGCTCTGTGGGGGTCTCTTTAGTGAGCAATCCTCTTCCAAAACTCCTGGAAGGGGCAGCAAGACAGTAACAAAATCCCATGGCTGTCTGTATAAAACCTGTAGTGCTGGGGTTTTTGCAAATTCACCCCATGCCTAAATATGTAAGGAGAAGCACAGGCTTAAAATCCAACCAGGCTTTGCTGAGGTTCCCAGTGAGCTCTAGTCTGCAAGCACCAGTGACGTCTTGCCCAGCTGGGAGCTGAAGAACTTGATCTGCTGCATACCTGCTCCCAAGGCTCTTGGAGAGCTCTCTGACAACCTGCCACATCTAGACACAGTAAGGTGAGCTAAGGATAGCTTAGGGTAAACTTCCATTTTTCTCTTCCCTTATTTGGACTTACAGCACAGCCTTAACTTTATAAATGGATTTCTTTGTCTTGGCAGATTGCTGTGAACTGCACCATGCAGGGATGACATTTTAATATTAATCTCAGTGAAAGACCAATTTAGGGCTTTGTGTGTTTTCTGAGATGTTTCCAACTTCTGTTAACAATTTGGGCATGAATGTTCATTTTTGCTTTGTCTATGGCTACAGCCACTATTCCAATAGTCAGTAAAATTGTGATAGGAAGGGAGGAGGCTGGAGACTCATTGCTTGCCAGCCACCAAAGAAGCAGTGACAGAGTGGGTTTTATTTCCTTCTGCTCCTGCTTCTTCACAAGAACCTAAAGCCTAAGTCCTCAAAATACTTTAGGTAGTGCAAGTCTTCCTCTGAAAGTGAGGAAACACTTTTTCACTGTGAAGGTGACCAAGCACTGGCACAGGGTGCCCAGGAGTGTGGTGGAGTCTCCATCACTGGAGAGATATTTAAAAGCCACCTGGGCATGGTCGTAGACAGCCTCCTCTAGGCATCCCTGGCTGACCTCCACAAGTCCCCTCCAACCTTATCTCTACAGTGATTCTGGTTCCATCAGGCCAATGTTCCAGAGAGCCTATAGCTGTGGATGACAGGAGTGGTGGCGCTGACTGCCCATTTGTACCACAAGGCTCCTGCAGTTCTGTGGCTCTTCAACAACTTGCTGCTGGAGTTACAGCCCTGGCAGGAAAACCTGTGATGGCCACTGACATGGCTGGCATTTCCAGAGCAGCTCGAGTTACATGTGCCAGACCAGGGTCAGGCACAGGGCGGACACCCAGGAATGTCCCTCTGGTTCTGTGTGTTTTGGTGCAGCCTGTAATTTTTTGTTCCTTTCTAATTTTTGTAACATGAAGAAGCAAACATGGAAAATCTTGTTTCAATGCCCAGTTTGTTGTAAAAGATCAGGAATGTCAAGGCTGTGTAGCTGCAGTTGTTTGGAGAGCTGTTAACAGCCTGGAGGAATCTATGCAGGGTTAAAGGTTTGCTTGCCTCCTTTTTAAAGCTTTTCCTTCTGCTCACAGCTGGACTTAAATAGAGAAAAATAGGAAAGGAGCTTTATTAACACGAAGCTCTACAGGGTATTTTTTCCTTCAAAGATTTCCTATAAGCAACTTTTTGTCAGTTGTATGGCATTTCTCCCTGTGGCCCATGGGCATTCCTTCACCTGGCCCGGATGTCTCCCTCTGGCATCTGGAGACTGTGGCTCCACCATCCACCTTCCACTGGCTCCACTCAGTGTGCACATGCCTGACAGCTCAGAGTGGCTTTGGCAGAGTTTTGTACCTTCTGACCCCTTGGTGCCTGTCAGTTTCTGCAGCAGCCATGGTCTCAGTGAGCTCTAAGAACAACACAGTGTCCTCCCCCACAGCGGTGAGCTGTGGCTGCACTCACAGTCCATGCAATCCTCCATCCTCCCATCACCACTGCATGAATTGCAGGATGGAGATTCTGGGGATTTTTTTACCAAGTTCTCTTATCTGCAGAAAAATTCCCTGGGTTGCTTTCTCATCCTGCCTCAGAGATGCATTTGTTTCTTGGTGTGGGTCTTGTTTTAATTTTTTTAATGCCTTGTTATTTTTACTCCTTGCCTCACTTGTACAAAGGCTTTTGCTGTGCCTGGTTTCCAGACAACTCACGGGGAGAAACTCCTGCAGATGCTGTCTCTCACCCTTCTCAGCATTCCCCACCCTGAGCTTCAGCCTGATGGGTTTATCTCCTTTCTACCCTGTATCCTGGCAATGTATATTATAGACAATCCATGTCAGAGCCCAGCCAAGATGAGCTTATGCCAGTTACCCACAAGCTTTTTCTGTAAAGAAATAATTTTGGTCTTTTAAGCAACTCTGTTATTTGAACTAGTGTGTAAATCTTGGTAATGCAGTGTGGAGTAATAAATAATTAAACAATTCTTTTGACCAACAATAAAGATATACCTTTGACATTCATGGCTATATGAGCATGTTTCTTGTAAAATCTTTATTTTGCATACTTAAAATACAGCACATATTAAATTCTCCAATGGCTCTGTTACAGTGGAAATCTTCATCTTGTTTGTTTGCACAGCTTCAAGCAGGGTCATTGAACCAAGTAATTAATTAAGGGGACATCTAAAATTAAGGTTTCTGAATTAATTTTAATTTGGTCCTTTGCCCCACAATGTTTGTGCTCCACAAGGGGAGGTGTGGAAAGCTCATCTGGCATCTCATGGCCCCTCAGTGGGAGTATGTTCAGCACAAAGATATTTTAGCTGGCACACTCCAGCTGGAATTTATGGCCCATGTGCAGTCTGAAACTTTTCACAGACTCAAAAACTGGCCAAATTTGGTCAAGCTGCATGGAAATAACAAAATCCCATCACTAACAGGAGACCTCTCAGCAAGATTCTAAATTTCTGCCTTGAACAATAGATGTGCTAATGCTTCCAAGTAAAGGTCTGTCACCTCAGAGTTTTCCTCTGAGCCCCTCCTGAGGTTTCTCTGAGCAGGTTTTGTGACAGTGCCTCTCAAACTTTACAAACCAAAGTAGAAATCCCACACAGCAAACCTTGTCAAACTCTTCTGCTTTCGATGGGTTTATAATCCACTGGAAAATGGTCTTGTATTAAAGAACTTTGGACTGCCTACAGTGTTCATAATTATAAATGCTGAAATGCCTTGGAAAAGGGGTGCAAGAAGGTGAGTGATTCTTGCTGAATGATGGGAAACATAAAATACAAGGTGAAGGAAAAGAAATGGGAGGAGATAGAGAAAAGAGAATTATTAAAAGGATCTGGAGGTAAAGGCAAATCGCAGCCTTTACAATGTAGGAGAAAACCCCGAAGTGTCCCAGTGGTTGAACTGGGATGAGACGCCCCTAAGCACCTTGCCTGATCATGTCCTGCTCCCAGGTCATGGAAACTCACAGTTAGTGCCAGGTACTGTGACCTTAAAGCAGCATTTACTTCCTCTGGGGTAAAGGTTTTTTACATCCTGTGTGTAAGTAGAAGCTGCTTTCAAACACCTTCTAACCAGAGAGCTGCTCTTTGGTCCAAGCTGGATTCTTCCTCTGTGATGGTGAGCTGGGTTGTAGAAAATATTCTCTGTGGGTAAGACTTGAACACACTTCATAAGCATGGTCTGTGCCTCTGGCACTTTCTCTTCCCTGCTCACTTGGCTTATCATTTTCAACAGCACATAGATGTCATTTTCTCTTCTTCCCCTCCCTGCAAGCTGCTATAGTTTGTGTGTCATCAAATACCCATGTGAGCACTGGTGGAAGGTGGTAATTTAGCGTTAACTGGAGCAGAGGGAGCTACACAAAAAACCGCATTTTCTGCCTGAAAGAGTCTGACCAGCACTAGTTGAGCCAGTGCTTGTTGCTGTCCCACACAGAGAACCCCTCTGCCTGGCTCTGTGCAGGGTCTGGGTGCCACCAGAGACCTCTGTTAGGGATTAAGAGGACTCAGAGCTCATGGCAGCTGCAGGGAGAGGCAGCGTGAGCCTCAAGTTATCCTTCTGGGACATGATGCAGCATCTAACTGAGATGCTTCCCTGTGTGAACCACTTCACAGTGCTGATCTGTGCTCGCTCACAGACCTGAGGCTGTACCTTATTTCAAGCTGCTCTGCTCTCTTAGGCTGCCTTTCAAATATCTTTTGTGCAAAGATGAAAGATGCTAAGAAGTAAGTCCTATAGCTACCTCTCAGACTCCACTGTCATATATTAATCCAATAACATGTAAAATGATAGACAGAAGTTCTCAGGGGATGCCATACAAAGTATTCATTTTAAAACAAACGAAAACCAGTCCAGTTTTCAAAATAAAACTCTCATAACTCACAGCACCTCTGTCCCCAGTACCAGAAGGCATAACTTTGGGGGAGATTTAAGACCAAACAGTGTTTAAAAACAGAGGTTATGGGTGCAAAATGTAGATCCAGACTGCATGGCCACCTGGGCCTGGGGTCCAGGCTTGGGAGGGATGGAAATCTCAGAAACAGGCAGCTGCACAGACTTCATGGGCATGAAGATGTTTTTCTTACTTTCTGACTTTTGAGGCCTACAAAGTATACAAGAATTTTTAAATAGTGCTTTGGAGTCAACGCACCATTTTATTAGCTAATCAGTTGGGTTGAGTGGTGGTTATTTATGACCTTAATGAATCTGTACCTCAAGACAGAAGGACTGCATGTGAAGTTTAATTAAGATTTGCAGAGGACTTTCTGCTCCCACTCACCCCCCACTGCTTGCTGGTACAACACTGGAGGGAGGTTGAGGCCTCACTGCTGAGCACAGATGGTGGAGGTGCAAAGGGTACCACCCATCTGGGAGCAGCATCATCAGCAACAGCACACTCAAAATCATCCCTGTGGGGCTGTAAATGTTTTAACATCAGCACCAAGGCTGTGGACAAGGTAGCCAGTCAAACACAAACCTTTTGGCACCAGCCAAGGGCAACTTCTGAGAAAGAAGGTATTGTCTGCACACTGTTTTATGCACTTACACGTCATCATGTTCCAAAAGGAGAAAGGGGAGAATTTTTAAAACATCCTCTACTTTCTGTGTTTGCTCTGGGAATAGATAAATATTTCACATTAACGATGTTCATCTGCCAATTTTTGTCGTGAGAGCACTATCTTCGAATTGTAGAGCCTGTGAATTATAGTGGTAAACGCTGTATTGCTTTGACCTTTTGAAATGTCTCCAGCATGACTGGCTGCCTGTCCTCCCCTTCCCCCAGAGGTCAGGCAGGTTGTAAATATAGGCGAAATGGAATAGCCACATAATCAAATTGAACCCATTTCACTGCAGTGCGGTGCAATCACAGCACAGCGAAATTCCATCAGCGTCGGAGGCTGCATTCGAGTGCCACGGAAATCGCTTTGTAACTGTCCACACAACCCGAGGAGCAGGGCTTGTCGTCTGCCACACTGTGGGCTCTGCATTTTTAAGCCTCCTTTAGCAATGAAAAAAATAAATCCCAAAGCCACACAAAAAAGGGTAAGGAATAGGCTGACATTTAAAAAAACACATCATCTGAAAAAAATTACCTTGACATATAGGATGATTGATAAGTTATATTTGCCTTGTTGGTTGCTTGCTTTTTTTTTCTTTTCTTTTAAAGACTCTAAAATGATTCCTCTGCCCCAGAGCAGATAACAGAATTGCTTGCTGCACCACCTGAGTATACCTTTTTCAAAGAATAAGTGCTTTAGTCATTATATTAGCAACAGCATTGAAGTACAGCGTATAAGCAGTGATACAAAGAGTACCATAACTCTCGTTATTCATGAATATGGAATTTAGGAGCAATGTCCCTTGACCAAGCAAGACAAAAACCTGGAAGTTGAAATCCATATAGGTGTTTTTTCTGGTAGTAGGAGCCAAGCACAGCACTGTGCTTCTGTTTCTTGCGAGCCCAGAAATGTTAGCAGTGGGGTACCAGGGCATAATTGATGTTTACTTACAATCAGCATCTTTCTGTGCCAGCAATCATGGCAGACTGAAACTAAGCAGGGGAACCAGAAACCCTGCTGCTTTCAGCTGTCTGGAACAATAATTACACAGTGCCACGGCACCTCTGGGAGTCTGGCAGCATTTATCCTCCCTGACTCTCGGTGTTGGTTACCTGCCACAGAGCAATCCCCAAAGCAACCAATCCTCAACATCATTTTCATACAAAAGGTGGAGAGAATGATAATGGCTATGCTATTACTCTGCCTTCAGAAACCCGGGCTGATGGCTTAATTGAGGTTAAAATAAGCTCCAATCAGAGAGGTAAAAACTTAACAGGGCTACTTAATCTTATATAAATACAAGAGAGATACAAGTGCATGAGGAGAGAATAATAACTGAATCTGGTGAGGTTTCTATGGAGAATAATCATTAGCCAAGCAGTGAACAGATTGGACTAGGGACAGGCTATTTAGCATTCATGCCCTGGTGGTAAAGGCTTTGAGCTGGAGCCTAATTTGAATTTTAGGGTTGGGAAAGAAAAGAAAAGAAAAGAAAAGA
>VZDJ01000074.1:1615289-1706815 GCA_008694505.1 Cyanoderma ruficeps
AGAAAAGAAAAGAAAAGAAAAGTAAAAGACCCACCCTATCTGGAGCAAGAAATATCAACGTAATTTTTGCCTTAGACTGTGCCAAAGAAATTCGACCGACTTTTACTCAGTCACCTAGGTGCAGATTGTCTAATACAAGAGACAAGTAATTGCAGGGCACGAAGGCTTTCAGTTGCCTCGGGGCAGGGATTTGCCCTGCCCAGGGCAGTGTCTTCCGCCCTGTTTGTACCTCCCCCCTCTCCCCACACTCTGTATAAGGCTGAGCAGGCAGCCCAGCCTGCCTGCCCTTCAGCAGCAGCAGCACTGGGAATGTTACCAGAAAATTAAATGAAAAGAGAGTTTGTTTTTTGCTGTACATTTTCATTCTCAGAAATACTTCCCTTTTTAGAGCTTGAAATTAAAGTACTTATTCTTTTGCAAATCACTGGAAAGGTTTGGCAAAACTCAGATTTTTTTTATTTTTCAGGCTTGCAGATTGTTGCTTATCTGTTTTGTTAAGTTAAATTAGATGTTAGATTTCAAAAGTGTTTGAAAACACTTCTTTCATGTAATAGTCCTTCAAATAGGAGCTATAATTTCAATCCTTTTCTGCTCTTGTTGGGGTTTTTTGGGGGTTTTTTTGCCAGCTGCTTGCAAGAGTGGTTTGTGTTACAGTTACTTTGTTTTAAACAAACTATGTGAAAAAATGCAATAACTAGCTGGAGATATGCAGATCCTGCCAAAGTACAGTTTCTGGACTCTGTTTTCCTTAGTATGTATCCCAGAGATGAAGCGATGTCTTTCCCAACCAGCAGCTCAGCTGACACAGTCCCATAGCAGTTGCAGCTGGTCTGTCCTCTAGATCTGTAGCTGGAGACAGAAGAAGTTAGAATCATGTATGATACTGCTGACTGTATTTCAGAGTTTATTTATTTTAATGTAACTCGAGATCCAGTCTCTCCTGTTACTTTTTACTTTGTATTTAGTAAAGCATATCTTGTTATTATACAATTTCAAAGACATGTTGAATGCATTACGATAGAATCTGTGGTTTGCTAGGGGCTTCTTCTATGTACTTACTAGCTTTGCTTATATGTCTTCATTTTCCTGATCTTAGCTGGAAGTCCTTCAGCTTATGCCCATCAAGAGATAAAAATAAACTGTAGGCTGCAGCTCGGTGTAGCTGGATGCTCCATTACTGTTGGAAAGTACAAGAGTCCTCAGGAAAGCAATGAAAAATTACCCTCTCCAGGCAGTGAAAAATGTCAGGAGCCTCATGGTCTCTGAGGCCGTAGCAGAGAATAATTATGCTGTGAACAGATTGCTCCATGCCAGAGACATCGCTGCACTCTCAGAAGGAAGACTATGAGATCCCTTTAAAAGGGAGATCAGAGCCCTCTCATGGCACTTCTTGGGAGAAAGCAGGCAACAGTAAAAACACCATATTACCAGACTGGCTGCCTTCATTGAGGTGAGTGAGTGGTCCTAGGCCTTCCAGGACTAGTTACAAGCAGGAAAATAAAGGATAAATATGATCCAACAGATAATTGGGTGGGTATTTTTAACGAACTTGGCCTGGAAATTTTCCTGGAATACCCACGTGCCCCTGTGCCTGTAAACATTGTCTGTCCTCTCCAGGGCACTCTTCAGTCAGAGGATCCAGCCCACCTGGCCTGGGCTGTGCCTCCTGCTCATGCCCATCATGGTAAGGGCCAGCCCAGAATTTTGCCCTGGTTGTTGTGCCTGGAGTTAGGGCCCCCATGCCCACAGGGAGCTGTATCCAGTGTCCAACTCAAGGAGCAGGATGAGGAGAGGGTGTTTTTTGCAGCCTGGTAGCATTCATAAATGTGCTCTGCAGAGGAGACGTAATGAGGATGATGACCAGGACCGAGGATGACCCACATGCTCAGGTCAAGGCAATTCTGAAGCAACTTTGCTTGATGGTAACAGGGGCCAGGATTTGTTAGATATTTCACCTCCCTAGGAAAGGGTCTGGCAAAGCCAAGTTCATTATCCTGGGGAAAGGTGACAGTGCTGTTCTGCCAGATTAAACAGGAGCAGGGTTAAGGTTGCAAAAAGAGGACTAGAGTCCTCCTAATTGTGTCTTCCCTCTCTTTTCAGTACTTTAATTATAAAATATGTTTGTGCAAGACTGTGAGATACTGCTGGGCAGCTTGGTGGGGAGCAGAGCTTTGGGGGCGGGCAACAACTTTGCCCAGGGTTTGTTTGCAGGGCAGGTGGGAGGGGGCCCAGATGGTGGGATCAAAGGAGTAGTAACTCACTCACTTTGACTTGTACCATCTGCTCTGCCCTGGGTTATAATTTCCAGCTCTTTCAACTTTACCCAGGATTTTGTGACTTGTTTGGGGAACACTTTGTGTGAATTAAAAGGGAAATGGAGGCTTTGCTTCACAGACCTTGAATTTCTGTCAGGAAGGGGATTGGCCATATCTTCCACACAGCAATGTACTGTGGGGAAATCATTACTAGACCCCAAACTACCACTGAATGGCTTTACAGGGTTTAAATTAAAGGCTTTTCATGAGTTTCTGTAAATGACAGGAAGTTCAGCTTTGCCATGCTCTTCCTGGTGTTGCATGTGTATTGCTGATCACCAGCTCACATAAAATAGTAATAAATAGCACCTCTCTTCATTATTTTAATGTGTCAGCCAAATCTGCTAAACTAAGACAAATGTGCTAGTACCTTATATTTATTTTTATCTTGGTTCTGAATGTTCATAGCCTTAATTTTTTGTACATAATTATAAGATGCTGAGACTGGTTACAAAGTTAAATTGTTCATTGTCACAAAATTTGTCTTCAAAATAATAATCCACTTAAATGTGTTTGGTGTTTCTGTGTCCAAAACCTCTTCCAGCTGCCACAATGTAGCTAAGAGCATGGTCCTTCAAGTGTTGACTTTCATGCCATGAGCAGAAAGGTAATTCCAGCTTTTCTTTGTCAGTCCAGTGCACAGCTGGTGGGGCAGCTCTTGCCCAGATGACCTGACTCATGGAAGATACAGAGCAGGGCAGGACAACGTGGCAGGTGTCACGGTACTGACAAGAGAGGGGAACGGGAACCACAGGGTCTTCCCCATTTTGTGGCCCTGGCCCTGTCCAGGATGTTTGCAAGGCATTCTAGGGAGACAAGAGCAGGTTGTTCCAGGGCTGCTGCTTTGGTGACAGCTCCTGAAAGCCATTCTTCTTCTTCTTCTTCCCTCTCCAAAATCTGTTTTTGGGGGTCAGTGCAGTCCTTTGTAGTGCCCTGGCAGGCAGCTTGCCAGTGCTGCTTCAGGCTCCCTCACCCTTGCATACGGCCCAGTCCATGGAGCAGCACTTTCTACCAGTGCTCTGGTCCCTGGCGCTTCAGAAAAGCTTTTGTTCACAAGGATAACAAGAGTTGCAGTTACCTACCTGAGTGTTGACATCACCTAAACTTGTTGTTCTGGAAAGGAGTCAGAATAAACAGCTCCTCTGCCCAGACTCAGTGCAGCTGCCCATGATGGTTTTCACTTTCCTTCGTGATAATTAATGCCAGTTCTCCTTGCCAACACTTCTAAGTAGATGTGCAAATTTCGGAGCACTTTGATACATCAGCTGTTAATGTGAGCTTTTGCTCCTCCCAAGGACATGTCCCTACAGATGTCAAGCAGAGTGATTTGCACACCAGCAGGACTGTGAGTGCTGCCATGTGTGATGAGGCACGTTTGCTCAACTGAGCAGTGCTCCTTTAGGACAAAAATGGGAAGGAAACCTTTGGCCAGAAGAAGTTCTTTCATCTGATATAGAGCATGAATGGCCAAGTAGGAACAAGGAAGGCGATGGCTAAATGGGAGGCTACTGCCAATTCCATTCATAGATTCTCTAAAACCCGAGAGGACTGCTACAATGATGATGTCTGGCCTGCAACATGCCATGAGCCTTAGATCACAGCCTAGCAAATGAGAAAGGCAGCAGGAAGGAAGGAAAGGCTCTAGTCTTCTGCCTCTGCCTTGTGCAACATGGGCAGCACTTCTGCCATCTGAGACTGATGCTGGCAGAGTGGAATTTGCTGTGCCACCAACAGCAGCACTCAACATTTCGTTGTGCTGCATCCCGCCCTCACGTGCTCAGGCTTTCTTTTCATCTCAGGGATGTAAAGAAAGCCCAGAACACATTAGGACAACCACCTGGGGAGTTAGTTATGATTTTTTAAAGCTAATGATGCCGCCCACTGTTCAATGTTTATAATAAACTGTCTTCTTCTCCTCTTAACTAAATTGTGTATATACAGGGTAAGAAGCTGTACCCAAGGGCCCTGAGCACTTGGCTTGCTGCACAGAGCTGCTGTACTCCATAAATAGGAAAGGTGGACAGAAAGTTATTCATTTTCATGCATTTGAATGGGACAGGCTGGGAAGCTCAGGCAAAAGAAAGCAACAAGCATGATCCTGGCCTACAGCTGCAGTGTTTTAATACAAACCTGAAGATTGTGCTGTCCTCTTGGCAGCTGGCTTACAGCTCAGCCTACACAAGCGATGCAGACAGGGATTCAAAGGTTGCATGGAAACACATTGCTTTCCTTCAGCCCTGTGCCAAGTGTAATACCTAATTGCTCACTTACGTACATTGCTGCAATACTGGAGAACAGCAGGCACTCTGTGACACGGAGCAGCACACAGCCTGCTTTAACTATTACCTGGAAAGGAACATTTTTCTAATTCTCTAGCCCATGCTTTTATGCTGATGACAGTTTTGTGATGAAGTGTTCTATGGCTCAGTGGCCTGTGCTTCAGCCTCTGCCAGAGAAGCAGCGCTCTGGGCAGAGCACAGCACATTCCAGCCCCCGGGCTCCAGACTGTTGTACAAATAAGGAAGCAAAAGGTCCGAGCTGGATTAGCGCAGGACTAGTGTATCTGTGAGAACAGTTCTGAAACAGCTTTTTCATAGCAGGAAATACAGTGGCATCCTTCAACCTGCCAGAGCAGAGGCATTACCTTTTGCACAACCATGTCTCAGTTGTTCTTCACAGAACAAAGCTGTGAAGTTGAGCAGGTCACACGTGGGTGTTGGCAGAGGCCTTGGCTAGGCCAGCACCCACAGAAGATGCACTCAGTCCCCCAGTGCTGGGGAGAACATCCCTGCAGCAGGCAGGCCAGCTTGGTGACAGCACTGGGCAGGTCAACAGGCTGCAGCTCAAGTACCACCCAGCCCAGGCTGATAGGAGAGCTTTTCTTGTAAAGAGGTGATTTTTCAGTTCTTTTTCTAGATTAGTAACCTCCTTTACTGGAACAACTAACTAGTTAGACACTTGCACGCAGGAAGCCACCAAGCCACCACCAGCTCAGCATCACCCTCTTCGTAAAAGCAGAGAGCACTGGCACACCAGTGGCCAAGAAGCACTGCCAGTGGTTTGATTTCAGTTATTTGGCCACAGTACTTGATGAACTAGACAGGCTGACCAATGTTTAATATGTATCTTCCAATGCCTGATATAAGAAATTACAGGTTTTAATTACAGTATTTAATTTTTTAGAGGACAGTTGTTTCTTTCACACTATGAATTAACATGCCATTCTGAAGAGATTTGTACTGTGCATGCAGATCTAAACTAGTTGTGAAGATAGTTTAGCTTAGAGATTTGTTTCTTTGGCACATTCCCACTTTTGAGCTTCATGTATTTGTTTCCTCTGTTGTACTGAGGTTGTAACAGGCAGGACCACCTATGCTTCTCAGGATCTGGTGACACAAGGGGTGGATCTTGGATGGGGCCCTCAGCACCACCAGAACAACACTGCCAAACTGATAAGTTTATTTTTCTATTGCACAGATGCTGGTTGAAAGGACATAGTTCTTGACTCCCATTAGCACTCAGATGTTTGTGTCCAGGGAAGTCAGACACAAGTGCATCCCAGAGGAGCACACACATAGAAGCCTCTCCAGAAAAGATGCAGAAAGGCAGGCAGTGCTGCATTGCAATGTTACTTAACTCCACCTGTTTGCAGAGCAAATTACCCTTAAAAAACATAGCCTGGCCTTCATCTGTACTGTAAGACGTGGAAAGGAAGAAAAAGAGAAAATAAAAAGCAACTCCAGCCTGGCTCTCTCCCAGGTCTCTGGCCTGGATTCCTGCAGTTCTGAGTAAATTATCTTGCTTGTCCATCACACCTGCTTTGTCTGTTGCCTTCAGTGTTCTGCATTTACTTATTCCCACACTCAGGATCTCTCTCCCCTTCCACAGCCCACTATATTTTAGTGTAATAAGCTGTAAGATGAGATTCTATGAAAAATAAAACCAACATTACACCTGCTTGTTCCTCTTTGCAGTCCTGAGTTTGCTGAACACAACACAGATTTCTTTTATTTTTTTAAAGTAGCAGCTGAGTACCTTAAGAAATTAGAATCTGTTTGGGGAAGTTGCAGGAAACTAATATTAGAGCTGCCATTTAATTCTCAAGGCAATAAAAAGGACTGAGAGGCCAAGTCGCCTATGAATGTCTTTCATGTTGGTTTGTTACACAGTGTGAGCTTGTTTTACAAGTGCTCTGTTTACAAGAATGCTGGGGGAGCTGGAGAGGGGGGGAATGTTCATTTAAGTCCCACATTCACATAGGACTACTTTTGTAAAGGCCTGATCCAGTCCTACCAGCTGCTTGCCCACAAAACTCCACAATTGTGGAGGCTAATTAAGATTCTTCAGAGGAGCTCTCCTCTCCCCAGCGGCTGCAGGCAGCCTCATCAGACATGCTGTCCCTCCCCCTGGGCCCAGCAGAATGCCCTACTGTGCCTGGATTACATTATGGCTTATGAATTAACCAATTGATTCTGAAAATATCACTACTTTAGGGCTAAATAAAGCTGTTCCCTTTAAGTGGAAAAAAGTCAGGGCTCGGCCTAGGAATAAACTGATACTGCGTTACCTATAAAATACTTTCTCTCTCATGCTGCAAGGGGAGGATTCGCTTGCCGGGGTATAATGAGTTGAGTACAAAGGGAATTTATCATGGATTTCTGTGAAGATGGGAGGCCTTCCTGAGCCTGGACAGTAAGCATGACCTATCCACTTGCAAGTAAATAAAGCTTCCTGCATGCAACTCTGACTTGAAATATTAGTTTGCACTAAATGACAGCGCATATTTGCCTTCTTTTTTGTGTCCACTTCTTTCTCCAGCTTCCAAGTGAAGAAACCCATAACTGGTACAGAATAGAAATTTCAACTGGCAATAATACATAATGCTGGACCTCAAGTACCCTTTGAGTGGTTATGGCCCCAAAAAATTTACATTCAGGCTTTAAATTGACTTTAAACCAGAACCAAATCTGATATAGAGGCTGAACTGAGGAATATATAAAATTAACTATGTTTCACCTAACAAAGCTTTCCCCCAGTTTGTGCAAATCTCTCATTTTGATTATTTATAAGAAAGCTAACTGCAGGAACAAGACAAGATCTTTCAAGCAGTGAAGAAACCCAGTGTGGTGACATACACAATTTCATGTTGGTCACAACAAATGCACCATCAGCTTGGACTTCCTCCTCTTCCTGAATATCTCAAGCATTTGCCTATACCTCTTTCAATTAAAAAGAACCCTCTCCCCTCCCCTAACAAAATATTAGAATATTAAGACAACTTCACTGCACAAAACCATACTAGATATTGTAATAACAAAATGCTTTATTTTTGGGGAATACAAGGAAAAGTGTGACATCCTCATTATCAAATTGCTTTAAAAAGGCATTCTTCCTTTGAAAAAGTTAACACTCGCAACAAAAAGTGACTGGTGAACAAGCCCTCTCATGCAGCAGCAGGAATTCTTTCTTTACAGTCAGAAGCAGGGTTTGAATAATGTACAGCCACAGATTCCAACTCTGTCGATATTTTCTAGTAGGTGAGGGCACAGGCTCAGCACTGCTCCGTGTGACAGCCCGGAGTGAGGCACGACACACCGCTGAGACGGGGCTTTCGCAGTTCTCACCCAGGTCGCTTTGCTACAAACCACAAGACTTCACCATTACCACAAGAAGACACTGAGAAAGCCACAAGGTTACTAATCTTCTCGCTCATCTCCAAAAACTTTTCATGCAAGCCCTATGCTCGTGAAATTCTCGTACCATCAGTCTGGTTACAGCTCAGTGTGTCACTACACATCTCCTCTGCTGCCAGCCAGGGCTGTGTGTGAGAGGGACACAGCAGATCGGAGGCTACTGACACAATCCCTTCCTCAACATAACTGTTTCCTGTACAGCGGGCTCCCAGCTGGGATGTGTTTTAAAGACTGCAAATTTATATCCTTAAATTACTTCTGCCCTCTCCGAACCTTATGTTAGAATTCAAGTTGTTAAAGAAGAGGACTGGGAAGTTCCTAAAATTGTCAGGTTATAAAGCAGGCATTCATATTACAGTCCAGTGTGACAGCTCTTTGTCACAAGTGGTATCAATCCATGCTGAGGAGTAAGATACATTGGTCTTGTTTAAAGGGGGTTCATGTTGTCTGAAGTGGGTATGGTAAACTCTGAAAGAACTATTGGTTTTCTTTATTCAGGTTAGACATAACAAATATGTCAGATACAGCAGTTAGTCTACAAAAATACATTTAAAAAAATCTTCAGCAGACCATGCTCCCTGTAACAAAATCTTTCAAAACCAATTTTACAAATTATTCTACATTAATGTAAAAAGAAAATCTTAAATTTAGCATTGTGGATTCCATCAAACACCTATTTATCAAAACATGACTTTCACTATCTGTAGATGTTAGAATTCATAATACGTTCTTCTAATGTATCCTGTACATATTAAATAACCTAAAAGGCTCTTCTTGTAGTGCATTAACAATTTAGCAAGCACACTCAGTATTTCTCCAGTACCATTTGCATTACAGTTATTTGCCCGCAAATGTAATTAACATCTAAAAGTGCACACAGTTAGATCTCCCTCCCTCCCCAGAACCTGTTTCCCTGTTGAAACCCAGACATCCACTGGAAACATTATGCTACTGTAGCTAATCTACCCATGATTAGAAATGTGTGACTAAAGAGTTCTTAAACTATACAGGAACTGAATTATATACAGGAATCAAAAGGACAGCCTGTATTTACATCAAGAATGAACTTCCACTACCACAGCATTATACCAAGAACTCAATACAGTGTTACAGTCAGTATTTACTTAGGACTTTAGCTTTAGACCAGTATAACACAGAACTTAGCTCAGGACATACCCTGAAAAAATGAACATGTTTATTAAATATTACTTCTATTATGCCCCAAGACAAATAACCATTGCTGGATATTCTTACAAGCTCAGTGTTTGAAATAGTGTAATAGTGTGCTGCTTTATGAAGCAGCAAAGAACTTCCAGAGAGGCTGCTGGGAAAAAAAAAAGAATGAAAAAAGAAAAAAAAAAGAAAAAAGAAAAACAAACAAACAAACAAAACCAGAAAAAAATTACAGAAAAACAGGAGAAAAAGAAGGCAAGAGGGCAGCAGATATCAAGTGAAGAACTAGATTTGAGTAACTAAACCAAACTACTAGCACAAGTCTATGACAGTCACTGCATGCAGAAACCCCTTTGAAAAGTGTCCTATAGATCTAAGTAGGCTGTAATAAACAAGCTTAAGATGTAACTTCACTGAATTTTTCCATACCAGGAAAAATGGTAGGACTTTTCCCATCATATGGAAGAATTTTGAAATTAAATTCCAGATTATCCAGTCTGAGATTATTAGTTTTACTTTCCAAGAAATCCAGTGTATGAACCTATATTAAATTTTTCCAATGATACTTAAAAAAGGCAAACAAACTTTTCAATTCACTTTTTATATTGAGCTTTTCAAAGAAATCTGAAGTGTTGTCTTTAATTCATATTAAAGTGGTCAAACATTTCTCCTCTTTCTCCCCTCCCCAAAAGTGCAAAAAACAAGTTACTGCTTGGTCCACAAACATAAAACATCATATACAGCAAGAGGTTTTCCTTCTGGTAGAGTACTGCTGCCAACCCATCACTTCCAGTTTCTTCTCCAAGAAAAATGTCAGCGTCCAAAGATGGAATTCAATTCCAGTAGAATTAACTCTACAATCTGATTCTGGTATACTGTGTGGACTGCTATGTTACCAGTCTCTTTCTCTGGTTTTAATAAGGTTGGACCAAAAACTATTGCTATACTTTGATAGGTCATTCGGTTCTTTTCTCCATTTTCTACAACTCTGAAAGAGAAAAAAATACACAAAAAGAGATTTATCAGTGCTAGAGCAATAGGATGACAGAAAAAGACACATCTCAAAGCAAATGGATATTCAGGGTATTTATTTAATGAGTAGTCTTGCTATTAGGACATACAGCTGCTGTAATTCCCCTCTCTATGAAAAAAAGTTTTGTTTCGAAATGTCATTCTTAGTCCTCTTGCAGTCCCTCTAAAGGACTTGGCAGCAAACATCACAAGTATGAAACATACTGCCTCAAGTCTGGTGCTCAGTAAGCTCATATCCAAACAGACTGATACACTGCTTTTATCAACTCCACTATAAAAAAATGCAGCAAGAACAGTCACTTGGTACTTTTAACTGGATTCTTTATCTTTAAGGGAGGATCAGCAACACACAAAGCTTTTCCTTCTATTTGTTACTTACCTTTTCAGGTGTCTAAAGAGTACCTGCATCGTGTCTTGATTTGGTTTTGGCAACTGTTTGATTAGATCTTTAACAGCAGGGACACGCTGCCTTGGTTCTTGCTCTGCAAAAGGGTAAGGTTGAGAAACAAAAGTTCAGTATTTTTGTTTAAAACTTCAGCATAAAATTTAAGGGGCTGGGGACGAAAGCCATGGTTTGCAGTGCTAATCCGAAATAGGACACTGCCACCTCCCGGCCCGCCGCGGCATCACGGACAGGCAATCCCGGACAAGTCACCCCATTCACAACCAAAACATTCTTCTTACGTCCAAAATAATTTTAAAAACTATGCAGGACTTATTTAAACACCATATTCAAGTTGTCCAGACTTACTAATTGCATTGACAAAGTCATTGAAGTGGTTGTAAGTGAACAGTGGCTCTGGCAATTCTCTGAAGAACATTTTTAGAGCTCCAGTAATGACATGTATATCTTCCCATTTGCTGTCATTCAAGTCCAGCTTCTCATCTGAGAAAGAAAAACAATTAATTAATGATAACACTTCAACTATAAAAGCTCTTTTTTTTTTCTTTAATTAACTCAACTATTCTTCTGTACTTATTTCTTTCAAAGCAGTGAAGACTTGCTCCTTTCCAGCACATTCCATATCCCATTCTGGGATACAGAACTGCAGCAGCAGATGGAGATGGCTAAACTCTGCCTACTGCACTACATACAGTTCCCCTACTCCCATGGCATTTTCCAGAAGGGAACAGGAGCTGTTGACACAACACAAAATTTACTGTTAGAGCCTGTCAATCAGGAGATGAGAAGTCAGATTGCGGATGGGCTACACTAAGATACTTCCAGAAGAAAGGCTTTTATACACAGAGTACAGTGAAGAAGAGTTAAGCCTTTCCTCACTAAAAGGCAGTATCAAATCTCACTAAAAAAACCCATTAACTTACAGTTTAAATGCTAGTGGAAGCTTAACAAGCTTGCTGGTTTTCCATAAGGTAGTGAGTTATTTTGCTTGAAATAATCCCCCTTCCTCAATTTCTATTACCATCTTTTTTTAGAATTCTGTTCTAGCAATGCCTTGTGGTCCACACAAGACAAAGCCTCCAGAACATCAAGTTTTTCAAGTGATGTACATTACAGATTCATTTCTGTAATTCTTAAGTAACTTTACTTTGAAGATGGCAATCATTTCTCATGATACACTACAGTTACAGAAATCTTTTTGCTTAGCTTTCTATGAACTTCAACAGTCTGAAAATATATGCCATTGTAATATAATTGGAGGGAGCTTACCATGATTGACTGCAAATCTCAGCTTCTGTATCACTGCAAGATTGCCACTAACTCTGTATAAGCCATCAATATCTAATCCTGAAACAAAGGGATAAATCCATTTTAATACCTTACATACGTATAGGTGTACTCAACAAAATGAAAAGCAAAGGAAACCCACCTTGTAACAAAGAAATAAAAAGTTAAAACTAGCTTGTTTTGATGGGAAGGGCATATAAGACAGAGGAGGTTTAATTTGCTGACACAAGTTCGGCAGCATCGAGCCCAAATTGATCTCTAAAACTTCTTATTCAAGTAGTAATGAGGCAACAGCTCCAAGTTTCCCCAATGATGTCAGATGTCTCGTTTAAGATGCTCTTGGTGGGTGGGCAGGGAATACATGTGAGTCCAACATGCAATAACCAGGTATTTTGTGGATACAGCGTTCAATTTTTAATGTATGGTTAAGAAAAACCCAATCAAGTCATGCATGGAAAGCATCTCCAAGTTGTCAAGTGACCAGGTTTACATGGAGAAGGAATGATCTACATGCACACTCAGAGCTACCCAACAGCCTAGAGAAATAAAATGGGCAGCCCTTGCCTTACAGGACTGCACACTTGACAAGAAAGAAAGAAAACTGTGTCTCTGTGGTTGCTAGTTCAGTTACTCAGCAGTGATTAGGAGGTAAAGAATTTATCTGAAAAGCCACTTGGATGCAGCAGGTGAGTCAGTGCCTCTGAGAGAGCGTGTTGCCAGAATACCTGCAAGTCCCTGTAGCTCCTCAAGGAGTTGTCTGATGCAACACAGCACAGTTACCAGCACATCTGACATATCCCTTTTCCCCATAATCCACTAGTAAGTCCTTTACAGAAAGAACTGATTTGAAGTGTATTGGTAGAAGGAAGAAGAGTTGGAGAGGTAGGAAAAAAAAGCTGTTCATTTCTGTCAGCTTCCCCTCAGGTATTTAAAAAAGGAAAACTTCACTATCTTCACTGCAGTCTTGCCTTTAAAATAAAAAAGAAATTAAAAGAAAAAAAAAAGGAACAAAGCAAAATAACCCCTTTCTCACAATCTTCAGATCACAAATGGAATAAAGCCTGCTGCCACATGCAAGGTGGCAGTTTGTCAAACTGGAGTAATGCAGTGGAAGCAGTTTTTCTTCCCTCCCAGGCCATAAGATAGAAACATTGACAAAGAGGGCTACAGGCTAAATGAAGTTCCCATAGAAGATGCCTTAGAATTCACATGTACTCCCCCTGTAACACTTACCCTGATACTCAAGAGAATGTTCTCAGATTAACGGACTGGTAAATATCTGAATGATGATTATGGAGATCCCATAATCCCCTCTCAGTCATCTTTTCCAAGAGATAAGGCAAAGACAACAGCAAGAAACAGGCAAGAAAACCCACAGAGACTACAGCCAAGTCAGGAGTCACAGATTTTCAATAAAAATGTGAAGATGTGTTTTACAGCAGATAACCCAGAATGTCACATGTAGCTTCCACACAAAGTGTTCTCAGTTATTAGGTAGGAAATACAGATTTTCAATGAAAGCAAACACAAACTGAGTCAATATGTGGACACTGAAAATTTCCAGAATTGCATAAAATGAAGCAATTCGTGCAACTGGCTGAAGAGCATCAAACCAACAGACTGGTCTTCTGGCAGTCAGTGCATACAAAGAGCAGGAACACAACTTTTTCCTAGAAGTTCATTTCAAGGAAGTTTTATATAGAAGTGATTGTTAGCATGCTTAAACCTTCCAAAAATGAATAGTTGCATTTCAACAGTCTCACTTTTAATCTAAAGAAAAAAAAACTTGATGAGCTGAGCTCTTCTACTACTTTTTGTAATCCCTCTTTCCTTGGAGCCTTGCTGCCAGGAGGCTGTCCTGCCTCTCCTCAGCTTGAAATATACTGAAGCAGATCCGTTTCTCAGATATAAGAATTCCTTCCCTCTCCCCACTTTGGATCCCACCTACGTCCTCACTCTTGGAAACACAACACTAACTCCAGATACAAGTTTCAGATTATTTTCCCCAAATAAACCAACAGCATTTCAAGATTAAAATGTTCAACATTGAGAGTGAGCTAGAGAGATCTGTAAACAAAAAATTCAACCATACCATGTTCCTCAACATGCTCAATGCACAGCTTCACGAACTTTGGCACCGTGCTGTTTTCTCTTTGACACAAGCTGGTGAGATTTGAACCAAAAACTTGATCTGGAACCAAGTAAAGAGACTGATTTACAGTGGAACAGGACTCGAGTGACAGAACTAGTTCAGGTTAAAACAAACCTCTACAAAGGGCAAACTCTACTGGATACAATTGTCGCAGTATTGGAGAGGAAATAGGAAAGTTTTCAAAAGAGTTCTCAGCAGCTCCCAGCGAGAAAAAGCTCCCAGTAAGAAGAGCGTCAGCAGCTACACAAACATGAGCCTCCAAGAAAGGAAGTTTTGCTACTTGAAATCATTTTAATCCACCAGGTGATATTTTTAAGAGTCGTTTTGTCAACAATGTTCTAGAAATTTAATGGATTCAAATGTGTCCTGTTACACTCCATTCCTGCCCCAAGTTCAACATGCATTGATTGCAATCTTTGTTAAAATTTCAAAGAAATAATGAACTTTAACCAGAGTGAAAGCTTTTGTCATTGCTTGGGAAAAAAACCCTGCAAAATGTCATCTTTCACCCACTGTTTAACACAGCATTATATATTCATTTACTTTTAATATAGAGTCTTCTGACATTTTTAAGTTCTGACACAAATTTTAAATGACAGACTTTTACCCTCAGAGCTCTGAATGGATGCAAGTCTGACCATGCACAGGCAACCTGGCTGCAAGGTCAGAATTTAAATACAGATATTTATGGGCAATGGTAAATCTGAGTCTTATTCTCAAAACTACACAATCCAGGGGGAGTATTTTCCGTCATAAAATGGAGCAAAACTGAAAATCAGCTTGGACAGAGAGGAGAATCTTGCAACGTCTCCGTGATTTTAGCAATGTGTTAATTCTTCTTGCTCATTTCTTTGGCTTTCATCAAAGATGTCAAAATAATAGATGGCCTCTTCTGTTCAGATGCATGAGGGTGACATGGGGTCTTGAGACAGAGAAGCAAAGATCCCACTCTTAAAGGGAAGGGGTGTTTGCTGGTTTGTTTACTCTTAAATTAGGTACATAAGTGGCCATCTTCCCATAATCTGGTGTATCTTACTTCAGAGCTTCTGCAAAAGAGAGATTGCTCTTGCATTTGCATCATGCACAGCATCTTGCCCATTTTTCATGTTCAATAATTTCAGTAGATTAACAACTCTTGCATATTGACTAGTGCTTTGGGAAACCCAAACAGCACACCAAACCAATTTTACAGTATGAAATGGGCATTTAATGGCATTATTAGCTGGATATGATAAGGCCAGTGGTCCACACCACCTCAGTGCTGTGGCAGCTACTCACGCAGCGAGCTTTATAAGCAGAATCAGTAGCAAAGGATTGAAAAAGCCCACGCAGCAGAAAGCCAGGCTAGCATGCAGCTGTGGCAGGTAAAGCAATGCAGATTAGGCAGCAGAAGAAAATAGTAGCACGTAACAAAGTAATCTGCTACAATTGCCTTCAACTTTAACAATTTCAACATATACACAAGAAGTATTTTTTCTTCACATCTTAAAAGTAACTTCTGTACTTTTGATTTGCCATGTAAAAAAACTTTAACACCGTTCCTTCCCCACTTAGTGCATGCTGTTTCAAGTGGATTTTTTCTTCCAAAACTTTTCACTAATTTTTCAGCTCATACTTGATTTGCCAAGCTTTCCATTTACTGAGCTTGTTCTGCAGCAGCCACAAAAGTACACTGGGCTTTTAAATGAAGACTTCTGTATTCTTCATTCATACAATAAATGTAAAGCTGTATAGTGCACATCCAACTTTTAAAACTTACACCATGCTTTTAAATAAAACCCAAACTCTTAATTCCTTAATGCCTTTATTAAAAATCCAGTCATTAGCACGCACATGTACAAATTAAACTTGGCTTAGTGTTCACTGTTGCCAATGTCAGAAGTTACGTCACTGAGCCATGACATGAATACTGAGTTGTAAAGCAGAGCAAAACGTCAAAGTCTTGGAATAATACTTCCTTATTCCAAACAAAATTTCCATCATTTACACGTAAATTATATTTGCAGATACACAAATATATCAAACGCCACATGCAACAGAAGCACACCTGTTAAAGTATGCGGTGAGGCAAATCACAGTAGGATTTGGTCTAGTATTTGCCTACCCATATGCTATTTTGACCCTAGTAGAGCACCACCTACAAGTCCTGCTAGAGCATACAAATAAATAAATAAATAAATAAAGTTTTACAATGAGTACCAAGTCAATAATTTACACAAACACAGTAACTTAAACCTGTGCAAATACTGTTCTCTCAAATTTCTACAAGTGTGACAAAAAGAAATCTTTTTGATTCCAGAGTATCTGTAACACTCTTCATAAAACAATTAAAACAATGTATACATTCAAAAAAAGTTATGGGGGAAAAAGATGTTTAAGTTAAGACTCCTGTAACCTCATCCTGGTTTTCCTAAATATTTCAATTATTATGATATGGCACATGATTGTCTGGGACTAAAACACCCTTGTGAAACGGGTGAGCACACACACTCAGCTTTCTACCCAAAGGGCTGTTCTTTCCCATTTGCACAAATGAGGTCAGATATCTGGATTTCCAGCTCAGAAGGGTGGAATGCAGTGCTTCTTAGCTAGAGTCCAAGTCCAAACGGGCTCCTGGGCCCCCAGTGTTCACTGCAGCTTGGCCAGCAATGAGCCAAAGGAGAAGACATCCTCCGAGCAGTTTAATGGCTAGTAACAGCACTCAGAAGTACAGCAATCACCAGTTCCACTATACATCCAAGACTTTTGTTAAACCAACTATACACATGTATGTATTTTACTCTGAAACTAGACCATTTTAACCCCATTTTACACATGAACTACTAAATTCAGCTTTTCAAATTACGTCCTTCGTTAAAAAGGTTCATTTACCCTTAATGTAGCCTTTTTCACGGACAGCTTGTAATGTAGGGCGCCGTGTAAGAAACTTCTTGAGCTTCGTTTTGGTCTTTTTCTGATCTGTGGAGTCTATATTACTGGGTGCTTTCACTGCTAAAAAGAGAAACACATTTAGCATTACTACCCACAGAACCAACACTGCATTTATCAGCCAAGGAACCAACTTTAAAAGAAAAAAAGAAAAAATTACGCTCAAAACCACACAAAAAAACTCTTCAAATTTGCAGTGCATCCCTAATTTCTTCCTTAACTTTCTGGAACTCCTTGTAAATAGCATCCATTTTTCAAACTACCAATAGACAACCCTGTCACTGAAAACTTGCAAAAACCAACTAAATGGTAGCTTATATATGGAATTGATGTGGAAATTTAAAAACGCAGCTATGTTTCAAAAGCAGTCCTGCTTTTCATTAGGTTAACTATTTTGAAATAAATAAATACTTTTTTGAAAATTACTTACAGGGCCTGGAAGGAAAACACAAAAAAACAATCTTCCTGATTAATATATTTCTGTGCACAAGAAGTTAATTCCTGTGTCTAAAAGATATTTAGCTCCAAAATCCTGAAGGTGTAAATAAAAATGTTTTGTTTCTCTAAACAGCCGATACATCGGCAGCAACTTAGCGAAACTGCAGCCCAAGTTAATAGTGCAAATATTTACAGATGCTGTGCCACAGATAAAACACAATTCCAATCAGTAAAATGCTAAGAGAATTCTTATTCAAAACTATTTATAAAAGTCAGATACTATTTCTGTGCACTTGACAACACCTTGAAAATAATTCATTTCATCACTGCTTATTTTCCCCCATTTTAAATGTGTCATACAACAGGAGCTAAAGATACTTCACGCTTCTTTTTTATTTCTTCCTTTTTTAAAGTATGATTAATAAAACATGGAACAAAATTTACCAAGTGGCATCAATATCTAGAATGAACTATATTAAGATTGTTTCCAAACTTCAGTAGTTTCATTTTTAGCTGTCCTTTTGAATCCTTCCCTATTTACACATAATACTGAAGATGCAGAAAATGAAAACTGGCATTGCTAGAATCAATTAATGGAAAATTTTCAACTCACAACGAAGTTTCTTAGAGTCTTTATTTTCTTTCTCTTTGTCTTGTTTTTCCACTCCAGGGGAATCTGGTACTTCATCGTCTAATGGTTCATCAGACTCTATTACCTGTTGGATTTAAGAAGATATGGAGTGCTCAGCTTGCCAGTTCAGAAAATGCAGCATTAACACACACATTTCCTGCAGACAGTTCTACAACACACAATTTTCTCCCCTATAATATTCAGCTTGTTCTTTCCTGAACTCTAGATGCTAAACATCTTCAGAGACAATACCACTCTCATTGGCAGAGTGAGTAACTTTGAGAAACACTACTTCATCCTAAGACTCAATAAAGGAAATATTGCTGGACACTGGACAAAGTACACCCAGCCTTTCATGATGACACTTCATTATATCAACCAATAAACAACAGAAGTGATTTTTGGTTGGGCTTATTTTCCAAATCCAACAGACAAACATCAGTTATTTAATGGTCTGCCACAGAAATACCTGACTGAGAAGAGTCGAAAAAAAATTCTAGAGCACTTTCCCAATTTGTTTTCTATATAAGTAACATTTTCTTAATAGAAAATAGAACTATCAGTTGTAAAATCTCACTACTGTCAAAACATACGCTGAATTCACTCTGAAAATTAAGTGTACCAGTGCCTAAAATTCTTGTCCTGTGCTCCCGCTATCTCAGCATATTCTCATTAAACACTGTCAAGTGAAAACATTGATCATGTTGAAGCGTGGCGGCAGATACCAGACTCTGCTGATCTTACCTGCAGCCCATGCTACGTGCATGACTGCAGACAAACCAGAAAACGGGGAAAGAAACTTTCCCAGTTTCAGTACAGCATATTCCCTTCCCAAACTGTGTATGTCTTACTTCACTTCAGCTGAAGTGAACTGGACTGCTACGCAGTTGTCAAAGTCTGACTGCAGAGTGCCTTCTTCTACAACGAAGAAAATAAAAAAGGCAGGGCTGTGCACTCCAGAGCACTGAGTAAGCAGCAGCATGACTTCATTGACTAAGCTGCACTTCAGCCTGTAGGGCAGTGTTACCTTTAAACACCTTCACTCTTGTTCCTTTTCAAAAGCTTTGGATAGCCTTTTTACACATCAAAGATCAATATATTCAACTGCCCAAATAATGTCCCCATTAAGGATCCTCTGCCACTCTTCAAGAGGCCTCAAAGCTTTTTAGGATTGGCATATTTTAACACTATTAAATGCTTTGGAAAAAAGTCACCTGGGATCTAGTTTGTACTATACGAGATACCTAAAGCAGTAACTTGGAAAATTCGGTATTTAAAAAAAGCAGCCACATTCTTTGCAGGTAGCTGTTCCTCTTGTACAGAACATTGCCACAACAGCAGCCTGAGGGAGCAAAGAGAACAGAATCTGCTCTGTCCTTTCTTTTGAGGAAGATCTTGTCATGCGAGCAACAGTGCCTTGGCCATGGGAAAGAGATCACAGCTACTATTGCCATAAACTTTCCAAAATTACAAGATGGCTTTAGATCTGATGGATTTTTGCACCCAAAGCTCCAGTGCTTCACATTATCAGGTAGTCTAATGCACTTTCTTGACTTATGCCATGTAGTCTTGGGTCTCCTGGCTACCAGCTCCCAGCAGTATACATAATTTCCTCCAGAATGCTGATAAACTCTCCTTATTCCACCATTCACTTCCTCAACCTAACATGCAATACCTCGCTCACATCTTAGCTTATCTCAGCCTTCCCATCTTCACTCATTTTTAAGCAGGGAAGAAGTGGCCTCAGTTGTGTTACACAGGGCAGACAGGAGAAAGATGTCACTGGGTGACACTGCCTTGCCTGGTTATTATGAGCTATGACATTTCCACACCGGGAGAGAGCAGAAGATTAGGAACCTAAACCCTGAACACTCAGAAAGAAACTGAATCATGCATATTAGCCTCCTGTGTTTTGGTGGAAAGCACCCATATGTGAAAAGCACTATCAGAGCTAAGAGAAATGAAAGCCACTGACTGGCATTGAAAGCAACAAAACTGGAGCTTATGGACAGTAGCCAAGCCTGGAACTATTAAAAAGTATGAATACATACAAAGTAAGCTTGATATGACAGCAATATATCCTCAAAGATCTCCTCCAACTTTTGAATTAAAAAATGTTTAATCTTGTTTGACAATATCAGAAGCAAATGCTTGAGTACTTTTCTGATAATTAAATACTTGGCATATATAAGAAGAGATAATACAGTATTTTGCCAGGACTTTCAATTTGTACTTCAGTGCAGCCATAGTAAGTGAAGAGCAGTAACAAAGGCTAACAAATGTATGTCATGAAGTCGTCCCTTGGCCATCCTCCCCTTTTCATTCCCTCTATCAGAACCTTTCAGATCACTGAGACAGAACAAGTATTTGGGCCCAGAAATAAGTCCATTTCTGGAATGGATGCCAGCCCATACCTCCTGGATCTTAAGCTAGTGGAGCATCTTTCTCCCTTTGCCACTATTAATCATATTTCACTCACCACCACCTGGAACTGCCATATCCTCAAACTCCTGCCTGTTCTCAAGAAAATCAGTAAATGAAGATGCACATGAAGCATTAGAAGTTGTTATATCAATTAGTTTACTAAATAATATTACTGTGAAAATAGAACCTTCATGATTTAAATACATACCTGATTATTGATGGTGTAGTTAAGAACTTTATACCATTCATTAATAAAGCTGTCATTATCTGATTGAATTAAGAGCTCAGTACCTTGGCGAGTTTTTAGCTTTAAAGAAAAAAAAAAACAGGTATCATCAGAATCCATAAACACACTACAGTTAAAAGTAAAATTACCTAAATCAAATTAAACTTCTCGCTGGCAAAATTGTCAGCTAATAAACAGCCACTCAAAAACATTCACCAGTGAGAACAGCCACTAACAGTCTGCTTAAAATTGAAAAGCATATCCCCATACAGACATTAAAAACTGATATTTCTTGCAGGTACTAAGATAACCACTACATTAAGCAGGTAGAAGTGGATAAAATTCAGTTTTATGAGTTTTTGATTATAAGTTTAAAGAAACTGTCTTCTATCAGTAATTGAAATGCATATAATCCTGCATTTAAATAAAAAAATCTACCTCAATAACATTCTTTTTGCTGGATTTGTCCTTCGAGGCCCAGTCAATCAATGCCCCTTTGAGATCCACTGTAAATTCTGGCTTTGACTGATTGACACCAAACTTCTGGAAAAAAATAGGAACAATGATGATAAAATTAAACCTGAAGAAATTCTTTACAGTCTTGCAATCTTTTAAATATAACATGTATTATTTCCAGTCTATACAACTTAAACCGGATACAGAACTTTGCCACCAATCAACAGGCATGACAAAAAACCTTCCAAAACCAAAAAACCTTCCACAGAACAACCTTTCAGTATGTCTATTACAAGCTGCTCTGCTTAAAGCCCTCAAAATTCTGTAACTTTAAATGCCAATCAGATTCCAGCAGAGCTTTTTTCCTATCACAAGCAGTAGAAATCCGTACAACATTTGACTGTAGCTTGATTTTAGTCAAGATAGTCCCAAGCTTTAAACAAAACCAGCTAATAAGTAACTGAGCAAAAAATCCCCAAACATTCTGCCAGTTAATCAGTGGTTGTATATAAAACCAAAAATCAAATCAGAAACAGTAGGTTTGCTGGACAGGCATCACATCCCTCCACACTGAAAGAGCACTCTCAGTTTGTACATTTATCTATTTATGATTTTTTAAAAACATTTACCCCTGCAACACTTTTATACTTTTCTGTAATGCTTCTATTGCAATACTGGAGCGTGTCCTACCAAGTAAACAGAACTCACTGTCTGTCTATTAATGAAACAGCAAATAAACAAAATTATGAGTAATAAAAACCCCCTAAACATTTAACCCACAAGTAACCCTTCATACAATTTAGAGGAAAACATGAAGGGGTTAGTTTTACCTCCTACTTTCACATTCATACTAGGCATCAGAATTCTTTTAAATAAAGTACTTTTATGATGATTTCAACATACACTATATAGCTTTGAAATGTAATTCCTCAAGGAGACCAATTCAGTGGCCCACACAAACAAAAAGCTCTAATTGCAAGTGACACGAGTAAAATATGGAACAGGGAAAGCTGAAAGTCACTCAGTTATAGCACAGAAATTTCATGCTGTAGTTCCAGGGAAAGCTTGTAACATCTACTCCCCACCTCTTTTCTTAATTCTTCACAAAGTCTTTGATGTGTGAATGCTGTTCCTGTGACAGCTCTGGGGGATCTAAGCCCCAGGACAAGCTCCTTGCTGCAAACACAAGTTTCCAGCCTGTACAAGAACAGCCATATCCAAGGGGAGAAAAGATGGTTCAGAAAACAGGACTAATCTGCTGCTTCTGATTAAACTCCCAGCATGGATGTTAATTAATGCTAATTGTGTTTCAGAAAGGCTGTTTACCACTGGAAGATCTCCATGCCTAGAGTCCTAAGGGCAATGAAGTGCTGAATGGAAAGTAGTATCTTAACTTCTTTATTTTACCCATGAAATATCAGAATAGGGCTGTACTTCTAATTTACCCTATGCCAATTAGCACTTGGGGAAAAAAATTCCCACCACCTTCCGCTTTCTAACTTAATTCTCAGATACCCCATCCAAGAATATTTCTTATTAATTATAATAGAGCTTTTGAGAGAAGCCCAGCTCAGCAGCAGAGTCCACAGGAACACTCTCTGGGCTATTTTGGCTCTTGCAGCAGCTGCCCATTCCAGAGAAAGTCACATAACTGCTGCACACACATCCAAAGTGTCCCAGACACGCATTTCCTGGCAGTCTAGATCAATCTTGCTGCGTGTTGGAAAAAAGTTTAATCAATTTATAGAGTTTGGGACTGGAGAGGATAGAAACTAGTGCCAAAGTCCTCTACAGATTGGGGGCAGGGGAGTGATTAGTTAAAACCATGGCCCACATGATGCTGAGAATCACAGGACAGGACTTGCTACAGGTGACATCAACACATAACAAGAAAAAAATGTTACCTGTCAGTGCTGTTTTGACCAAAAGAAAAGCCCTCCACTACATTAGCTTGCTGAATCCACACCTGACAGATCACAGCACTACCTTCTACAGCTTTACACTCTACACATCTTTTTGGCCTGATTCCCCTCAGCATTTCAGAGCAGCACAGAAGAAAGCAAAAACTAAAGCCAAAAGGGGAAAAGTCATCTACCACTCCTTTACTCAAATGGTGGCCAAACTGCTGTGTGATTATCCAAGGATGGGGAAACCCAGTGAAATAATCCAGCTACCCTCCAAAGCTCTTTTTAAATACCAACACATTACATACTCGTCATGACCTTTTTATTCAAGGACATTTTAAGTTTACCATGCAGGCTCTCCTTTGAGCTTTCCTGTCAAGGTTCTTTTCTGCTCCTGGGTCTGTGAAAATGAGATGCCAACAGCCATTTCCCTCCTTAAAGCTTTCAGGAGCAAGTGCTGCACAGGGCTGCTCACACAACCTACACACAAAGGTTGCTGAAGGCAACTGAACCCTCCTGAAGCCAGCAGGTTCTGCTGACAGAGGGCAAAAAAGCCTTTCCTTTTGCACCTGCTGCCACACAGACATTGCCTGCTTTCTCAAAACAGAGTGCTACCTAGTCAGCACCAGTCAGGAGAAATCCAGCTCTTACTGAGCAGACACCTTATTCTTACTGGATTTCTCTTTCGAGCTGTCTGGGAATTTTGTAAAGGGCAGCAGTGTAAGACAGAAAGAGGGAGAGGTTTTTCTATACGTGGTGCTGCCAATTGTCCCAGATATAAAGCTGTCTTACAGTCACTTCTGATAGCTTTTTTCAGACAAAAAACATAGTCATGGGATATACTTATGCTGGTTGTATGGGAGAGGTAACTTTTTGGAAAGAATAGAGTGTTTTCTTTGATTTAGATAGAGTAGATGCTGTGCAGCTTAAGGACAGCCTTGAAGATGTGTACTGACATCAATAAATAGAAGGCCTTTTCAATCTTTTCAGGATTTTCTCCAAGTCCTGGAAGCCTGCACAGGGACAAACCACACAGTTTGTACTGTGACAGATTCCAGCATTCTTTGGAAATAGAACTGGAAGTTATTTATGGGAAAACTTTGGATGTACAAATGACACCTGGCACTCTTGGCATTCTGTTTCTAATTAGAGTTGAGCAGGAAGTTTTTAGTCCTCCTCATCCATGGACGGACTGTGGAAAGAAAGCTGAGGAGACATATGCAACTTTTTGGCTCGCAGGGGAGTTTCAAAACTACAGCTTAGGCACAAAAAAAAGAAAAAAAATTCTTTATCATCACAGCAAAATGATGGATTGTTTTTAAACCAGCCTGATAGGAGCATTTGCATTCCAAAAAGTTTTCACAAAAGCATCTGAGCTCGTGTATAATCAGCAGTGCAATACTGAGGAACCATAGTAATGTATACATAACATTCTTGGCTAAAATCACAGTTGTGTAACATAAACAAGAGTTTGCTCAGATCAATCTTGAAGAGCATCTATTTCCTTGATGTTTGGGAATTTTACAGGCTTGGTTTACCACTACTGTTCTTGTCACTGAGGACGTGTGCCTATTACAGAAAGCTGACAGATTAATCCTTCTAGGCAGTTACCATTTTCTTCGCTTTATGAAGCCCTGACACTTTGGCAATAGCTAATACATGTCATTCACACCAAAAACTGAGTGAAAAAACAAAAACCCAAACACAAAAACAAAAAAACCCAAACAAACAAAAAAATCCAGATCTCCTTATAAAAAGTAGCCTTTTTACACGGTTACCAAACTGTTCACAAATTATCTGTTCCAGGCTTCCACATACAGAGCAATTAATTTCACAAACAAGAAAAAGACAGTTGCATCATTTTTAACACAAAGTTAATTTACGAATTTTTGATAGACAGCTCTTCTGTGCTTGGCATTTTCAAAATTTAAATGCAGATGCTTAAATTACATATAAAAATCCTACAAATTTACATCAGCTTTCTGTATGTGGAATATAGCCAGAATATCCTTGTGCTCTTTTTCCTTTTACCTCTCCATGCATAACATTTACATTTTTGGATATTCCAATTACAGCTAGAATTATCAAACATGTACATCATTGTATCAAAGGTATCACAGGCATCGTACAAAGATTCTAAATTAGTTGTGTTAGAAAAAATCAGACAAAGTATCTGTTTAAAAACTCAGCATATCCTGCTGCTTATTAGTCAAGGCACTAGTGGTTCAAATAGTAGGCAAATTTGGGATTATAATTCTAGCACCAATGAGCCAGATAGGCTTTCTACCTTGTCCCAGTGGAACAATTACAGGATTATTACAATAAATGCGTGTTAATTTGCACCTTGGATGACTCACAAAAACAGCAAACAAGACACATGAGCTGTTAGATGAAGTGTCAAAACTAAATCTTGGAAAAATTCAAGTTTACTTTTAGGATTAGTGGAAAATAGCCTTACAGTGACAAGAGGCATGCAACAAGAAAACATACAGTGATAGCTGAAACTTGGGCAGAGTTTACATAGGTGACAGCAGGTCGATGACTGAGAGCATTTTTCCAAGAAGAAAGCAGCGAGAGCAAGAGCTCAGGAATTGAGCCCCCTTGGCAAAATGACTTGATGAGAAAAAGGAAGAAAAGTGATGAAGTCAAAAAACAATGCACAAAACCAGAAGATATGGTTATATCAATCACTAGATGAATGCTAAATATTCTTCTCATAAGATGAAGAGGAAATGTAATTCTTATTATATGTCAAACTGCTAGACTGGACTTCACCCTATTAAAGTGTGGACACAGAACAAAGTTTGAGAGGTGAGCTGGAATTTTGAATACCTGAAAAAAAAAAAAATCCTACAGAGACCAAGAAGAGTGTTTGCTAAACACTGAATTACATATCTACAAAGTCAGCTATGATTATGCAGGTGTAAAAAACATCAAGTCCTTGAAAGAGATCCTCCCTTAATATTTCCAGCTTCATTTTATTCTGTTTGTACTGTTGATATTTATTTTGCTGACTGTATTCTAGTGTTTGACAGTAAACACAATTGATAGCGTCTCACAGAAATATTCCAACTATGGGACTTTTGCTCCACTTAAATTATCAAAAGAATTTATACATTTTTGTTTTTAAATTTATTTGTTAAGATTTTTATTTATTTTTAAATTATTCTATCTGGCATAACATGACTTATACTAGTGCCCACAAATCATGCAACTCTCCTTATTGCTTTATCTTTTATGTATAATTAATTTGGACACACATCATTTATAACATTATCATATATTCATGAACTGTTTAGCATTGTGTGGTTTAATGATATCAACATACAGCTGAAAAAGACAGTTCTTTTGATTTACAGCTACACTTGAATTAAGAGTATTAATAGCTGTAATTGAGATTTTGGAACTTTACTAGTTACCTAGGCAAAACTTTTATTTTGCAACATGCATATTAATATCTGTAAAACTAAAATACTTTTTGGATCTTTGGCTTTTGGCTGCAAAAGTCAACCCCAGAAGTCATCAAAATCCACTTCCTGCCATACAGTGGAATTTACCTTCTCTCACATCTTTCATCTTTATTGTTTTTCCTTCCATTCTTTTCTCTCTGCTTGACCATCTTGCCCAACTTTTCCTTTTTCATTCTCCTCTACTCCAAACTTTATTTACCCATCCTCATCTATTTTTTTCCAACCACCCCTTCTACACAAGGGGGGGAAAACACATTTACAGGTCTGAAAAAAACTTAACACTATAGAAAGGAATTGTCAATTTCAATTCACTATCCATAATGAAGCCCAGCAGGAGAAAGTGAGCCAAGTAAAAAGATCAGCAAAGCACAGCAAGATGGCACAGATCTGCAAGAGGCAATTTTGCTGGAATTCACATGACAATACATAGAAATAACGGACACTGGCTCTGACCTGTCTTTAGTTACTACAGGAGATCCACACAGTTTAATGTCATATCTCCAAAAGAGGCTATGAAAGCCACAGATAAAGAGCTATTTCTTTACCTATTAATGCAGGAATGCAGCTGGATAAATACAGCAAATTTAATGATAGTGGTACTATACTAGCAGTGATAAAAAAAATTGAATAATCATCATCTTCAGTGTGATGTTTCTCTTTTAGGCTTCATCAGACAACAAAATAAGTACAAGTGCTTGTCATGCACTATGAAGATCTAAAACAAAATAATGGAATCCAGCAAGACAAGGATTACATCATAAGAGAATAACACTGCATCGCTCAAATAGGCCAATGCAAGAAGCCGTGTATCGGATTATTTTCTTTATTACATGTATCACATTCAAAATTACCTGGAGTTTACGAAAAATATCCAAGAATGGTAGAACACAAAAACTTTTTAGACAAACACATCAGTAAAGAACACAAAAGTATTTGGCCTGGAGAAATAACTTCAAGCCCAACGATCACCTGAATGTTACCAGTTTCTTGCTAGTCAAGCATACATACATACAACTGGTTTTCTTCTTATGCTACGTCATAATTCTTACATTAAACTATTTTCTTGCCAACTTACACGCAGGTGATTTTTTCTATATTACGTATATATGCAGGTATTTAGGCCCTGCAAATAAGAGGGCTTTAGTTTGTTGTGCTTTACATGACTAACACTTCAATGAGCTTGGGGGTTGTTCCTGGGCTTACCCAGCCAGTTCCACTTCCTTGGGTTTTAGTGAACAGCAGTGATGACCCTTGTAATACTGCCCATGATGACATCCAATTCTTTCTGTAAATAATTGTAAACGAACATAAAATGAATTGACTCTGAAAGCAGATATTTAAACCATCAATCATTGTTGCTCAGCTGACTGGTATGTTAATATAGTTAAGCACATATATAGTCATTAGTGGCATCAGTAAGTCTTAATTGCTATCATATTTGTATAAGGGAACATATGTTAACAATCCCAGCCTGACCATCAAAGTCTCAATCAAACAAAGCTAATTAGTAGTAGAAGCAGTTCACCAAGAGAAACACCATGCAATTATAATTTCAAAGGGGCTAATCTGGAATGCTCAGCTCACTGTGTACTTAAGAGATCACGCCAAACTACTGCATAATTCTGAAATTCACTGATCTGAGATGCAATTGTTCCACGTTTATATAATAAACCCATTTATACTGGCAATAAAATATTTTCTACACATCTAAAAATTAAGAGAAAGAATGAGTTGTTTCAGTTGTCTATTTGATTTTATGCCAGGAGACCTGTCCTCCTGAGGTTATTAAAAAAAAAAATCTTGACAAGCCCTGAATATCTATTCCCATTGCCTAACATGAATTATTATTAAACAGCTCTCAGGATGGCCACATTGCATCTTTCTGTTCAGCAGGGCAACAATCCAGATCAATGATTCCAGCAGATGCAACGTAAATGATGACAGGACATTGTACCAACAGCAGCTTACACAAGCTACTGTCTACCCAGCCCTACCAAACTCTTAGAAGCAGCTCTGAGGAACCAAACTGGAGGTCAGATGTGCTGCCCAGCTGCACTGGACTCGGTCAGGTGGGTCTACAATAACAGCTGGGTGTGGCTATTTAATCCTCAGGACAAGCTTCATGTATCACAAGTCTGGGAAACACTGAACTAGATATTAACACACTATTAGATCTAAAAGATTAAATTAACCAAAAAACAAAAAGAAAGGGGTGGGAGTGGAGGGGAAGAAAAGAAGCAAATCGAAATTAACTCTGAGGATGTGCCACACTTCTGCAGTATTTGCCAATGATTTTTTGCAAAACACCAGAAATGCAGTTAGACAGCATCACTGATTACACATTATGATTTATAGTGCAAATTGCTGCCTGGGACGCAGGGAAAAGTTAGAAATGAGGTCACTCATCACCTACAGGAGACTGATGTTGGGTAATACACTGCTCCAAACCCTTCAGAAACACAGGGAAGGAAGAACTGGGGAGTACATGGATGTACACTCCTCGGAAGTTAAAGGACAGCAAGTGAAAGTCTGAAAGCTCCCCTTCCATCGATTTTATCCAAGGACCAAGACACACTATAACCTATACAGATTTGCTCTTAAGTAAATCAATCAATCCCATTTTAAAAAGCTGTCTCTCATCAATACACCTTCATGAAATTGCTGGCCTGTGTGAAGCCTTGACACATGAGCCTCTGCATTTCTGCAGTCCATTATCTTTAGCCCACTGTGACAAACACTGGTTTAACACAAGGTTAAGCTGTGTCATACAGAAAAACCTCTAAGGCAAATTCAGACAAAAAGTAAGAAGTTGCAAATCCCAGTATGCTGTCCTAATACAAAAGACCTTTCATAAACCCTAAGTACATGCACTTTTCAAGTCCAAGACTTACCGAACTTTCTTCCCGTTTTCTGTAATTTTTGTCACATTTAATAACCCATACTTTTCTTGACCCTGTAAGATCAAGAGTAAGACATAAGAAATATAAAAGAAAATGTGGTTCTATTAACATCATGTCACAGAATTCAATCCCCCAAATAATCCATTTCTGGCAATGAGCCATCTTTGCTCATGTTATAACTTCAAGAAACTGTCTTTAAGCATATTTAAATATTCAGAGATCAGCAAAATCAAAATTCTTCTGGGAAAGTACTTATTACTATTCACAGAGTAAAAAGCTTTTGTTCATCAAGACCAAGGTTCTTTGGACAAGCCAAATTAAATAACTTGTGATAGTAGACAGTGAAAATTATGAATGTAAATTTATAACGATTTGTACAATAGCACAGTAGTCCTTCACCAAAAAAGGAGGTGGCTGACAAAAAAACCAGCCTAAATTCCCAAATTATTCCTATTAATGTTAATACAATTTTGTATTTTAAATAAAACATGGTTGAAGTGCATAAAAAATTAACATATTCATATGAAAAACAGAAGAGTGAGGCATTTCTTTGATGTCCTCTTTTTTGCCATCCCTATGGAAAATAGTAGAATTTCAAACTACTTAGTTATGTCTTGTCGATGAAAACCATCTATATAAGCAGACCTTCAAAAAAATTTGAAAACCAGTCAGTGATTGGTGGGAAAAGAACACTGCTGAACAAGAAGGTTGTTTGTAAGTTGCAAATATTTGGAGCAAATATTTCTACTTTCTGTGTAAAAATAATAAAACGAAGGAACATTGAAAAAAACATTCTAGGATAAAAAAATTCACTTAAACCATCATTTTAAGATGAGGTATCAAAATCTACCATTTTCTTCTGATACCCCAGCCTTGTCCTACCAGCCAGTGGTGCTACAAGAACGCTAAATTATTTTTTCATCAATTCCTTTTCTGTAACAGGTTCTGACAGTTCCTGAAGTATGAAATGAGCTATTAGTTGAAACAATCAACTAGGGAATGGATCCAAATTAGTTTTATCATTAAAAAAACCCTCTAAATTCTAAATCCAATGAAAATAGAAGCTAAATCCTCTTCAGAATTTTTCTCTACATCTCAAATTTAAATGGACCATAATTGCACAATACAATTTTGAAGAAAATATTTTTTGCTGGGATACCATGGACAACACTCTTACCAGAGACATAGATCTGTTTTTCACAGACCTTAAAAATTCCACTTACATGTTTCAAGCCCAGCACATAAAATACAGAAAAGACACATTATCAAGGACAAACGTGTTTAGCTGGTGGATGTTACTTCAGTCCAATAGTAACTGCTGCTCTTACTCAGTTTAATATCTTCACTGGGCTGAAATGCTTCTCCAAGCCAGTGACAGATGCATTATTTTTCAAAACTGGTATTTTCAACAGAAGAAGTGAGTCCCTCCCCTCATCCACTCTCCAAATGGCCAAACAAACGAACTATCCCATTCTTTAGACTACTCTATTTGTGATCCATGTGGACCATGGACCAACAGTCCCATGCACTGCACCCTTTTAACCAACCTTTGGCTTTTAACAAGCAGAACAGCCTGTCACCAGCTCACACAGTGACTGAGAAACCTGTGCTCACTTCCCAAAATAAATCATGGTTTTAATCAATTACTCTCAGTGGAATCAGTGAGGATGTTCCAAAGAATTATTCAGTCTCATACTGCCCTACTTAGCAGCAACACTAGGGGGTACTAACGGGAAAATTAATGGAATCAGGAAAAAGAACAGGAAAGCAGGTTAAGGATCAAAATTGTCAAAAATTTACCAGCTTTCTTTGCAATATTTAAATCCCAGGGAACAGCTAAAGAAAACACAGAAGTTTTTTCTATTGTCTGAATCAGGAGTGAGCTCTTCCGTAAAACACAATTTCAAAAATTCAAGATCTGACCCATATTTAAAGAAATTAGATCACATGCAGCAATAGTTGCTTTTGTGAAGACTATCAGCTATGCTTGCTTAATAAACAATGTTTATTTTATTATGAGAAACTGCTTGAAGTATTGTAAGAATGGATTATCACGACTAAGCCAGGGAACTACTCCCCTGCATGCAGAGTAAGAAACAAACAGAAGTTGTGCCTTTAATGCCCTGAGGTCCCTACCAAGGAGGTGGTAAAATTGACCAAGTTACTTATTTCAATGCTACTGTAGTACAGTTCCAAAATCAAAAAAAAAAAAATAAAAAGAAGTTTTTTATACATTTGTCACTGTTTAAAAAGGAATGGTCACATTTGAAGTATAAACTGAAATAACAAAAGCTGTTTAGTAGGCTTAGCTTTTTCTCCCAGAAGTTATTATACTAAATCAAAATAGTTTATTTATGCCAGGTCCCCTGTGTCTCTTTAAGAAGACTGAAACCAAATTTTTGAAGCCAAAATTAGAGATATCAAATGCTACAAACTATTACTGTCTACTAACAGTGAGGGATTCTGTGAAGAGGAGGAATTTGATTCTCTTTTTACTTTTCAAGATGCGACCTAAGAAGACGTGACTGTTGGAAGAAACAAACTGAGTTCTACATAATTTGGCACAGTTTGGCCACAGTGAATTTTTAACTTAATGTACTATCACTAAGTTGCATTTTAAACAAAAGACATTCATATTTTTTTCTGAAAGCAGAGTTGGATGCAATGCATTCCTTTTAAAATGCAAAGCCTTCAAACAGTTTTATCCCATTATTCTTCCCAAGAGCAAGAAGGCTTACCCTCAATTCTCTAATCATGAATAGCTCAGTTTCTACAACATCTACTTATCTATTTAAACACTTTGCATACTGACTGTGGCTTGATGCTTTGGTGAAGAAGGAGATGATTCATTTTCAGGAAAACTGGCCTTTGAAGCAGTTGATGATTCCTATAAAATTCAAATAGTCAACGTCAATGCCAACAGACACTGTTATTTCATACAATTTTTTTTTTTACCTGAAGATGTTCTCTGTCTCTCTTTTTACACACTCATAGATTAGAAAAGTACTTCTTCTAAGCATTCATAATATTCTCAGACAGTTACACTCTACACTTGCTTACTAAACAGTGTTCTTACAGAAAACACTCAAACTGGGTTAATTAGTACAATAGCCATTTGAAAAAAAGATGTTAATTCATGCCACATCAGCTTCAAGCAAAGCCTTCATCCTTATAAAGGGGTAGATTTTTTTGTATGACATTGCTATCAAATTTTGATGTATATTTAAAATAATAGCTTATTACAAGGCAAGATAATGCTAAAATTTTAAAGAATACAATATGTTTCTGTTGGTTAGTGAAAACAAGATTAACATAAAAGATTATATATGTAGAAAAACACATACCAACTGTATTACTTTTTGTGAGTCATAAATCTCCTTATAATCACACACTGAAAATCTCTAGAGATCTGGAGGTTTGTTTTGAACTGTTAACTACAGACCAAAATAAAATACTAAATCTCTGAAAACTAGAAAAATTGCCCATCTGGAGAAAAAGAAAAAAAACAGGCATGTGTGTTTCCTCTGAAGTAATGATTGCCTTGCACACAGTGCTTGAAAATCTGGTAAAGAATTTCAAATGGAAGAAAAACATCATTTGTTCTCTGCTACTGTTAACACATTTCTCCCCCTCTCTCTTTTTAAATCCCTTGATAGCTCTCCTAAACCCAGTTTGCTTTTGCAGCATTACATCGCACTCAGCAGACTTGTGCTTTAAAATTCACTTGCAAATCTACCAAGAGAAGTGGCCCTCTAATTTTTTTAGTAGCATAATAACAGAGAACTCTAGTTCTAAGTAGAACAGCCTAAATGTTCCATATTTTCAGATGTCTGAAAAGAAAAAAAAAAGTTGTTCAAATTAAGAAAATCAATTGTCCCTCCCAGGGAGGTATTTTTTCCTATGCTTATCAAAATTTTTAGCTGATGGCTATATCCAGATATGTGCCACAGCCAATAAACTGTTAACCAGTATGTTTGGTATCATCAAATTCTCATGAGCCATGGCAACCCATACTTTCACTCTGACACATTTCAAGTACTCTTTTGACTGCCCTATTTTCATACAATTGAGTTCTGTTGTTTTTCCAAGAAAAAAACAAATAAGGAAAATAAACAGAAAACAGCTTCCCTAGAGACAGCTAAAAAGAAAGCTTGGGGTTCATGTGCCCATCCAGACAAATACCCGTTGCTTTCCTTTCTATTTCATTCTGAATTTGAGATAGCTTTCATACAGCAAGAGCAACTCTGGAACAAGAAATCCAGTATTTGTGATAATGAAACATTCCCTTTCCACATATTAATTTAAGGCAGAATACATTAACAGTGTGCCTGCTAGTGGTAATAAAACAGCTGCATCAATGCACTAGAAATTATCTGTCTTTCCATAAAACATTAGTTTATTGCTCCACTACACATTTTAAATTTTCTCAAAGCATAAATGTTGTGCTTCATTTAAACTATTTTCTCCTTACCAATAAAAAACACATGCTGCCTACATGTTTGGAAACTGTTAAAGGAACTTTAGGCTGCTGACTTAAGACTTCACAAATGCAGCTCAAATAGAGTTTCTCTTGGTTATTACCCATAACATTTGTGCATTTTCATGCTCGCTTCACTTGGTTTAAGCGCTCGATATGTGAACACTGAGCCTCGAAGAAATGTAAACAGCTTCACTTATTCAGTGTTTTACAAAAGCTTCTTCATTCAGTGCAGCACTACATGAAGTTCTTTCCAAAAGAGCAGCACATCTTATGCCAAAAAATAAAAATCTTAAGTCTTCCTTTAAAAGCGAAGCCAGAACTTCAAGCTATCACCAACAAAATTGTTCATACCTGTGAAGCATAAGCTGCACATGATGCTAGAAGTGTCCACTCAGCTTTGATTTATCAGGGCTCCATCTAGGCTGTGTCTCATGGAGTACCACAGCACAATGAGTACAGAAGGATGCACGAGGCAGAGGAAGAGGAGGAGGGAGGGGAAAGGAGCAGCAGCGAGACCTCAGAATCGCTCAAGCTGAATTGATGTCGAGAGGTGCAAAGTCTCCAGCCAAGCACAGCCCACTGCCTCCTCAACACCACACATGATATATCCCAAAGTGACAAGTCAAAAGCTCAAGATCAAATCCAATACATCCTGTTCTGAAGGGCTAAGTCAACTCATGGAAAGCATGTCCATTAAAATGGAAACAACAGGTCAAGCCAGTAATGTTCTGGGTAGCAGATCCATTGTCATTACAACTATTGTGTTTTGTCCATTCAAGTTTGGTTTTGACATCTTTGATGTCAAGGCCACTCATAGGCTTTTCCTTATATTTTCAAATCTGCATTAATTTAATCTTTTTTTCTCAGAATTTTAGGAAAAGGGAGCTTACAATGCCATTTCTTGATATGTCATTCTGAGAAGTTTGTGCTGAGATTTCAGCACTACCAAGTTATTTCACTTTCCATGAACCTTGGGATGGACTGCAGCGAAGTTACAGAAGTCAGCATGTCACCACCATACAGCACCCGTTTCAGTTCCTCCCTGCTCAGCTCACATCAGCTCTCCTCACCCACAGGCAGAATGGCCCAGCACAAGCAGAAATGGCTAGGAAAAAGGTCAAAGCCAAGGGAGAGCAAGGGAGAGGTCCTGTCTCCCTGCTGGCCTAAACAGCATCTGTTACTGTACAGCCCAAAAAGTCTATCAAGAATATGCCCTAAGAATGGGCAGAAAACAGCTTTTGTTGTTACTGACTCACAGCATTTTTCAGACTAAACACCAGCTCAGCTCTGGAGAGGATCAAAGCCAAGTGTTTCAGCACTTTCAGTACTGTCCTCTGCCCTTCATTAACAATATTACAACCCTGTTGTAACCATGCACAGCTTTCCCCTTGAACTAACACTAGTTAAAATACTTCAAGGACAAGAAAAGCGCTACTATTCACAAAGTAACAGTTGTGAAGTTACTGAACAGCCCTTGGTTTTGCTGCACGTTACATGCAATGATACAAGAGACCAAAAGAAAAGTGAAATTCCAATAATTCAGGCATAGTCATTTCTGGTACATTAAATATGTCACACATCACAAACAAGTGGCATTTCAGCATGCTGATAACTTGCTCCTACCTTGTCGTTGGTGTCCAGCACAATTGTGCTGTGCCTCCATTTTGTTAAAACTATTGGTTCCTGCAGCCTCCTGTCCAGACTCCTACTCTTTATTATATCTCTCTGCTGCTGTGGTGAAGCATTATACTAAAGAAAAGAAAAATAAAATTGTAAGTAGAATTTAATTGATGCAAACAAGACCTGGACATACCACTCATATGCCTAAATGGTGCAAACTTTCAGACTCCTGATGTCACCACCCAGGGGTGTGAAAAGAGCCTTGGTTTTATTTTGCATTCAGTCTTCAGAATTGTCCCTCCTCCTGTAGTCCTCTCTAAAGTAACTAAGACGGGCATCTCAATTGGCAGAGAGATGTTTGATTTCTTCTGCAGCAGATGCTGCTGATTTTGCAACCCAAGAGGGTATTGAGAACCACCAAGGAATTACACGAAATATAAGATTTCAACATCCACTGTTCATATTGCACTGACTACAGCACTTGACCAGCTCTTGTGTAAGAAAAAGAAAATCTATTTTCCTCTGGGAAGATATTTAGATTGTTATGACTACCTGGTATCTTTGACCCAAAGATTTCGGATGCCTAGGAGAGGAGACATGAGGGTGAGGACTTGCTTTTTCAGAATAAACACATCAAATTGCTTACAAAACAATTTGCTAGTGTGGAATGTACATACCACACACAAATGTACACATTCCATAAGCCTGGAAGATAAATATTCAGCAGGAAGTAATTTTAAGACTTAGCAGATCTGTAACAACCAAGGAGAGACCATGACACAGGTTTTCTAGTAAATCAAGAGCATGCAAACTCACTGACAAAATGTGAGGTTCATGAGAAGGACATAGTATTTAACTGGATCTCACAATTGAAGCATATTTTTCATTAATAATGTTGCCATTTTACATCATCACAATCAATACATTATAAAAAATCACAAAAAATATTTCAGACAAAGTGTTATACTGAAAACACAAGCAAGAAAAGACAACATCAATGTATAGGGGTTTTAAGTAATTTATTAAAATCTCACTCTTCTTAGTCAGTATCAAAAGACTAAAATCTGCACATACAAAGAAACTCAAGGCAGCATTTGTGGAGTCGTGTAAAGCATTAGAATCCACTAGGTAAGAAATAACAAAGAAAAGTGAAGTGCCCCTTTTACCTGAGAAGGCTAAAGCAATAATCATCGCATGGACACCAAGTTCAACAGTTTTGCTACTGATTCCTGCTCTAAGCTCAGAGCCTCAGGTGTTCAAAGACAGGCACATACCAACAAAGCATGGCAAGGTTTAACCTAAACAACATGAACACTAAATCTAACCAAAGTTGTGCAATACTTTATATTTATTGCCCAAATAAAGAACCAGCACTGCTACTGCTGTACACTCACAATGCTTGAGTTAGCTTCCTATTTTACTATGAACAGAGTTAATGCTCTAATAAGCCAACAGATGCTTAAAAGCTAAACAACTTTAGCTTTTTATTACATTATTTTTAATATGCACAAGACAAGTAAAACACTCCCAAGTGAATAGATGTTGCAGTACTGAGAATAAAATTCTGTACTGCATGTACAGACAGCAATGTATCAGCTGTCACTGCAGAAAGTCACTTCTGAGCCTGCCTTTGTACTGGCTTCAGCACATTTCCACTCACATGACAACTGTTCCCCTACAATGGCGAGGTTCAAGCAACTCTCAGTTTGTCTCCTTGTTAAATCAAAAGCTGAGCCACAATGCATGCTAAAAGGACTCCAGTACTGGCTTGCTTTCTTGTTAAGGAAATACCCTCTCTGCTGGTGCTCCTGCAACCCAAACCGCGGCAGCACGCTGAGCAACATGCAGCAAAATTGCCTGCCAGCATTAAAACTAAAATCTAAACAACTTCCAGCAAAACTATGTCTAAATCACAAAGCCTGCAGGAAACAGCATTCCTTGCAGCAGCTCTTACCCATTTAAGTGGGCATTTTCAATACATTTCTTGCTATGAAACAGAACTGTTTATTTCAGAAATAGATTTACACACTAATGACACTGGTTTACATTATTTATGGAGGTCTTCTGTGCACTCTCCCTTTGAGTAACTCAAGGAATTGAATAAACAAATAGGTATTTTGAAGTAGTTTATCTTGAACTTAAGTACATTTCAAAAGTTAGGATATGGACACAGGTGATCTATATTTAAATGGTGCCTTTGATACTATCACAAGCCAACAGGAGTTAACTTCTCTAACAGACAACCCCACCTTGAAGGAGAAAGGAACTGTAACATGAAATTCCAGTTTTACTAAACACCTTTAACAAAAAACCAAAGCAACAGGATATGGAGCTCATTAACAAAGCACAGCAAACAACTCAGAAACACTGAGCTCTATGCCTCTTAGAAGCTTAAATAATTTGCATCGGTGATACAAACAGTGTTAGTAAACTGACAAGTCTTTAAAGGGAACATTTGACATTTCTGCCCCATTTTCTCACAATAGAAGCTTCAACTAAATCCTTTTTTCTTGGATGTCTATGAGGTTTTTTGTTTGTTTTATTCATTATAAATAGTAAAATGCACTGAGGGGGAAGGGTGATGTGGAAATAAAAAGTTTTGTGGTTCTGGGCTCAAGACAAGTCTCCACTTTTAAAATACATGAACCGGTCTGTGATCTCCAAAGAGAATCAGAGGGAGACAGAGACACCACTTCCTACTCCGCATTGTCCAGCAGAACTCACCATCCTCTACACCAGGCTGAGTGCACTGGCGGCCAGAGCTGGAAGGCTCACCTGGTTGGATGAGACCACCCTGCTACTCTTAGCTCTGCCCCCATCCAATCTCAGTTCAAAAAGCCTTGCAGCACAGCTTCAGGTCCAGTTCCCTTTCAGATGCTCTTACAGGACTTCCACCTGCAGAGGAGCTGCTCTCTCTCCTCCTGTAAATACTTCAGTATTTACCATTGTTTACCAGAAACTAGGTTGGACTTGCCTTCCCTCAAACAAAATCTTTTTTTTACATAACCATAAGCAGGCTTTCTGTGCCTAAGATTTGGTGTGATCTTGAAGACAGAGATCAGGCAAGGGCTGATCTCTGCAATAAAATTGACCCATTCAAGACTACACATTGCCTGAGACAACCCCTGTTACACCACCTGCTTTAACAGATCTTCTTAGGGTGCACTATTATTTTCCTAACTCTAAAGTTTTTTAAAACGTAGAACACAACTCCAAATTTACATAGAGCTCCTTGGAAATCCTCCACAAACTCAAATCTGTCCCATTACACCCACCCCTCTGGTACACCACCCCAGCTTGTTCCCCATTTCATTGGGAGCATCTCCTGTCACATATGAGGCACATTCATTCTCTGACTGCACACACTAAGCTGAACAGGGATTTTTTTTTTTAACAGTTTTTCCTGTGGTTTAAGGACACCAGTGGTGCAAATTTAGGTCGCACAGTATTCTTTTCATTGCTGAATTTGTTCAATACCTTCTCCAGCTATTAAAAAGCTTTCTTTGCCTCAGTATAAAACTTTCTAACCTTCTGAACTGGCCGAGTGATTTCTATTTAATTTTAAGCTGATACATGGCATGGCTCAAGGCTCTGTCCTAGCCTAATTGTGGCTGAAACAAATGTAACACCTCCAAGTTATTTGTAGCAGGCGTCCCCATTCTTACAGAGGTGGCACAGATCTGTCAGCTTTAAGAAACAGAAAAAAGATTCTTCTTGGTTTCTGTTAGCAACATCTTCAACCAGAGGAAGGAACTGGGTGGGCTAAGGCAGAAAATACTGGGAAGCAACCAACACTGAAAGTTGATAAAGACCTGAAGTGAAGCATTTTACCCTACCTTACTGCAGTCAAAGATCAAAACAGCAGCATTCAAAAACATGGTGCTATTCTAGTACCCTTTAGCACCTCACATATGTTATTTGCAGTTGTCCCAAGAGACTGTCTGAAATAGAAGAACCTTCTTCAAAAAAATTAAAGCTGCCTCAGAACAAAACGACTTTTTAAAGGTCCTACTGTCCTTGGCTTTGAATAAACTTCGTTGTTGTTGTGACAGATGTAACACCTATGTTACAGCTTTTGCTTTTCTTATCAGTAACATATTTTTCTTAAACCTCCATAAATAAATAAATAAGGATTATTTTCATCCTTTTAAGGGATTTCATTCCCTTCCTTTCTCTAAGGAATGAAGATTTCTCATTCTCTGCCACAGAATGTCAGGGTGACAGCCACTGGAGGCCTCAGACACACAGATGCAACAGAACATAGGCAGAATGAGACCATTGGGACGAGTAGCTGTAGCTCAAAAGTACCAGTGACTGAAAGACACCTCTGGATAACCTACTCTGCTCACTTTGCTGTCTTGGACATCCATTGCTTCCTTTTAATCCTCAGGGTCACCAAGAATGTTCATCTTTGATGAGCAGCCCCAAACCCTTCTTGATTGCCACAGGTCCCGCTGTGTGTCCCAGCAAAAGCTGGAGAGAGGTAGGAGCCACTAAACCCCAGGACAAATGATCAGACCAGATTTTGTGAGTAGAAATACATATATTAAAGAGGAAGGGAAAAAAACCCTGACTGCCTTCTCATACTTAACTTGGGTTTGTTTCTTTGACAACTGGATCCTCCCACCGAGGCTGTCTCAACTTTCACCAGACAATCCCAAATTTTAGGAGAAGAATGTCACTACTGCTAATGAAACTGCCCAGTACATTGACTTGCAGTAGACTCAAATGCCAGCACACAGGGTAACCCCAAATGCAGCAGCATAGCTCAGACAAAGAGAAATCTACCATAAGACAACTAAGCTTTATTTGCATGTTCTCATATTTATTTTCTTTCACCATTTCATTGCCTGTTATGTTTCTGACATCACCTGCACCTCGTTTCACTGTAATTTTTTCAGCTACCATGCTCTTAGAGTTTTCAGGTCTCCATCAGGAAAACCAGTCACCAAGTATCAGAACTGAACCCCTGAGCTCACCCCCCACACAGGCAGTGCACAGAGTGAATTAACTGACTGCTGGTCCATTAACACTGCCAAAACCTCCAGCTACTGCTTCCTCTGGGGATACAGCAAGGAGAGCTTATGCTGCAGGAACTTGTGAGAAGAACACATGCAATTGCAATATCACAGTCTGCAAATATGAACACTAAAACTGAGTTCACTCCTTATAGTACACACATTTTCTTCCAAAGGCTACCCTTGGATCAGTGAACTCACTCAGAGGAAGACCAAGCATCATGCTTTTATGTCAGGTGTTGGCCTAGGAACACATTTTGAAAATCCGAGATTTTTAATCTCTGCTTTTAATTAGGCTGTCCCCTGTAACTCTCCTTTGAGCTATTTATTTCAATATTTATTAGATAGATTCCCCACCTTTTTGGTTTTTTCTGTCATTTTTATAGCTTAACTTTTTTTGAAACTTTAGAAATTAGGGAGTTCTTATTCCTGAGATGAATTTAATTCCCCTCATCCCTCCTTTTAGAAAAACAGGTTTCTGGAATAGTTGTAGCCCTTCTTAACCTGAATTATGACAGTATTCTTTCACTACACAGGAAATAAACATATTTTATTATAGTGACCTAACTTTTAATTGCTTGTTTGTTGGGGTTTTTTTGTTGCTTGGTTGTTGGTTGGTTGTTTTGGTTGGGGTTTTTTTTTAATAATTGGCAAGAACCAAAAACTGAATACAGCAGAATGCTGCAGATCAGAAATCTGAGTCTTCTGCAAGATCTAGCAGAAACTATGATTAAAATATTATTATCCATTTTAAAGATTAATTCAGAATGTTCTTCTGTTCCACTGCAGAAAGCTGGGTCATACTCATCATAAGCCTTAATAGACTTTTCAGCAGTTGTCAAAGCTACTCCATCTGAAACATCATTTTTAGCCAGAGGCATCCAGCTATTCCTAGATGTCATTTAAATTCACATGACTGGAGGGCTTTCTGTGAGACTGTCTAAAGTAATTTGTTTTGTAACTGTCCTCCCTTCGCAACGTATACCCTCACAATTTTTAACACATATCCAAGAACAGTGTGTTATTCCCAAGCATGTGCACATTTATAGTTTATTCTATTACTCTGAAGATCTTTAATGTCACAGTATTAGCCCAGCTAGCGTGCTATTTCCAGAAATTCTATACCATTTTTAGTTCTATTGAAATCCAAATTACTAAGAACCCTCTAACAAAAAGATTCTATTATTTTTCTGGTTTAATAGCATTACATGACCATGCTATTATATCACTTTATTTCACAAGATTTGGAAGGCAATATTTGAGCTAAATACACTGGGAAAAAACCCCAAAACTGAGCAAGAGCAGGATTTTTCCTAGTAACTTACTTTTCATTTAAGCAAGCGTTACAATGCTGAGATCTTTCTATGGTTTTCTCTCACTACTCAAGAGAATTTTCAACACATATTATTTTTCTTCAAAGCAGTTTTGCGGTCTGAGTGGTTTTTTAATTAATTTAAGTATTTTAGAACCAGCTTCAGCAAGATCTTTGAGAGACTAATCTTCAGTCACGCTTAATTATCATAAGCATAACATCTTCAAATATATAGTTACAGAAACTAGCTAAATCTTTTGTTGAAATATTTAATTTGTTCCACAGAATTTAAAGTTAAAAGCTGAGGACTTCTAGAAATACAGAGATTCTTGGATCATGAATCTAAGAGTCAATTGCTCATTTTCTTCTGTTAATCTTACATTTGCTGCCTGTCAAGATTTACAAGTTTCAAGAAGGAATTGAAAAGTACATTCTGCCCAAGCGGATCATGAGAAATAATTTGAGGAAAATTTTTAACAGGAATATCTGATCACTTTCAGATCACAAATTACAAACCAAAGACTATGTTTCATTTTGGAAGTGGCTACTAATACAACAGAACTCAGACTTTGTTTAGAATCACTAGAATAAGATGCATTATTAAACAAATACTAGAACCCACTCCTTTATGCCTCCTAATGTATCTCAGGTAATGGTTCTGGATTATCTTTGTGACTTATTCTAATTGGATTAAAGGCAATTTGCTATTTAATTCAAATCCAAACTCAATCTATTTTTGTGAAACAATTTCTTCCAAGTCAAAACCTTCTGCACAGCAGAAGCCATAGAATCAATTACTCATGACATTATTCCATTAAATTATTTCAATTATACATATTGAAGTAATAACTGCTTCTGGTAAAGTCTGGTCTATCAGATTTCCAGACTTCTAATAAATCCAATAACTAATCTAAAGCTAAACAATTTCTAAGACCAATATGTACAGATTATATTGTCACATTGAGGCATGTTACAAAATTTAAGTTTTCCAACACATCAGACTAACATAGGAGAATTCTCAAAGCTAACTCAATTCTTCAGTGATTCAGATGCACATTCTTCTACTGATAAAACAAAACAGCTTAGCATATAACTCCATTCATAACTTTCAATGCAAATATTTTCTCACAAGTATTACGAAAGCACTACCTATTAAGGTTGCTCCTTCCTAAGTGGAAGTGACCCAAGATACTGGATTTTGTACTGATAAAACAGTAATGGAGAAACATGCTTTTTCATATATTTATGCACACACTTTTTTGTGAAACATTTTTTTTAACTTTATCATGTAGTATTGAACAACGAGCAGGGAAGACACACATAACATCCATATGACAAACACCCTCATTTTTTTTGAAGTGAATATGGGAATTAAATAGTATTAGATACATCTTCAGACTACCAAGTGTCCCTAGATCTGTCACTTCCCTACAAATTTCTATTTTCACAACAAAATTAATAAATAGCAGAACACACTTCTGGTGAAACTGCGTCATCCTCAACGATACCACAAAACTATGCTGAAAATTTCGTTTTTCAACACTTGTTTGTATAAGCACTTTGGAGTCTTAAAAATAGACTACAGTTTCTCAGTGAAGATTTCTCTTTTTCCCATATAGGTTTTCATTACCACAGCAGAATCACAGATACTATTCTGCAGCCCTGCATAAAACCTTTTCTCAGTTCAGCAAAGACACCAGATCTCCTTTGACATCCAAATAGTTACATACACCCATTTTTCATATCCTGGAGTATATTTTTTTCTCTCTTCATAATCAGAAATTCCACAAAATGCAATAAATAGCAAAGAGCAGTATCAGAGTCCTCTGGCGGTTAATGTCTCACATTAAAGGCCTGATAGAACACATATTCAGGAAGAGGGGAAAGCCCCAAGTTGTTGAAGTTTCTTTTTTAGGTCACTCACCTTAGGTAACTCCCACTCTGATCTGGAACCATCAGCACTGTAGTAGTATGGTCTACCTTGTTCATCTGCATGTTTTATCCACTGCAGAAAGAAATGTGATGATAGAAAACGTAATCAGAGTGACAGTCACAACAGTAATTCTCTGAGACCTGAGATTTAAAGTTAATTTTTAATTAAGTGCCATCCTCTTCAGCCGTGTCTAATGCACAACCTCCATTAACTAACCAAGGTTATACGGCAATGAGAACAACAGTTCTCAGCATCCTGATTTTTTTCTTCTGTAACTCCTCAGAAGAAAACTCCTGCAATATCACACAAGAGATTGTGATAAACAAATTTTTTTTAAGATGCCATATATCATTCTTATCAACATTATGTTGTCAGTTTAGGGAGGCACAATTTTTCCATCAGATCTGCGTCAGGATCTTATATATAAAATTACAAAAAAGCAGCTCAACTAGCAATTGCTGATAATTTGACATACATGCACTTGTTGAACAACTTTTTTAAAACATCAATGGAAACGTGAGATGCAGTCCTTAGAGAAATCATGAAGAAGACAATACAATTTCTGTAACTTCTACAAGCAACTCCCATAACCAAAGAAGTAAACCCATGACAACTGGGACTGGTCATTCAGAAAAAAAAGAATTGTAATGAGCAAAAATCAACAAGATGATTGCAGAAAAATACAGAAACACAGCAAGCTCTTGGCTCAAGCAGGTTTCACAAGATTGCCTTTCTATAACTGTTTGTGGTAGGAAAGGCTGGTTTTTGTCAATCCCAGCAATTAAAAAAGAAGGCTGCATATTTGCTAAAATACAGGAATGTGCTTTACAGACATTTGTCAGAAACAGATTAAAGAGGATAAAATTCTAAAACTGACAAAAAAATCCACCCATTTAGAAAATTCTTGCAAATAAAACTTGCCTAATTCAACTTGAGAACAGGTGGTGCTATAATATGATAAACAAAGTACTGTTTCAGTGAACACTTTAGAAGTTAAAAAAACTCAAAATACTGCTTTAGTGAACAACTAGAAAAATGGACTGCTTTACAAATATAGACAAATACTGTAACTTATCCTAAGTGGGAGAATTTTTTATGGCATGCCCAGAATCACAGTCAGTTGTCAACAGCAATTAGATAGTAAGAATAGGGCATAAATCTGCTGATATGGCTGTAGTTTAATTAAGAAGTTTGTTTACATCTGAAAGCAGTAGTGAAAATATCTAATAAAGGAAATTATGAAAGTGATAAAGCATCATTACATTCAGTTTAAAAACATCTTAACTAGAAGGTCCATGTAGACAAGAGCAGCTCTTAAAAGACAGTAAGAAAAACTTATTGGTATGATATTCATTCCTGAAGTATAACCAAGAGGAAGGGGGAGGGCAGGAACTAAAAAAGATTATACATGGTATGTTCATTTAATATAATCTGATACACAACTGGAAATAAAACTTCTAAATAACAAAAACGTACATAAGAAAAAAAGTCAGTTCACTTGCTGAAGCTTCATGCATATTTAAAAAAACAAAAGGAGACACTGCTGAGGTACGCCCTTCACTTTTGGAAATGCAGGTTTCATTTCTAGAAGTGAATTAGTGGAAAAGATTTAGAACACATGATGAGAAGAAGGAAAAAGTACCTTTTCATTAGTATAGTCATTGGTATATAAGGTATGACCATGTTCATCCAACTCTTCTGACCAACCCTTTGGAGGAGAACCATACTGACTATCTGACTGGCTGTAACAAGAACTGTGGTCGTTTTCTTCTGATGAAAGATGCTACAAGTAGTCAGAAACATATAAGGCAGTTTTGAGAATGAAAGCGCTTTAAAATCTGAAAGATCAAAGATTATTTGACCAGAAAGAGAATAGTAATGAAATCAAGGAGTTCACATTTTTTATCTTACATGAGAGAAAGAGATGCATTTTTACAGTGCAGACAATTCAAAGTATTTTCAGAACCACTAGCTTTTACTGATACTTTTTTTTTTAATTTCCACTACACCAGATTTCACTACTCAAATTCAGACTCTGGGGGTTTTGTCTATCCAAATTTTATTCCTACAAATTCACATTACTGATGAAGAGAGTTAGCTTTAGTAATCTGCATTGCCTTAAAAAAACCCGGGAGACCTGCTACCACAGTTTTCTACCACCTTTCCAAATTTCATACCTAAATCCTTCTCCTTTTCTCAAATACATCTGGAAATAAAAGAGTGATTAAGGACAACTTGAAACTCCAGTTCCACCTTCTTAGATGTCAGCATTTTACAGTACTTGTCCAATGCATCTTAAAATATTATGAATTTCCACTCTCCTCCTTCCAACTCTGATGTACATGACAAAGAGCAATTGCAGAAGCAAGGCTTTCCACCAGGCACAGCTAGCTGAGGTGAAAAATTGTTTCCTGAAGGCAGAAGTAAATTATTATGCTAGGAACAAGTTTGATGCGTAATGCAGAGAAAAGATTTTTACACACACATCAAACAATTTCTGTTCCCTCATAAACCTTGTTCATCCCCTTGCCAACACACTGTAGTCTTACTCTAAGCATCCACTCCACGCATCACAAAAATCTCCTTGCTTTCATCTCTCACAACATCTCATTGCTATGGTCTCCTGAGGAATTCTGTGAAGATTTCCTTTCACAGTGTCTTGGATCCTCAGCTAGCAGGAGGCATAACATTTAGGACACCCTGCTACTCAGAAACTACAGGAGTAAAATACTATGGTTCAATAACACTGGTGTAAGGGTTTTGAGAAAAACTGTAAGGCAGGAGAAAGACACAATTTCAATTTTAAATAGGAAAAAATCTCTCCCAAAAAAATTAAGTCTTATAAAAAATATTCAATTGTCAGAAACTCCCCAGTTTTTAAAAGTCAGTGGATTTAAAGACACTATGTTTAGTGATATATCCAAATAATTTCTACATAGGTTTTTGATGTTACTTTTCTAAGTACCTTACCACTTGTGTGACATGAACTCCCTCAACTGACATGACCCAGTTTACCAAGCAGAGGAAAACCCACAGGAAATTTTTAGGCCATTAATTAAGAACATGAAAAATATGTTAACGTCCTCTACAGCTTACAGAATGTGAGCATGTAAACTATGGATTAACCAACGCTATCTCTCTTGCACATGGGGCAATGGGACATTCTCATGTGCCAACTCTTAATCACTGTGGGGAGGGGAGGAGAGCAGAGGGAGCAGGGTGTGGGGAGTTTTCAGTCCCATTTTTACACTTGTAGAATTAAAACTGAAGAGCTGCCAAGGGTGCTATTGGCCCCATTTGAACTACTGCTTCATAGGATAACTATATTGTATACACGTACTTAAGTTTACATGGTTTTGATAGTTAAATATTAATTGCATTGACATATGGCAAATCAATGTAGAAGACTTTGGACATTTTTATTATTACTATCTACAGAGATTATGACATAATACAATACATTGGTATTTGCCTCTTCAAGCAACCCCTGATACTGAAGAAACACCCTACACATGTAAAACTAAACAGAGGACCTAAACCTGAAAATTCTCCTAGAAAAACCGTATAGTAGAAATGTTGTAACAGTAGAACACTGTTGTCTAGTAGGAATGGCTGTTAATGTGTCTACCTGCATGGCATCCACATAATAATAGTTTAGATGCTGCAAGGTTTAACTCATATCCTGTACATTTGCAGACCTAAACTTCAATAAAATTCCTGAATTGTTACAAATTTTACCAAGCCAAGGCATTCCTTGTCCCTCAGTTGTCAAGAACAGCTGCTAAAAATGTGTCAACACAGTTTAGAGAACACTGGCCAAACTGCTTTCCACAGCTTTCAATTTCACTTTCAACCCTTTTTCAGCTTTAACTGCCTCTATGTTTTTTTCATATTGTCCATACTTTATCCCAAGTTTCATCCACAATTACACTATCCCACACTTAAATAAAGCCATCTTAAGCAGACAGCTGCCCAACCTTACACCTTATAAGAACTTTGCTGTGACATTAAAGAGAATTACAGAAAAGGTTCCCCACATCATTGCTTCTACTGCAATTCTTGGCTTTTTTCTATTTACACAGAAAGTGCCTGGGGGCAGAGACCACTTCATCATCATGCATTTAATAGGAACAGCTGTCTCCCTTCTATCACTTAACCTTCCTAGCTTTTAACATTACTACTACTTGTGAAAATGAAAATAATCAGGAAGAACACTAATTAAGGAACCTACCATCCCTTTATTACCGTTTATATTTATACTGCTTATATTGAAACAAAAAACATGGAATGAAATCACATTCTGGACACGATTTAAATCTAGTTTTGAAATTCAATTAAAACCCTTTGCTTTTCTACAGCTGTTGGGTAATTTGTGGATGTCTATTTCACATTATGACCTCCTACCTAGGTATTAAGAGTTTGTCTTCTCTGATATTATGACATCTCATTCCTTTTACAGTTCAACTTAGTTAAATCACTTCGCTTGACAAATTTCTCCTAGTTACTGTTAAGCACTCCTTCCTCAGCTACATTAACAAGTCACTGCCTCTAACACATTTTATCTGTAATTCCAAAATCTAACACACTTTCTTAAAGGCCCTGTCCATAGGACATCACTGCTTCCCCCATCCCATCTATGTAACACATCCATTTAACTGTCTTGATCTACAACTGTTTTGTTTGTGCCATGTCTGCGATCAGCTACTTTGGCAAATAAGGTACAGTTCTGGCCCCTTTTAATTATCCAATAAAATTTGATTTCCTAATCACGAAGTTCAAAGACCAACTATAAACTATGTCATGTTTCATATATTACTCATATGTTAGAATATGTGATCTCTCAGTTCTCGTTTTTACATCATCTTCCGTTTTGCTAGTTAATACAACAAAAGCTCCTCTGAGGACAAATCAGTAGAAACTATCATTTAATCCTTCTGCATGTACTCTTTTAATATTAAAAGAGCATAACTCAGACTAGCATAATAATTATTAAGATATGTTAGCTCTAACTTTTCCTAATCAGACAAAATTTCAGATGCCCTACATTTTACTGTAGCTTAGGCTTGGATCACAATCTTTACTTTACATTGGATTAAATACCCAGAGTTTCCAAAAAAGGAACACGAACAGTGGAGTGCGAAGCATGTTCCCAAATGCAGAACAGAAAAGGAAAGAAAGGAAAGAGGGGTGGGGGGAAAGGCAACTTCAACACATGACAGCTGGTAAGTGGATTGGCATGACCATGCAACATGTATATCTCTCTCTAGACTCATATTTTGATAACCCAGTCAAGATACAAATTTGCTAAGGAGCTTATGCCACTGGAAATACAGACTTAGTGTCTAGTTAAAAATCAAAACATGTATCATCCATTGGTCTCACAAAGACTGAAAACTTGATAGACATAAGTGTCTGATGGCCAACTTGTGATACCTGAAGCATCACAAACAAACAGAAGAACTGAGATGAAGGAAGTTATGGGCAATTAAAAAAAAATAAAAAAATTCAAGCATTCCAAAGATGCAACTATGTGGTGACGTGACGGTACAGACATATGAATAACAGTCAGGGGGACTGCTTGCAGATGGGGAGACAGGGAGAAAGAATTCTTGCAAGTCCTTCCATGAAAAGAAGAAAGAACTACAACAATGATAAAACCATTACTATGACAAGGAGAATCACTACTCAAAAAAGCAATCGGCTTATCCAGACTAAAACTAGTCTTATCCAGCAAAAGGACAGTCAGTGATAAAATAAGAGACCAACAACAGAGATACAAAGAGACAGGCATAAACATTCCATCTGTTTGCCTGTTGCTGCCGTTCACCTGAGGCAAGAAACTTTGGCTATTTAAATGCCTGTGATGTCAGGGTTGCTGTGAAGGTAGGAAATTAAAGGTTTCCATTTCTCTTTCTCCTGTTCCTGTTACTACCTTTCCAGAGTAAGATTTCTGTGACAGGCTTCCAGCAATTAAAAAAATTTGAGCAGTCCATAATTCAATTTTAAATCTAAACTGCAACTCCGGTTTTATATCTTAGATAGATATATATATAGAGAGAGAGGAAACTGGTTAACCTCAGTACTGTTTGGACACAAGAACACCATTTTAAGCATACCTAAATAGTAATATCCATCTCCCAACTACTTCTTTGCTTTGTCTGAACCATTGCAGTTCAGATAAACACACCCCAAAATCAGACTTTCCCTAGCAACTGGCTGCACAGAATAAACTGGCATCTCAAATATTAGTCCAAATCATCTTTTAACATAAATAACTTCACATTAAGCTCCAACTGTCTCAAGCAAGGTTAGCAGCAAAGCTTTACCAAAAGGCTTTGCAAAAGCAAAACTTTCACATAATGAAAAAAATCCATTGATACACCTAAAGAATATGTTTATGGCCTGAATGTAATCTAGTCAAAAGCAACTATATCTGCTATGGGGCTGTTTTTACAGGCATTTTCACAAGTTGCTAGTCTTCCACATAGTTCATGTACACATTCCTGTACACAAAAGAGTGAAATTGTCGACTACTTCATACCACAACACATAACCAAAAAGACAAAGTAAGACACTCCTTGACACCTTGAAACTAAAAGATAACAAATTCCACAGGAAAAGACCATTCATATGCATTACAATCTCATTGCTTTTGATCTCAGAAGGAACTACCTCATGATCTGCATGGCTCTGGGAATCCCCTTTATTAATGCTTGCATCTCGGGCCCACCGCGGAGGTTTCCAGGTTCGTTCCTGTGATCCTCTGTTGTAGTAATAACAGCGTCCTGTCGTATCTTTATGGGTTTCCCATTCCCCATTTATTTGGACTGGAGCACTTGTAGGCAGTGGTGGAAGTGCAGACTGAGATATTTTCAGTTCTTGCAAATTAGCATAAACTGGTGAATCAGGCCTCCCTTGGCTTGGTGGAGTAGTTGGCTATTGAGAGAAGAAATGGACTGTTAACAGCAAATGAATTTTTGAATGTTCCCTTACAAATCAGAATACAGTAGTAAAACAAACCAACAAACTCCTTTTTTTTGTTGTCAAATACAAAAGCACAAAGGACAGCCATAAAATGCTGGGGTGTAAGAACATTAGATTCTTAATTCTAAGGTAGATATCACAACCTGTATTTATTTAATACTGAACCAATTTTTCAGCATTTCTGCAGATGACAGCTGATAATTATGTCTTACAGTGGATTTGAAATACACTGGAATCATCATCAAAAAATTATATGCTTGCCATGCCTTGCTGAAAAACTTCAGCTTTACTGTTCAAGTATTGCTCAGAAACTGTAAGTAATGTGATCTTATTCAAGACAATACGTAGCATTTCTGAGATGCCACTTGTTAGGCAAAGATTGTTCCCCAACCTTTCCACCTCACTCTTGATACAGCAGTGGTGAATGTAAAGCAGCACTTTTGCATTCTCAGCAAGGTCTAAACAGGCAGTTCAGTTGGAAAGATGTTGTGACTAAGAAATTCTGAAAAACACCTGGACAGTTCACCTGTATGCCTTTTCAAACATGCTTAACTGGAAATACTTTAGGTAACATCACCAAGTGTTTCAATTACCCTTCTCTTCTTGTGGAAATTAAGTGGATAGTCTTATCCACCTGATTTTGTTCACATACATGCACAAAAGTAGAATAGCAAATACCTACAAGAAAACAAAACAGCAATGACAATTGCTTATTAATAAATAGTTTGCTAATTTGACAGCAGAAATCAGGGTTAAAAGACCACAGAACTTACTGAAAGCACAAGTACTTCCAAATGAGCCCCTACAGTGTTTAGGAGAGAAATAAAGCTTCAGATGTTCAATTATTAAAGTCTAATACAAACATGCCATGCAGAGTGTAAGAGCATGTGTTTTCACAAAGAGCTGTGATTATGAAATTGTGAAAACAACTAGTTACTAAGCCAAATAAAAGAGTTTTCTGGTAATGCACTGCCATTTCTGTATTTTGGGGCACAATATTTAGGTACTCTAAAGGAAAAACTATACAATTTATACATCCCCTTGGTTTAAATTGAACAGCTCTGCTGCAGGCAAGTCCTTGTGCTTCCTGTTGCTACTTCATTGCATAAAAGATCTTTTATAATGTACTTTCAAACATTAAAATCATAAGATGCTAATCTAGGCCACATCTAATCATAAATTATCAGGGTTTGCTCAGGCAAGACAGCATATCATACCACACAATCAGACATAAACTGATTGCACCATAGGTAGAACCAAATATGGGCAATATCCACAACCAAAGAGGGAAACAGCTAGAGAGGAACTTAATGAGATTATAACGGGCATGGACTTGTTTTGCGTGCCTTTAAAAGAGACAACACAGCTTACCAGATATAGCAAGTACAGTACAACTCAGGCAAACTAAAAGCGCTGGGGGAAAAAAAAAATGCAGCACTTGGAAAAATCTGAAAGCCAAAACCAATCAGTATCCTCCTATACCTGATTCAAAGGAAAAAATCTGTTATAAAACTTGACGAACAGTAAAAGGATATTTTTCTACTATCCAAGTCACACATGCTGACTTTTTTTTTGGTGAGGAGGATAGAACAGCTGCCTCTGGTACAGTTGATCTTGAGAGTCCTAAAAGCATAAACAACACTACTGTGAATGAAGACCACCCTACTGTCTTCAGAGATGAACCAACTCCCTGGGATGTTGGGGCAGTAATCTTGATGCCTCCTCTTTCAATAGCACCATTTCTGCCTTCATGTCCTAAGAGCCTCCAGAGCTGCACCTCCCACATAAACCACCCTGCCATTAAACCACGGGGTTTATCAATGAAATGACACCACAGAACACAAAAACCTCCAGCTTTTTCCTCTCTTTTAAGGAAGGGGCAAAAGTGGCACCACCAAGAGCCCTGGCTGCTGCCACGGAGGGGGCTGGTGGCTTGTACAACCCTCACCTCCTCCTGAAATTCCTCTTCTACACAAAGCAGTAATGCAGCTTTGCTATCTGGCCTGCATTTAACAGCTACTTTTTTGTTTTAATTAAGACAGTTAAGTGCCATCATTAAGAGTACTCTGTATTAATACAAGTGTTTTCCAAATAGAAAGTCTGCAACACAGAATTCTTGGTATATTTTTGCTTTGGAATATTTTCTCAAGCAACACATAAGAATATGGCTCAGAGGCTTCACACTGAGGTTTTCAACAATTTCAGCATTATAACCAGCACAACTCTAGATGAAACTGCAGGACGTGGATGTGCTCAGCCAATACTGGGAGCTCACAGCCAAAGTACTGCCACCTAACTCCGGCAGCATACAAGTAATGTTCAAAATGGTAACATGATATGGAAGAGTAAATGAGGGATTTTCTTCTGAATGCTTTGTGCTTCCAAACTCAATACACCAACTTCTGGTTTTCAAGGAGAAGACGGAACTTTTCTCCTGAGCAACAAACAAGCAACTAGCTGTCCTGCCAAGCCAGCCCTCCAGCTACTTTCATTCCCTGTTGTCTTCTCTTCTGACAGATTTTTCAGGGAGAACTGCAAGATTTTTGAAAGATCCAGAAATTACTGCTTTCAGTGAAGCACTAAGAAAATGCAAAGCCACCCATCTGACTATAACACACAGCTTAGCTCATAAGTAGGTCTTTGAGGGCTATGACTTCCTTATCAGGAACTATTTTTAATAACCTTGTAGCACACAAGGAAACTTCCTCACACCCTGAGCCATGCGATGAGGTATGTTGTTGCGTCTAGAATTTTACTCAGCTCAACAGCACTCAACTTTACCAAGGCTAATTTTGTCAGGAATATCTTATTTATTGATTAAAAAAAATAGCTCTTAGAAAGTACAAAGTTTCCTGAAATTAACATTAGTGTATGTTCTATGCCAGTGTTGACAGGAAGGTCAATCCCCCCTCACCCCAACCCCTCAGGCTGGGAAGGGGAATCCCACACAGGCAGGTCACAGTGGATGTCCCTGTAGAGATCCCAGGCACTGCACCACTCCCCTTTCCTTTCAGATGACCATTTTGTGAGTTCACAACGGAGTTCTGCAAAAAACTTGAATAATTTCAAGCCAAAAAAGCAGATTAATTTAACTTTCATTTATCAAAATGATTACTCATTGACAATATATTAATACAAATAGACAAAGCATTACCTAGACCAAAACAGTTCCTGATCACTTCCATGGGTGTAGGCCCAAAACCAGACATACGTAGTTAAGGGAAATTTAAATACATGCTAAACACTAAGCAGGACTTCCAGCGAGAACTTCCCTCCCTGAGGCCTTTTTTTTTTGAGCACTATCAAACTCTGAATGCTCATAAACATGGAATTAAATCTTCCCAAAGAGACTCCTCGTCTTCTCACTATCAGAACTGCAAGAACACATCCTTCAACATGCCCATGCATGCACATACTAAATGCCTTATACTCCCAACATTTCAACATTCATTTGCTATTTGATATGGATTTCAGACTTTTTCATGTTGCTTTCTGCTGCTAAGAACTCTCCTGCTAAGAGCAAAGGACTCTTGCTGGAAAAGTGTTGTAGGAAAATTAGAAAGCAGAAATACTTCTACAACACCACAACATGAATGAAAATTGTACAGCCCATTAGGCACTCCGGCAACTTCAAGAACATAAGGACCTCTCCCAGAGCTCAGTAATGCTCTTTATAATACTGCAGAAATCTGCCACATTTAACCTCGGTCTCTCAGAAAAGACTGCTTGCACTAGATCCTTGCTAATTGATAAGAGAGTTTCATGCTGGCAGGACCAAGTTTCCAGGATCAAGATACAACATTCTTCAAACACAGACTGCACACACAGCATTTTCAGAGCACAGTTTTTACACTGGCACAGTAGGAAGCAGATACAAGCCTTTAAAAAAAACAACCTGTTAATCATTCATGAATGAACAGTCAACATTTTTAACAAAGGCCACAGATATGCTATCAGACCTCTGGAAATCTGAACTCAGAGCAATGGAAAGCAAATGTACACATTTTGGAAATGAAAAGTACCTTGTGAAGTAGCACAGTATGCCAGCAACAAAAAGCCAGAAAACAAAGTTTTCTTGTAACTGGTAATTACCTTTTTCCTCTTGTAGAACTTAAATGCAAGACAAAAACTTCTAGAACATAATAATTGCTTAAAGAATGACTGCAATGCTAGCCTGCAAAGCATGACCTACCACACATCAAATTGCTTTCACTGTGGTGCCTCTGTTTGCAGCCTTCTCTTAATGTTACAAACCTGAATGCAAAAGCTTTCATTTCAGTAGCAGCATTCAGATCACTCTAAGTAGCTGCTAAAAATGAAGAACCTTAAAGAAAAAAAAAAAAAAAGGCAAATCTCAATACTCCTTATGAAGTTACAAACAACAGATTGTCCATACTCATCCAAAAGAGGAGAGCATTATATTGAAGGAGAGCATTATATTGAAGGAAAGCAAGGGAATACTGTCTCTGCAGCAGCAAGCTGAAGAAAGGAGAACAGGCAAATCCCACAGCATCCTGAGACTGGGAATGAAGCATCTCAGCTCCCTCAACAACTGAGCTTCTTGCCAAGGAATTCCCACTGTCCTTTAAGGAAGGCCCAGGACTTCAATACCAGCTTCATTCAACAGGAATGATACAAAAGAAATCACAAAAACTCTACAGTTTCCTTTTCATAAAGTGACAGCTTCAACTGGAATAATTAGCTCATCTTTTCCTTCCTCTTTCTGCTTTTGGTTTATATTTTTACAAACATGTTCTACACTCTGTTTTCTTTCTAACAGATACAGGCATATATACAATTTTTACCTAATAATTGTAACAGGGGAAGATTTTTTAGTGAGTCCTCTACTACCTCAGAGGTGAATAGAACAAGCTAACTAAACAAGCCAAATTTAAATGGGAACTGAAACCATTTTTTTATGCTTTAACCCTCTCCAACATAGGCTAGATAATTCATACTGTAAGTGTAAGGAACTAATAAAACAGCGAGAGTAAATATCATAAGCCTGTTAACAGCTGATTATAAATTTCAGACAAGTTCCCTTCTGTTTTAGCTCTCTTATAACACAAAAAAAAATTGTTACAGTTCATGAAAATATAAATCTCCATTTAGTGCTACCAATAGTGCTAATCTACCAATATCTAGGTGCATAGCAAAAAGCCCCTCAAACTAAATACATTCCTATCCCTTTGTAGCCCAAAAAAAATTACTTGAATTATTTTCATACTCATCAAGATAATGATTTATTTAATTGTATTGCAAAATCCTGCAGCACAGAAAGGTAAAGGTTGCTGCTTCTCCCACATTCACAAGCACTCTGGAACAGGAATGGAAACTGGCTGCAGCAGCAGGATACAGCCTGGGACAGGAGGGAGCACTTGGCTGGGTGTTGGAGTGCCAGAGACCACTCCCAGATCATCCATCATAAGTGACTGATCAAAGAAAATTGATGGGAAACCATTTTTTCCCCTTCATACTCTCCAATTTCCCATTTGCATTCCTGCAGTTGCTCACTGCCTGAGCAAACTATTACATATGAACGTAGGAAGTTTATAGCAATAGAAGAAAGTATACTGAAAGACTGCAACAGTGATGTCAAATATTTTAAAAAACGGAAATAAGATCTTACAATGGAATCCTTTGTCAAACATGCACAAAGATGACAGTGTTTACCACACTCGTACTTTGCCACTTGCACAATCTAGCTTCTCCCTTCCATAAAAAAGCTTTTGTACAAGGATATAGACAATGCTGCTTTTCCTATAGCAGAAAATTTCAATACCATATGAAACACTTTACATCATACATGCTTAAACAGCAAGCTTACCCCAGTTAGGAAAGAGAGGCCAAATTTCACAATGTTCGAAAGTCAGACTGTAAATCTTCGTTCTTCTTTCCCCCTGTTCACCAGATCGAATCTGATACTTTCAACACACATAACAAAGTTATCTGTAACCTAATTCAGAAATTTAGTCCACATCTTGAACAACCTGGACACGCCATACAGAAGGAGATTTACACTTCATTTTTCCTCCACTTCTAGGGAAGTTAATTTCAAGTTGTTTCTGCATTTTAGCTTATTTGTTGTCAATTCTTGAGCTCTATGAAGCCCCCAGTACGTCTGAACGCAGATTTGCGACTAATAATGCTGTTGGGAATAATTTGTGATGTCTCTCAAGGATGTATTCTATAAAAACTAAAATAAGAAACACTAAGAAAACACAAAAAAAGCCTAGCTTGCTTTCTCCAGTGAAAAATTATCCTGTAACAGGCCAATAGGCACCACTTTTCAGATGGGAAGTATCACAAGAGCACGAGCAGCCATTCATTTGTTTTAGATAGTTACAGCAGAATAATCTCTTGAAGTTTCAGAAGTAGTGGACACTCCTCAGTTATCAAAGCATTTACAGTTTTAGCTGGTTTAATGTATAGCTGTACATCTCATTTGCCTCAGAGAGGTGAAAGTATTCTTAAAGGCAGATTATTAAGATCTTCATGGAACACTTCCGTGCTATATCCATTACAGAAACACAGCAGGTCTAAGAAATTAGCTCCTATGAAACATTATTGTGGGAATAGTGTAGAAAGGTATTATTTGAACTCATAGTAGCCTAAAGGTCATGGAAAAGTTTCCATTACAGTCACTTCAAACTGAAGAGCAATTTTTTCTACACTTTACATTTTCAAAAATACAGATCCCATAGCCTTCAAGAGTACTTTTGAGGGTCCAGTGCTTACACAAAGCAGAGTAAAGCCAGGAACCCATGGAAAGTGCAGATGAGAAAGTAAACACCACCTCTGATAAAATTCCCAAGTTACTGGATTTGTAGTACTGAGCAAGCTCAAAAAGCTAAAAGATAGCTTGAGAACCACTTGACTAAACAGAATGAAGCCTAAATACTACCACACAAGTTACCAAAACCCCATCACTCAGTAGAGCAAAAACTGTAATGTTCTCCTATTAGAAAGAGAAAGGAAAACCCATAAAAATTAAGAATTTTTAAACTCTATATGTGTATTATAATGGTTCACTTTCACAATATATAGTTGAGGATTCTTAAAAAAATAGAGAAAATAACAATTTGCAAGAGATAGTTCCAAAACAGACCAATCATCAAATATGTGTTCTGTTAGAAAGGGTATTTCATTCCAAACACTTGACAAGAAAATGTAGAACTCCCACTCAGTTTACAGCTGCTGTCCTTTTACTCTGCTTGCAAAAGCAGATTTCACTGGTGTGAAATTCTGCTTCATCAAATGCTGCTCATGGCAGCAAATCCGGCAGGCCTGTGTTATGGTAGTGTTTCTTTGTTAGGTGTTAGAATACTTTCAAAATATCTTTTTACAACACTTAGAAGTTTTTAATAACATATGCAGCTGCAGAACATCACTATTATTCAAACAGTACAAGCAAAGCTGATGTCTGAGCACACTTAATAGAAATATCTTATGGGATTAATTAAGGTGGCAAACCCCAGTAAAGAACAGAGTTAACTGGTGTAGGAAGTAAAGTATCGAATCAGACTAGAATGGCATCTGTTGGTTTGCCTTACTAATATATTAACAGTAATACATTCTAATTAATCAGTAATACATTCTGTTGTGCAACTGGTAGGCTCCAGTCACTTTTAGCCCTGTTACCCTCCACATCTGCCTCTCCAAGCATTCCCTGAGTTTATTACCTGCAATTACCATTCACAAGCTACTATACCTCTCATATGCCCCAAAGCTCCAGAGGGCAATTTCCTTGATTAAACTGCCCACTTGGGAATAAACTTCAGCTGGTGTAGCTGTAGATATTCACATGGACATCCAAAAACATTGTATTAAAATCTGGACAAACAAATTTTAAAAGTGCTCAACGTATAAACAGGAACACCTGTTTGTACAGTATCCCTGTATAAAAAGGGATCATGACTGGCTAAACAATTTCAAAATATATGATTTGAAGAAAAACATTTTAGATACTGTCATGCTAACTCTATACCTTTACAAGCCAAAACACAAATACACACCCAAAAAAATTATGGTAAAATCTGCTCATCAAGTAATGTATTTATATGCTAATATAAAACAAACTTGGATTAGGGAAATAAGAATCTCAGAATGTTCTTAAGTCGGTACACACAAAGTCCATGTTTCTACCTTCAGGCAATTTTTTAAAGAGCTGTCCCTTCTAACACATCAGAATGTCTACTATATAAAAAAACCGAAACCACTTTTTTTCACTTTTTCCTTTCAAAAAACAACGGCTTGCTAATCTTAGTAGAAAGGGAAGCCAAGAGAAAAGCAACTTGACAAAGTAACTTTAAATGAGTTAGTTACCCTAACTACCCATGCACACAAGAAAAGAATTTCCTTCGTGCAGAAAGGCAGAAGCCACACTGACACTTCTGCTTATACAGAAATTCAGCAAATGCTTTTACTAACTCAGTTCATGTAACCAAATCAATAAAGCACATAGTTCAATGGCCTCAGGCAACAACTCAAAGCTTAGAAAACAAGAAAAAACACAAATTTATTTGTTTCTGAAAATCAAAGACTAATTATACATTTTTAAGACCTAGCTGTGCTGGTGTACTGGCCACCAGCTACCAAAAGGAGCAACCTCATCTCCCTGGCCATCTGCACCCTGATGCTGATGTGGCCCTGCAGCAAAGAGATGGACTAAACCAGAATGACAATAAATGAACCCTGTTGCAACTTCAAAAACAAAACAAACAAAAACTCCACAAACAAACAAAAAGCCCTCCCATATTTAGACTCCTTAGGTGTTTGCAGGTCACTGCAAGGTCAGCCAGAGACACCTCTGAAGTGTCTAAGGTGACAGGAGAGCAGGACCTTCTCTTTCAGAACCTCTCTGTTAGTTCTTAAGGAGGTTTAGCCGCCTAATTAAATTCCAAAGGTAGCTGAGAGAAGGAATTATCTTCAAGTATCTAAGCAGTTATAAAGCAGTTATAAAAACAGTAATAAGTAAAGAGCTGTCTATTTCTTCCAGGGACAGGTTAAAAAAATGGCTAGATTGAAGGGGGGGGGAAAAGTTACTTACGTATGGAGGAAACAAGGAATTAAATTTTGCAACAGCCTGATCAGGAAAATAGGGAACTTTCTTTGACAGCTTAAGTGCAGTTTACTCCACAACCTTCAATAGCACTTTTGGTATTCTTGCTTCTGTCCCTATGCAGTGTGGAAGAGCCACAATGGGGCTGTTCTTGATTTTCCTTCCTCTCACAAGTCTTTGTAAACATGGCAACATTACAAATCTGTAACCCTCATCCTGAAAAGCAGCACATTCACGTCTGAAGTTCAAAACAAATGAAGAAGCTATTATAAGTATATAAAGAAGCTGATTTATTGTACAAGTATGCACAACTGAAATGTTGGGTTTAAGTGCTTGGTTTTTCTTAAGAAAAATCAGCAGCCTATAAGAAAGAGCAATACAGTACCATGGTGATCAGAGCATTAAAAAACTGCAGAAGAGACCTCATGCCATCAAAGAAGGAAGTAAGTACCCCAAGTAGCTCAGGCAAAGAATAACAAATATTTTTAAGATGACTAAGAACAACTCTTCCTCTCACTTTAGAGTACAGAACATAGCAGTAGGACGAAAGATAGGAGTGAAAAGAGAAAGGTATTCTGTTTACTAGCTTAAGTCCCACACTTGGAATGAAAAAACTGAATTCTGAAGAACATGCTTCTTGTCAGCATTTTGAGAAAAACTGTTTTAACATTAAATCTAACACGTGTAGTACTTTACATGTGGAGTATAAAATAAAATATTTTACTCACAACATCTTGAAAAATTAAAAAATATTACTAATATTAATTTTTAGTAGAAAAACCTAGGTCAGGAATGTTGGGAATATCTTAAATCAATTTAAGCAAGGAAAGATGCTATATTCTCCTCTCCTCTGCAAACCAGCAGGTTATCTCAATACTCAAAATAAGTTAAAACCCAGAAGTGTTATAAAATCATACCAGTAAGGAAAGAGGAAATTTTCTCTCCCCTCCCCCTGCGCATTTTCCTCAAAAAGAAAAATTTAAGGACAATTTTCTTCAACCTGTAGCAAAACTATCAAGGATAAAAGAGGCTGCCACTGGGTCTAGTCATCCTTCCAATTTCAGGCATTCCCACAAATCTGAGGGATGAGTTATGGACAATCAACTTTTCAGATTTCAGAAAAAAAATAGGGACATACCCCCATTTTCAGTTTATTGAGGCGGTTAACCCCAAAAAATTAGCAAGATGCCAAACAAACCAGACAAGAAAATATACACAGTGCTGTACTTTTTGGTATTAATACATATATTTTTCAAAACAAGTAAGTTCAACAATGGACAAACCTACTTCCGCGTCCAGAGACAATCAAAAAAGCAGTAAAATCATCTCTACACTAAAAAGCTTTCCAACACAGAATTTAAGTCACCCAAGGCAATATGCTGAAATGTGCCAACAAGTGGGAATACTTGTGTTTCAACTGTGCTTCTCCCGACTGGGAATTATCAATTTCACCATCTTCAGAACTGCAGCCGTTAAGTCAATTCCCAGGTACAATTTGCAAAAACAACCCCAAAATGTTATGAGCTGGAAAACCACACGTTTAATTAAGAGCAGTTTTACTGAGACCTGTGGCCATTTCCCCCTGGTTCGCTTTCACAGCTGCAGCACTGACAGGAAACCTAAAGTCATTCTTCTTCCCTGAGAAGTTGCAAATAAGTAAATGATGAAACAAGCTGCATTTTGTAATACAAAACAGAGGTCCTGCGAACTAAACGAACTGGGTTTTGGGGCTTTTGCTTAACTTCTTTATGCTTCTGAGTAAATGCAGTGCAATCTAAAATCCAGTATTCACCTATTCAGAAGCAGTTAATTGTAATTTTCACAGCACAAACACAACTTCTACAAGGCCGTGAGGATTTAAAAAAAAAAAAAACAAGCTGTTGATTGTATGCTACAGAAACCAAGGAAGAACCACAAAATAGAATCAATGCATAATGCCTACAGCATGTCTATTCTATCTTACATAAAACAATTGGTGAAGGGACTAAGGCAGTGTGCCACACGGTCTAGAAACTTACTTTAAAAAAAGGAGGAGACAAAGAATGTATGCCACAATATTCAAAGAATAATAACAAATGGGCACCTCAACAATTTCCCCAGAAGCTCAGCACAGCTATCCACCCTTCAATGCCAAAACGAAATCTGAGTATCCCTCCTCTTCCAAAAATAGTCCTTAAACATAACCCAGTTACACATTTCACACAGAAAACTATTGCATGATGTCCATTGGTATGTGTTGCAAAACAGGTGTCAGAACATGTTCCAATGGTCCCTTATGTTCTCCATGGACTGCTGAGCAATTCAAAGGCTTGGTACTATCTATTCAACATAAAATGATGTGTTTGCTGTAGATACCAACTGTGTAAGTAACAGCACACACACACAGAAAGCCTTAGTCTAGTTTTCTGTGTGGATTCCATTCACTCAGACAAGTATGAACATCTACTATAATTAAATGTTTAATCCCCCTGCTTGTTTGCAGGTCCTTCTCAAACAAAGTTTGAGGATGAAAGACCTCTTATGAAGAGCTGAAACAAAGAGGTACAGCCTGCCAGAAAGCAGGAGGAGGAGTGTATGGGAAGGGGGTCAAGTATTTTGATATTTGAAGTAGATTCCATATCCCAAAGCCTGCTGTCACAGTTATACCAATCCAGAGAGGGTCTGCTAAAGATGCACTGATCATAAAGATTGCATCTGGTCATCCCAGGGATGGCACTGCATTCCAAGTAGAGCCATTCTGACCATAAGCAACACTGCTGGATTAAGACCACAAAAACCTTTTTTGAATTCAGAGCTCAAGGGATGAGATAAGACTCTCAGAAGTAAGAGAAATTACTGAGAGCAGCTGTAAGTGAACCAGACCCTGCAATAAAATTAGAAAGCAGAGTTCTTTGTCACATCGCTGGCCATCATGCAGACTGCCTGGGCTGACTGTCTGGTACCACACTGGGGTGTGGGAAAACACAGTGACCCTTCTCATTTCTCCCATGATTGTAAGACAAATTCACAACCTACTAAAAGTAAAATAAACTGACATAACTGAATTCCTTCTGCCATGCAACACCATTTTTCATGGCTGACAAGAAAAACTGAAAATTATCCCAAGCCCTGGATATCAGAGATTCATTCCAATCTACCAGCAAAATTAAAGACTTATTAAACCTTAAAAAAAACCAAAACACTGTCCCTAAACAAAAGACAGGGAGGAAAAAAGAAACAGTCAAATTCAGATATCTGACACTAACCCTCTCGAAACTTCCTCCTGATGATCCAAGTGAAAGAGGCTACACTAGCACACACACTCCCCCGTGCCCTGTGTGCTCCAGAACGCAAGGCATGTTCCAAAATACTGGGGGGTAAACTAATTTTTAAAACCCCAAATAATTTCTGTGATTTTTTTTTTCACTAAAGTAGGATTTACAAAGTCTTCTGACAACTGAAAAACTGTGACTAAATTTAGAGAGTATGTCTAAATGGACGAATAATATACGGATGCTTTTGTTGCCAAGAATCTATTTTGTAAAATAACATAATTTTAAATTCTAATGTAAAAGCTTTCATGTAAGAAGAGTTGCATTAGAAAAGACACAAATAAATCACCAGCGTGTAGTACACAGGAATATGTAATGGTACTCTTGTTATACAGTGTGAGGGAGTTCTGAAAACGCTGTCAAACTTCATTAAGAGCAACATTACGCTTACTCAAAATTACTAAAACATTCCAGGCTTTTTTGACTGTCCTATGCAATAAAGCAAACCTAATAGCAGTACATTATGGCTGAGATGGCAAGAATTTGCTAATAGTTTCATGCTGATTAAGCAACAGGCAGTAAGCAGTGTCCTGTGCCCCACCACAGTGAGCACAGCCCTCCCCCATGCTGCTGAATTATAATTCCATGCTCAGCACTCAGCGGATCAGCTGGAGCCACCAGCCTTTAGAGAACATTCTCATTGAAACTACAAGTATAATAAAGTATGGCAGCATTATCTGCCAAGCTGTCAGGGAAAAAAATGCTTTAAAGTACATGTATGTATGCTTGAGTATATAGTAATGCTCAGCACATGAAGCTGTTCTTGCAAGCTGACAGAAAGCTGGTGTTCATCTGCAGAAGACACAGATGGAATGGAAGCTGAACTTCCTGGGAGTTTCCAAGAGAAAAATTAATTAATAAATAATGAATTTAGAACTGCTGGATACACTAATACTTTCCTATTGATTTCTATGTTGTTTTCCAGCGAGATTTCCATTCAGCTCATATAAAAAGGTGAATTACGCAACTGCAGGCATTGTAGGAGCTCTGGGTTCAAGGTCCCACGAGGGTCTGTAGAGTAACAGTGCTGAAAGCTGATCAGTCCACTGCCCAGAGAGCCTTCTGCAACACTGCCAGCAGTGCCAGAGCTTGTTCTGATTGATGACTGTTAAGGTTTTGCCGTTCAGCCACATCTAGTACAACAGCTATATAAAAGATATAAAGCTTATTGGGAAAATTTAAGAGCCTGAACAGGCTTTAGGCTAACATTACTCCAAATGCTTTTGTCTTCACAAGAGCAGTAATTGAGTGTGGAGGGTGATTAGCTGCATCTCCTAAATAACACTCACTGGAAGTGTTAGAGCTGTGCATTTTAGATTGCCACTGAAATGGGGGATTAGAGGACAGGCAAACAATCTGGCACAGCAACAGTACAGAAATCATAACAAAACCTCCAGTGAAGCCTCAAGCTTCAAGATGAGCCTTGCAGCCATAAATCCCCTCAGAGGAATGCAGGGAAATGTTAAACTGCTAAACATTGCTAAGAACACATACTCTCCATTTTAGCATATAGATTTGTCTATTTTGAGCAGAAACTGAGGCTTTATGCCGCCTTTTGCCATGGCAATACAGAGCTTTAGGCCATACTGGCTGGCATACCATGACAAAATGCACCTAGTAGCTGCAAGAAGTTACAGTATCAATTTTTTAAAAAGTCACTTGTCCTAAATCACATCTTTATTGATATTCTTAGCATAATGCATTAATATGAGAACATCTTTCAACATGAATTCAGACCAAGCAGCTGTTTGATATGGTTTTGATGGCTTTTCATAGTCTTTTTTCTCCATGTAAAAATTCCTTCAATAAAGACTGAAGATTAGAGATTATACAAAAGCGATTTTCCCCACACTATTCAAAATTTTTAACATATTTAAGCAATTTCATCTAACAAGTAATTTAAATTTAACCATTTAAAAGATGAAGACATCATGCTCCCACTTACTTATTTATCTTATTATTAAAACAGATAATCTAAAATTTCATTATTTTAAAAATCAAAATTTATTTTCACCTGGCAGATTTTAAACTATGGTCAACACATTAGACTTTCCTGTCTTTAAAACCCACTAGTCCCTGTATTAGATTACCCTTTATTAAATCTGTATTCAGATCCAGTATGTTCTCACATGTTTACTGTATAACGCTGAATATAATTAGTGGGTTCTATGACAGCCAGCAAGACTTTTTTACAAGGTGCAAGACAAAGTCCCTACATAAAGACTTAGAGAAGAGATTACAATTCCATTTTTAAAGGAGTCTATTTTAGGACACTGCATTTCTTTGGAATCCTCCCTGTCTCCCACAGTGTATTGGAATAAGACATTAACCGGCCTGCCTGAAGCAAACAAACCTTAAGGATGTGAAAAATACTTAACATGAAAATGAATCTATTTTTTCCAATACTTTGCATGTGTTTTGTGTTTAAAACTCCTCTGACCAGGAAAAATACGTCTGATTTTGGCACTTATGGAAATGAAGTTCACAGCTCCACTAGAGAAGCATTTTAAAACTGAATTCCCATTATAAGTTGGGCTCTTAACAGGCTGTTTATATATTGTCACCTCCAGGATACATAAGAACTCAGCTGTTTAGTTTGCATGTTGAAGTTTCTAACTAAACCATAAAAATCCCACATATATTGGCATCTGTCACTTACACTGGAGGGGAGAGAGATGTAAAGAATTAAGACAAAATGTCACAAGGCCTTCTAAATTCCCAGGACACTGCCCCTATTCTCAAGACAATGTACATGCTACAGCACACAAGCAAAACTGAAGTTTTGTTAGGGCTGCTTGAACCCCCTCAATCTCATGTATTTTAATGACTTAGGACAAAGAACATCACGTATAACATTCTTTCTCCTATTACATCATGTATAACATTTCTTTCTGGTAATGAAGGATAAAGTAGAAAGCCAAGTCTCATGCCAGAGAAGACATACAGAGAACATTAGGTCAAGACTTCAGTCTAAAATTTTTCCTTGAAAGATATAATAGGAGGAGCAAAGTAAGTATTATCAGTTAGCATATTTATATATTTATATGAGGTGTTTCAAATTTTGAGCAGAGCAGGAATATTTCCCTCAGCAGCTCTTTAAGACACACAAAAAGAAGCGTGTACATAATTATGCCATGGTGCTTCTAAGATATTTTTAATTTTCAACTTTTAACTGAGCTAGAACAGGCTATGATCACTCCAGTTTTAACACCGGGATTCTGTTTTGCAAAAGTATACTGAATAGCAGGAGGAACATTTTTAGAAATATATCCAACCCACTGTGCCTAACTTTAAGAAGTTGGAGATTTTTAAAGATCACTTTTCGGGGCTTTTTAAAATGCTAAAGCCAAGTACACAATTGTACAGACTTTTCTCAAAATCCCAGAAATACTCAGCAATAGACTATACATACTGCTTACAGCAGAATTAAGCAAAGCAATAAAATTCTCATGGGAATTTCAACCAGGTTGCATCTTTTTTTCTCTCTACAACTACTGAAAATAGAAGTGTTTGTTCTTTGACCGTATTTCTTAGTCTATTTCTCTTTATTTGCAGACAGTTTGTTGGCACCCGGTGTAAGGACAGAAAGCATGAAACACTCAGCCATGCATTTCTGCAGTTTTTCTTCCCCTTTATTTTCCTTACACTAGCAAGAATCTTTCATTTTCAGTAACAGCTATTTCCTCAAATCAGTATCTAGAAAAAGAAGTATACCTTTGTCGCTGAATTTTGTGTTTCAACATGAAAATGTTAATCTGCAACTACCACTTCAATGAATATTAAACCAGCAATTTTTGTTTCAGATGGCAGTTAAAAAGACACAAAAAGACTCAGTGTTTGTGGAATTTTATTTACTTTATAATTCGGAGGCTGCACTGAAGCAGATCCAACCATACCAAGGACAACACAAAAGACTGGCTCAGGGCTCAGATCACCATTTAACATAATACTTTGAGAAGCAAAGCAGCCGTTTATGGACAGACAGTAATGACGAGAGAGCAGGATAAGCACACAGAACTCCTGAGACCTGAGGTAGGCACAGAATTTAAATACAGCCCTTCAAGCTACTTTCCCCAGAAAATTGATTGCAAAGAAAGGACTTGTCAGTGTAGTACCATCTTAGAACAATGATCACTTCAATTATTTTAATAAACAGCACACCAAAGACCTGCAGCAGCTGGAAAGAGCTGTTTTACAGGCCCCACAAATGCTGTACAGGGAATCATCACACCTTAAGTTTGGGCACAATCTGCTGAGGCTTTAAAGATTTACAAAACAAGAAAAGAAGAATAAGAGAGTTTAGAGCTACTTTTTACACAGCACTTGGGATTTGGATTTTTCTGTTTTTCCATAAAAGAAAAAAACAAACCACCAGCCCAAGTACATATCCAAGTTTTGCTCAACTAATAGTTACAATAGAAATTTATGAACTCGTGAAAAGCAAAAATGGATGCAATACAGTTTTTACATATATAATTAATTGAAAAGTAAACAAAACTTAAAAGTAAAATTTACCCCTTGGTGGATCACAACCCACAACCTTGTGAAACACCAAGGCAGGTCTCTCCTTGGGACAGAAGCATGGAAGAATAAAAACTGTCTCAGGTTTATGTTCCCTCACGCTGTGTGTCTCCTCAGGCAGTCACATAAGCACGACCCTTCAGGCTGGCAAAGACAACAGCGAAAGCCAGTGCAGCTGGAGGCTGCAGCTTTCACTGAGGAGGCTGCAGTGGGCGACTGATGAGGAGCTGCCAGGGGCACAGACGAGCAGATGAGCTCAGGGAGTGGGAAGGGAGATGAGCAGAGGGTCAGAGGGACAGCGTTGTGTGACCACTGCTGTGTGACCACCGGGGCCCTGGCAGGGCCACGCTGCCTCTTCCCCAGCTCCTGCTCCCTGCCTAAGGCAAGGCAGCCACTGGCAGTGAAAAGCCCTCCTGGGAGGAAGAATTGCAGTCCTCTGGAATAGCTCCTGGGCACAGCACCACGGGGTAACACATACTACAGCAGGAAAAGCACAGAGCCTCAGGGAAGCAGGAAAATGCCATTACAAGTTGGAGTGCAGCACCTGGGAGGGATAAACACAACAAAGTCACAGCCAGGACAAATGGACTTATCTGGCTGACAGAAAAAAGACAGTACGGATGAGTACATCTCATGAAGTTGTGAGGAAGCCTAAAGTTGGTTGTCACACTGTACGAGGTGCAAATCAAGATCAAAGTGCTATCAAGAAACAGAACAGCTGTCCCTGTTATATCTCATCTATACAGAGAACATAGGTGTGTATATATATATACCCACACACATACATAGTCCCCTGTGCCTAAAGCACAGTGCAGTTATGCATGACAGACACCTATTAGCTTTTCCAGTTGGATCAGTGCCAAGCATGTTGATAAATCTTCCGTGGTGGGGGCTGGGGGAAGAAGGAAGCACCTTTATTCATTTTCAACAGGAAAAACAGTCAAATCAAAGTCACTCAAGAACCTCATTTACTGTTACAACGCTTTACGGCAGGATAAAGCTTCTTCTAAATACTTAAAAGTCAAACAATAGTTATGTGCAACACTAATGTTTTGGTTGTATCATGAATCATTTCCAAACAATATCCTGGTGATCTTTCAAGCTCTCCAGAAAATAAATGTGCATGCAATAGTACTAGACACGTTGAACAACCAGTTGAGAGTCCAGAAAGTTTGTTAACTGTATTTTTGTTTTTATCAGACATTTTATTACAGTATTGCATAAGCACACTTGTTGCCTGAGTCTCATCACATCACTGACAGTAAAAAGGCAAGTGTGTCCTCAGTCCTTCAGACCTGCTGACTTTTGCACCAGACTGTGACTATTCAGGCTGCCATAAAGGAGTCACTTACAGGCTATTGACACACTCATCCCAACACTGCCTAGGCCAGCACCACCACCTCCCTGCACCACTGGAAATAAATAATAAATATTTGTAGAGCCAGGTGGTGATAGAGGAGCAAAGTGGTTCAGCTGAACAACAATCCACAAAAGCAAAAGATGGCAACTGTGTACACTACACACCAGCAAAAAGCAGACATAAAATTCTGCTCTCCAGCACTGCATTTAAACAAAATACAGGGAAGTTATTTAATTTAACTAGATGATCTGAAGATCATCCCGAAGCCTTAGGTAAACCATTTTAAAAGGGAAGAACTAAAATGATGTTATTTAAATTCTAAATGTAATACATAATTTCAGATTTAAAATAGGAGTCCCAGTTTCTAATCATGATTTTGATTATAAGCAGAAGGTGAAACCAGATAATTTAGGATCAAGACTCAACATAAGCAATAACCTCAAATTCATTCAGACAGCTGCTCATCTTCTAGCTTTCATTTACAAAACTGTTCAGATGGAAAACTAGAATGAATTAAAATACAGACTCCAAACAACTATGCCAGTCTTCACAGCATCACTGTACACAAGCTCCAAATCTCTGTCAACAGACTTTACAAAGACAGGACAAAGTATCAAAAGATGGGGAGAAAATACACCAAAATTAATGTTGCTTTTTACTTCTCAACAATCCCTCAGACATTTCAGCAACAAACAGCCTAGAAATCAGGAGGCCTCTGTATGCACCATTAAACGTGCACCTGCTCTCATGTAAGATTTTTGCAAAGCCTTCACGGAACTGTTCCATGTTTCTGCTTGTGTTTTTCACCTCTTCTACACTATTTTCAGCACTATTACGTCCTTTCCAAGATCAGAGAGGCTGGCAACTGCATGTTATTTAGAATACAGAAACACCATGAAATCTGCATCCTGCATTTTTGTTTTGTACCATTTTCTACTACTGACATTGTCTATACTTGTTTGAATGCCTCTCCGCACTCAGCTACCATATCAACTTTCACATCTACCGGAATAGAACTACAATCTACTAAAAATCTACTGTCTTTCCCAAGAACTAGGTCAGAAGTCCTTTTAAGGTAGGCTAAATTCAAAATTGATACAAGTATTCTAACAGTATGTTGGTCCAGTTACTCACGATCACAGAAGTCATTTGAAAATCCTCAGTTCTTACTGTCCTGAAAGACTGTTTTGTCCAAAAGTATTGTCCTTAACTTCAGAACAAACTCCACATAAAGGCAAAACCCATTTGTCTCTATCGTTTTTAAATCAAACATACCTGGCAAGACACGTCAGAGACATATCAGCTGTTTGGGTACTAGACATGCACAGATTTTGCTCTCTTTTTTTTTAAGCACAAATGTCTACTTTTCCAGAGAGCTGCCTAAAAAAAGGGAAAAAAGTGTTTTGCGTTTTATTCTACAGAGTCATACGCTCCCTGATGTTTTGTCACACTGCTGTGAAACAAATGATACTTTCTTTAGGATTCTACAGAATAACAGCACCTTTGTTCTATAGGCAATAGAACTGCAATATTAAACAACCGCCTAGATCGTAACCAGGTAAAGACATAGCAAAAGCAATTGTTTGTACCCAGAGTTATGGGAGAGAGCAAGGTATGATCAAATATTCTCAAAACAGTCTCAAGCAGAATTTTACCTATTACAGTCTTTTCTGTATCTGGTGGTTCCCTATTTCAAATGACAGAAGCACTGCCGACAAGAAAAAGCAAGTCCCCAGGATCTTCAGCTGCTTTCAACTTAGGCAGCAGTGAGACAGAACATCCATTCCTTTTCCTAGGACTGCTTTTCTGTTTAAGCATTTACTCCACCATCCCTAAAGATTCTGTCATCACTCTGCTGAGGCTGGCACTTTGCATGAACTCAAAAGAAAAGGCAGGTGGGACAGCATGCACCAAAACACACACCACACACTAGAAATTACAGTTTTCTAGATAAAACAGAAAAATCAATTCCATATTATGACTATTATTCCTTATGCATTGCTGTGCAGTTTAAGCTTCATTTGAGCTAGGAAGTAACTCTACCAGGATAAAAGGTACAGGTTTATTCATCTAAATCAGCACCTTTGAAGTTCCATTTCATCATTTTCTGCATGAAATTAGGGCAAATAGGGGTGCAAGAGTCAAAAGACTCTGTTGGCACTTGCAGAATTTTAACAGTGCACTGTTAGAGGTTTGGTAGATGTTTGTTTCACTCCTGAAAACACAACACAAAGCTGCATGTACCAAGTAGATCTGTAGCTTACTCAGCTGAGCATTCCAACACCAGTATTAGAACAAGCCAGTCAACTAAAACCAACCTGTCTCACACGTCATGATTTTCTGACAACTGCCTCACACAGATAACACTCATGCTTGCTGTTTATTTTTTTCAGGAAGGTCAATCTGATTTGCAGCAGGGATGTTCAGAGGAGCATATCGGACATGGGCTGTAGGCAGCATTAGTGGCACACAAGGGCTGCTCATTTTAGGGCACCTAAATTCAGAATTACTCACCTGGACCGAGAGAGAGAACTATCTGCAACCTGACTTACATATTAAAACTACAGAGACCAAACTGATCACAAACAGCACCACTGTAAAGTGAAACTATCCAGACCTGTTCACACAATGTAGGGAAAAAATACAGATACACAATACCACATACACAAAACCAGCCAGGAAAAATATTCCCTAAAATTATCTCTCCAGGACCTTTGAGTTATTAATGTAATTTAGCAAACATTTCAAGCTGTTTACAAAGTTCTAGCAGCAGCTACTGAAATTACAGAAAAAATATATTAAATTAATGTTTCATAAAACTCCTTAAATTATAAAGCTTCTAGTTCCTTGTCATTGGAAGTTCACCTCATTACAATGTGCATATTTCAGAATTTAACATCATTAGAGTAACAAATGCTGATTTTAAGAAGTTAAGAGATTAAAGGATGGTACTTAAGACATAATTTCAAACTATGACACTACACATATCACCATGAATCTGCAAACACGTTCAGTTTTATTAAGAAAAAATTATTTCATACTTCCTTCATACTATCAAATTAGTCATCTCTTGGAGAAATGAATGAAATAAAAAAAAAACAGCATGAAATTTCTTAATGTAGAAGCAAACTGATTCTGTGCCCCACAAAACAGTGATTGCCATTTATTTCAGAGGTTTTATGTTTGACCAGCAAGGCAGACTAACACTAATGATTTGCCACCAGTCTTTCAACTAAGTGACAAAGTCAAGAATGCCAAGATCTCCAGAAGATACACTCAGACATCCACAGAAACACAAAATATTTTGTTCCCCTGACTAAAAAGTTACTGCAATCCCACAGAAATTGCAAAGGCAAGACAGAAAGAGCTCTTTAAGATCTTTACTACTCAGAATTAATCAAAGCAAAACAGCCACCCTAGTGGTAATCCCCTTTAGTGCTTCACAGTTTATGCAATAGTCAAGTACTAAAGAGGATGAAAGACAGAACAATCTTTGCAAATAGGTCACTGTCTATATTTATAATGATTAAAACCAACCTGCTGCTAAAAGTAACTTTTAATAAGCATAAAAAGTAACATTAAGACAGTGCCATGTATTTACTCTTAAATACATTCTATGCCTCCTATGACAAAAGAAGAGGTAACATGCATCAGAAACAAAGTTATTTCCCATAGGTCATGCATTAGCATTGCCAAAAGCAGATTTTAATTTCTGTCTGTAATGACTTTATTCCAAAGTATCATCCTCAAAGATAACACCTAAACATTCTTGACCTGATCTCTGAACTTGCCCAACTCTCTCCCTGTCTGCACACCTTCTCTCTCAAAACTTCATAGGAAAGCAAGTATTGCCCAGGGTGCTTTCTAAAGACCACTTTGAATGTCTTCTTCTTTTGCTTCAGCGTCTCCTGCCTGTTTAGGCATGCCTGAACATGTAAATCCTTTTTTCTTTTTCTTTTCTTTTTTTTTTTTNTTTTAACTTCAGAACAATTACTCAGGTCTCTGCTTCTACTGCATACTGCTCAGACATCCCATCTGCTTCTTTCATGTACAGTCCATATCTGCTAAAGAATCACTCCTTCAGAACTCTCCTTCTTTCCCACATCCTTGGCCTCCCTGAGGAGTATTTTTACCCCTTCTTTGGGATCAGGAAGAAGAAATGACACCATTTTTCTAAAATTTTATTGAACTTCATTGATTCTCACAGCTTTGAGTGAGTGCCACCATTGTCTCAGGGATTCTTACACCAAGCTGTGCATTCACTCAAACCATTTCATTCAGTTCCAATTCAACCTGCAGTTACTGTCAACACCAGAGATTTTAAATCTGGTTAAACTGAAGCTTGTTTCCTCTCAACCCCTACTTCCTCTAATTACCTCCAGCCTTCCTACAGTTCAAGTCCATAAACTAACATATGGTTCTTACAGTGCCTTATCCACCAGAGTGGCAACCAACAGTCACAATTTCTTTGCATAAAATGTCAAGAATGTTCATTATGCAGTCCTGATGTTTCTCTTGACCAGACCCTTTGCTTACATCTTCATTAGCAAATACTTCTGCTGACACTGCCACCTCTCTGTCCTTCACATATTTCATCTGCTAAAAAATCCTTCCTTTATGCACTACTTTGGAGGCTCTGGATCTTCCAGTATTTCCACAGCCAGCAAGCCTATGACTTCAAGACTGTACGGCTGCAGAACCTGAACGTCACTGCTGGAAAGGAGGAGGAGGATAATCTTCAGGGAATAATGTAACCACTTCTTAGAAAGATCTCACAAGAGAAGCATTCCTCTGTATCTCATATATTTGTACTCAAGGACAGTGAAAACACACTGAAGGTCAGGCTAAAGCTGAATACTATCACCTCAACACCGCTAAAAAATTTCTTACATGAAGGTATTATGGTAATTCTAGCTTCTAACCTTACAAACTTAAGAGAAAGCACCTGTAGTTTAGAGTTTATTATAATGCAGGCTGCATAAAACTGAACTCCACAGCAGGCAGGGGAGGGAGAAGCAGTCAGTCTTGTGAAGTGAAATCCTGTTTGTGCGTGAAAGCCAGGAACTTGATGTTCTCACTACAGACTAAGAGCAATAAAAACAGCTTTCTGAGCCATTAATTTCTACACAGCTGATTTCTACTAAACAATGCTCATTATTGAAAGAATGCTAAAGAAACTGCCAAGCTGTTCCAGTGAGAAGGCTGGCACTCTGAACATCTAGACTGAGCTAAGGGTGACATCAGTTCTACCACTGCTTTAATCCCCACGGCTACTAAATGTCAAACATTTTCATTACATTTAAAGAGCTTGTGATTACACAGGATGAGATTAAGTTACAAAATAAGGCAAACTGCAAGGCACAAGGAGCACCCGCACTCTTGTTGCCCAAGATTCTGATAATGGCAAGTTCTTCAGTAACATCAGTCAAACTGCCAAGCCTTTTCCACAGCCAAAATGAGGCATTTTTAGCATTTGTTATTCTTAAACACTGTGAAAACTGCCCCTCTTCGGACCTCCCATAACACAGTGTCCATAATACATGCATTGCTGCCCCGCTCAAATACAAATTTATAAATCAATTGTAGCATCGAATAAAGTATAGTGGGGGGGAGGGAGAAGAGAGAATGGTGAAAAGATTAAGTGTCACTGCATCAAGAGGCACAAAGTCCAGTGGAAACTGAACTGCAGGCCATATATTTATTACTGACAAGAGACATTACCCATGTAATGTCCATCTGCTTTAGAGAAGGAAATACATCAAATTATAGTCAACACAGAGGAAGGAACTGTCCCACCATGTAATACAAATTTTAATGTGGTAAACTATTTAAAGTAGGATATACTTTCTAATCATTCCTCGGTATTTTCAGAATTTGTTTGGCAATTGATTAATATGGCAGTAACATGCCAACACAAGCTCCTAAAATAAATATCTAGTATTTATCATGCCAAGTTCTAACTAGTTCATATCTACTACACTGAGCTAGGACAGTGCTGTAAATAAAGTGCAAGGAAGCTCATGGGTTCTCACACTGCATAAGAAAGACATCAATGAAGAAAGAAATTAAATTCAGTTATCCTGATCATTCCATATTATTTGGGAGAGGAATGATGAAGTTAAAACTAACACAAAATATACAACTATTAGAGACATGATGTCCCATAACTGTGGAAACTCTGAATATCAAGAATGAGGCCAAGAATATAGTAGGATATTGAAAAGCTACTGATTCTGAGTATTTCAATAAATATATATATACCCACGGTTTAAGACTCTGTAATTCACCAAATCAATCTGTATCTTTAAGATCTTCCCATACTGACTCCTTCCTAAGCAGCTTTGTCTTCATTGTTTCTTATTAGCAAAGAGTACTGATTCACAGCTCTCAATAGTAAAACTTTTCATGTCTAAAGTTAGCATCAAGTATGACTTGAGATCCTCTGGTACTCTAAACACATGCTGGCAAGTGGGATTCACTGTAACAATCAGTTTTTATGCAAGCAAAACCAGTTTCACACTACACATTAAGTTCAAGAGTAGAGGGAGCTTCCAACAGAATTTAACATAATTTAACATGTCCCTACAGAAAGATGGGGGAGGCAAGTGTGAGGTGGGAGAATTATCTACATACACACACATATACAAATATATAACTATGTGTATGCAGACATACATCACTGGTTTAAGAGCAAACCTGGATTACAACAGACTAATTAACTTGGTTACCCGTACCAGAAGTGACCTGATTAAGTCAGAGTTCTAATCTTTTGACGGGGGTGGGGATGCCCGTTAAAAAAAAAATTAAGAAGTGAGAAAAACTGCTTTACCAAGGACAAAGGCCGTCAATGCTCAGTTTTAGCCTGAAGTAGGAGTACATCATTCCTGAGATTCTTCCATACTAATTAACAAACTCACATGTTTTCAGTTTTTATCCAGAGTAAAGTTGCAAGAAGCAGAATTGTCAGGGCTGACTCATTAAAACAGTCTACAAATAAAATTACTAAGCCAGAAATTAAACTCCAAGTAAATCTTAAGTGTAACCAACCCACTAAGATATTAATTTACAGTTCTTATATAATCTATATACAGTTAGAGAAAAATGACAGTAACTAGCACTATTATTTCACACAGGTCAAGTTGTGACGAGTTACAGCAGTAGGCTCCCTTCCTTTGAAAGAAAATATAACCCAAATTCAGTGTCACATTAAACCAATCTTAACATGGAAACACTATTGTTCTTTCTTTAACGTTAAATCACAGAATAATGTAAATGGAATCAATTCCCATAGCATAGTAATTCTGCAAGGACTAAACACATCAACTGTTTCGATTCTCATAATGATTTCATGCTGAGAGAAGACACTTTTATTTAAACAACTGGAATTTTTTGGCAGTAAGTCTCAAAACAGCAGCAGACAACTGTGGCAATAACAAAAGAAAACAAACCAGACGTGGAGACCATTTTTTAGCCTACCTGCACTTGTTCTGTGGAACTACTACTGAGTTCATCTCCAGACTCCGAATCTTGGTGAATTTTTTCTGAGCCTTCTCCTGCTGAATCACAAGATTGTTCATGCAAAAAGCTGGTCTTCTCTATTTCCAAGAACTCCGGGCATGGGAAATGACCCATGGAAATGGTTCTAAACTGATTGGAAACCTTGGGAGATTGCAACTCATTGTTAAGTTTTCCATTGTTCTGGGTAAGGTCCAGACTCAAACCAAAAGTTTGACAGGGGCTATTGTTCGGTCCCAGATTTTGATTGGCATCTCGAACTAAGCAAGACACTTGAACTGGAGAAGACTTTCCAAAACTAGAAAGCTCTGGTGACTTATTCACATTTTCTGTTGATCTCTGTAATCCATGGGTCAGCTTCAAGGTGTTATTTGGCAGCATGCTTGCCTGCTTCACAGGTGGCATCAGTGCTTTCCGTGGTATTTCCTTCACATACTGTGCTGGCACATAAAAGGGTTTGGAATTTTCATCTCTTTTGACTTGCCACCAATCGTCATTAGTCTTTTTCACTAAGATGTATTTCTCCCCTTGCTTGATTACAATTTTCTTGTCCTTGGCCTCATACTCATAGTCGTACTCCACTTGAATGTAAAATTGTCCTGGAAGCATCTTCCCACCCTTATCAGCCATTTCTATCTGAAAAGATTTCACCTTTTCAGACAAAAGGTAAGCGACATTCTGTTTCAGCGTTATTTTCCTGTTAATGTTCAGAGCTGTAAGGGGGGAAAAAAAAAAGTACATGAAATCAAGTGGCTGTCTAAGAGCAATCTGGAGAAAAATAATTTTTAAAAAATCTTGCCTAGTCAATTCATGTCAACTTTAGACTAATTGATGGGAAAATACAGTATTTTCAGATAACTTTCTCAGTGTTCAGATGGAAAATCAGTAGAACAATTTAGGTCACCAATTTAACTGTTCTATTCACACACGCCTCCTACTATCAAGTGGCTCATTAGCTTCATTAATTAATTAGTTATTGTTTCTATTACTGAATAACATTGATTGATCATTGGGGATTCGATAGGGAGGCTGATCTGAGTCAATCTCTTGCTTACAGATAGGCTTAATTTCTTTGTGAAACTCTGTTACTACACTAGTTTTAATCAAAATATTCCAAAGAAGACTTATTTACTCACAGAAAATCTGATCTAACCAAATATTTAAGAGCTAGATCTTAAAAGGCAAACAAAAACCTCAACAGTGACAAAACAGGACTATGCACCAAAATGGGTAATGAAATAATAATACTTGAAAATTCTGAAAAGTACTTTTCAGCATCTTCATAATCCAAACAACTGTCACTGCATCTACACCCATGAACAAATTCTCTCCATTTAATCGTGTAGCATCAATACCCAAATTCATGTGTGGGTAAGCATTAGTCTTGCCAACGTGCACTGAACACAATATAGTAAATTAACATGAAAGGGAGGATTTTTAATCTTCAAAATCAAAGCATGTAAGAGCTCCATCATTCACACGGAATGCAGGTTAATTCAAGGAAAACGCTGCCATATTTAATCTTAATAATATTAACAAACACATCTTTTTATTCTTAAATGCATGTTTCACGAATGAGAGAAGTTACGTAAAAACTTGCAGCTCTGCAAGTTAAGACTTTGTGATGAGATTTGTAGCCTTTACCCTGCCACAGAGTGGAACTAATGCAATTCCATGCAGGCACACACACGCAGGCAGAGTGAACTCAGCTGCTAAATGGGACTAAGGACAGAAATAACAACAGAAAAGAACTTCTGGGGAGATCTAAAACAGAAACCCCTAAGGATTGTTCAATTTTCTTTTGACATTTCTGTTATTTGATCTGAGTCTTGAAAAAAATTTGCCACATAACTCAGAGACAAAGTAAAAGGTAAAAAGCTCAAGTATTACACCAAGACAGAAGTGCCCATCTTTAATCCGTGTCTCTCTCCCACAGCCCACCTTCTTTTATTTCCAAGAAGCATTTCTTACAGGTAACTAGGAAGCCTCCATCGTTTTCAAGCCTCCAAATTGAATCACAAAGTCAGATTTACCATTTTATCAAAGACTTGACAGAAGGAATGATAGCACCACATTCAACAAAGCTGACAATAGGAACACAAAGCAGTCGAAAAGAATGCCAGGATTCTGGTGTTTACTCTCTAGCATAAAAAGGTACATTGACATCCAAAAGTCTATTTACAGCCTCAGTACAAAACAACTTGCTTACCTGCTATTCTACATAAATAGGTGTTTTTAAGTGCAGCTCTGCAGTTGTTGAGCAACAGCAGCAGAAGGTAAACATGAACAAATTGCAGCCATTCCCACTCTCTTTCTAGTTTTAGAAGCTCTGCCATGCAAATGCTAATTTTTTCTTCTTAGCAAACCTGACTCCTTCCAACATTTCTCCAAAGCTGCTACCAACCCCTTTCATGGCTTGCAGGTCAGCTACCAAGCTGCAGTCTACCTGAAAGCTCTGTTACCTCAAAAAGCTGAACCATCAGACAAGGATCCATTCAGAGGCTCTTTCTCCCACACAGAAACCAAAGAGAGAACATAAGCCTCTGGTTTCCCACAGGGCTAACAAGTGTTTAAAAGCTTGAATTTTTCATTCCTCTTTTGCCGGTTCCATATAACTATTTATTGAGAATACACGCTTAACATTTTTTCAAGACAGAAACGTTCAACAGGTTGCCTGTTATGTTTAAAAAATAACAACCCCAAATTTCTGAATAATACAAGTTAAATAAAACAGAACTGCTACAAAAACAGCTCTACCCACTTTTGAAGCCAGTTTAGCAGCCTAATCCCTTTCCAAAAAATAACAACAAAAAAGAAATAACAAAAATAAGCAGCACAATTTTTGGTCTTTCATCCAAGCTGCAAAATCACCAAGTCAATAGCAAACATTCGGTAATGTTGAACATATGATTAAAGAGAGACAGACTGTGTTCAGCCAGAACACTAAAACAGTTTTACAAACAGATCACATCATCAGGATTGAGTAAGGTCCTAATTCTCCTCCTCAACCCAAAAAAGCAAGAAATATGTATGGTATAAGGTGGGAAATGAACCCTTGTAGATCAGCAAACTACCACAGCCTTAATTTCACAGATTCAAATGCATTAATTTTTGTTTTGCTTTAATTTTTTTAATGCAGCTCTTGCGTCACAAAAGGTAGATTGCCTGTACTCTCTGTGCAGCCCAGGGGACAGCTAATTGAAATGCCCTTTCATGAAGCTGTGTCACAGAACACAGTTTAAAGGGCCATGGGAGCCTTGGTCAAATCTCTGCTGTACGGGGTTCACAACAATGCAGGTGTGAGTGCACAATATTGACACTTGCAGTACTGACTTCCTTGTGCCACTAGTCAACAACTGAAGTGATATGGCTGGTCAGTCCTTGTCACTTCACAGTATTTTTTTGTTCCTTACCATTTACCCGTCATGTTGTTTGGCACCTCCATTGGTAAAGAAGGTTGAATTACTCTAATTAGAGGATAATAAGTATGAAAAATCATTTACTTCCACAGAGAACATCTGTAAGCTTTCATACCTTAAATAAATAATACCTTAAATAAAGTCTCAATATCTGATTGAGAGATTAATACAAATGCAAATGGTCCCACTAAGAAAACCTATTCATGAACACCAAAAAACAGACTCAAACCTCACTTTTCTCCTGGTGAAGAAAACCCCAATCGCTATTGGCAAGTGATCTAATGGTGGGTCACATCCCCACGGGGACACACAAACCACCATTTCACGGAGCATTCCCGCTGTTCCACGGGAGCAGAGCCTGCCGATGACAGGCACGGTACCGGGCGCGGCAGCCAGAGCGAGAGAGGCGAGCAGGGCTTTTACTCGACACCGGGGCAGAGAGATCCCTTCGGACTCCGGCTGCCGATGGAACCGTTCCCATCTCTTACTCAGCTAAGGCTGAGTAAGGCTGGCAATGCTGGGTGTTCGCAGAGGTCAGCTCCTCCCTCCCCCCACCCCTCCGCCCGCGGGCGCGCCCCGGCCCTGGCCGGCCCTGCCCGATCGGCTCCCCCCGGGACCGGGCCGGCACTGCCTGCACTCAGGGCTCCGGGGACTTCTCCCCACAAGCAGGTGCAGACGCAGCACCAGGGGTTTGCCATGCCAACACATGCCTCTAGCTAGGTTTTTATGTGTGTACCCACAAAATGAGACCGTTTTTATCTAGACCCGATGTGACAGCTCAAATCACCCTCAGCCAGGCAGGGTTTGGGGAGCTGTAGGTCCGCTCAGAGATGACCCTTTCCTGGAGCAATGTAAACCCTGCAGCTGCACCCTCATCTCCTCACAGCATCCAGTCTTAACTACAGAATGATGCTCTCTCGATTGATCCTGAAGTCCACGCAAATGCCTGAAAGAAGTATGGTCCTAAGACACGGAATCATAAATATGATCATAGATGATACACCTATAGTATGCTCATGTATCGTATGAGATATGATCACCCCTACCTTCAGCATTATCCTAGAAATGAAGATTCTCCCCACCTCCTCTTCTGAAATTACCAAGCACAGAGCATTTACTTCTCATCTTCCAGAACCAGGTAACTGAGTCTTGGGAAATGACCTAAAATACTTTTTGCTATTTCTTTTGTTTTCCTCTAGGGGAAAAAAAAAAAAAACCTTACTGGGGATAAGTAATCGTTACTTACTTTCTAATACAAGCAGATGATAAGTCGTTAAAAATGCCACTGAGCATTAACAGATTGCCTTAAATTTCTTTGTGTGACCTTGTTCGCAGTGTCCTACAAAGCAGCAGCAGTTGACTTGTGTAATCTTTTTCCATTTTCAGCATCAAACTTCACCCACTACTGAAACGAACCCTTCCGCAGTGCTGATACAAAAATAAACTCAATTATGAAGGCTAAATTAAGATCAATTCTTAACAGTTCAGGCCAGATGAGATACCCTGGCTACACCTCAATAGATTCCATGATTGTTCTTCTCCCTGAGCAGTTTTCTTAGGGGTTCAGGCTGTATCTGCATGACCACTGCCTGGGAGACTTGTCCCTTGTCAGATTTCGCCACTATTCATACTTTTCTTCCCAAGGGGCACCACTGCTTGTTCCGCACACCTGACTCCTCAGCCAGTATTGTCATGCAGACCAGTCCTCACCGATGCCTGTAAGAGCCACCCTCTGTAAAGCGTGCATTTAGAGCATGCAAAAGTTGCATACAAATAGAGGCAAATGGAAACAATATATATAACCAAAACACAGACACCTTACAAGCTGCATGAAAACAAGCTTAGCCCTTCACTCTCTCCTCAAACAGTTAGAAATCGAGCACGACTTGCAAGTAAACCACCTACCCGGAGCTCACACGTCTTTAAACGCTAGAGGCATAATAAGCAACCATTTAATAATTGCCCGTGACTCAGAGCACTGAATAAGCGATGCATTTTAAACAAGTGTCAGGACAACTTTTCAGCGCCGCTGCAGCCCCCTTCCCCCCCCCCCCCGCGAGCTCCCTCCCAGCCCCGCTCGCTCCTCGGTGCGGGCTTTTGTTAAGTTCTTGTCTGCGAGGTCTGGTTATAAATAGCGCGGCAGAGCCGCCCCGGCCCAGCCACCCCGAGTTGCCGCGCTCAAGTTCACGCAAGGGCGGCAGATCCCCCCGGCCCGGCGGGGGCGCCCAGGAAGGGCGGCGGGGCCGGCGCTGCCTCCCTTTGTCTCCCGCAGGTAAGCGGGCGCCGCTCACACACGGCAGCGCGGGCGGCCCGGCCCCGCCGCCCCAGCAGCGCGGCCCGCGGCGGCGCCCAGGTGTGGAGCTGCCTCCCGGCGCCGCCAACTCGGCGCTCCCGGCGCCGCCCGCGGAACGGAGCCGCCGCCGCCGCCGGGGGCAGCGCGGGGCGGCGCCGCCCGGAGCCCGGGAGGGCGCGGGGGGCGCTCCGCGAGGCGCTCCAGGACACGGAGGGCGGGAGGGCGGCGCCGGGGGGCTGCGGCCCCGTGCGCCGGCCCGGGCGCGGACGTGCCCCCGCGGGGCCACCCAGCCCTGCCCGACCGTCCCGGCGGCGGCGGCAGTGCCACGCTCGTCCCCGTGCCCGTCCCCGCCCTCCCGTGCCCGTCGGGCCGAGGGGCGCGGCGCAGCCACCCACCTGCCGCCCGGGCCCCGCTCCGCTTCGCTCCCGCCGCGGCCCCGGCGAGTGTCGGCTCCGGGGCACGGCGGCGTCACCGCGGGTCACGTGCCGGGGCGGGCCCGGGCGGGGGTGGGGCGGGGGCGGTGCCCGGGGCCGCCCGGCCCCCGGTGGGAAATCGGTGATCGCACCGGGCGATCCCGTCGTTCTGCTGCCCGTCTCACTGTGGGCTGCTCGAGTGCTCCGATGCGCCCGCTGGAGCGATGCCAACAGCTCCGAACTGACATGGTCATTAAAAATACCCAGGCCTTTCTGTCCCTGGTGAAACGAACAGAGGGAAAACAAAAACCACGTACCTTCTCACTGCAAACAGAGGCCGGTCTGGCTGTTTAATAGATGATACCTGTAGTAACCAAATTTTCTGAATAGTTGCCCAAAGAGAAATAATAGAAAGTAGTCCTTGACATTTATTTCGAGTTAACTTGCTTGGTATCTCTTATTATACTAAAAAAAGTTTTCAAGCATTGTTTGAAAATATTTAGGTGGCCTTCATAGCATTTGTAAGTAATCTTATCTTTCTCTTTGAAAAAGCAGTATCTATTTCTCTTGGTTGCAAAGATAACCTTGAAAGCATGAACTGACTGTAACTGATACAGCGGTATCTGAATGAATCTGCAAACAGCCCGAAACAATGGCACAGAGATGTGTCAGCTGCCTGCACTCTATTAATCTAATGAAGGATAATGCTCGTCTAACTTCCTCTTTGAGTATTTTAACACACGGAAGGAGGAAGGAGACAGTAAAACCATCAAAAGGTGGAAAGAACAGGTTTGCTGAGGGAAGGACAAGCAATGGAGAAGACCTGAGAAGTAACAGCAAGAGAGAGAGAGAAACAGACTTTAATTGAGGAAAAGATGAAAGCAGCATCAATAGGCTTAATTGAATATGTGAACATATTTTCATACAGAATTTCAATCCATCTTGAACTTCCAATACTGAGATTTCCTTGGAATCTCATGTGTGATATGCAACAAACATGCAAGACAAGTAGAAAACACTGCATATAACTTAAAGTTTTTTCTTCTCAATCCTGAATACATATGAGAATGTCCCCTTGACACCAAGGATCATTGGACTGGGCTGTCTGTTCACAAAACATAATTATTAAAACTCTGTTGATGTTGTAAGGTGGATAACACTGTCACACCCACTCGTTCAGCAGTTGTTCACAGAGTCAGGAAAAAACAGACTAGACACCAGCATTTCCATTGTAAGGGAAACAACATCTTGAATATATAGATGTCCATTATTTATCATTAAAAGGCAAAAGAAATGTGTAAAAGTACAGGTTTTTTTCTTCATACTCACTCTTTGTAAATTACACATACATTAAAAAGATACAGAGTACTTCTTGGATGTTTCTGTCTAGTAGGATTCTATCTGTATGCTCAGTTTTGTGGTAAAAAATAATACATTTGGGACATTTGGGTACTTCTGAACAAGCTGAGTGCATTTTACCTGCTGACATGCCTGAGTGGTATATAAAAGCATCTCAAAAATCAGTCATAGTAACCACATTGTAATTATCCTTCCTTACTGCCAAGGCTTCACTAGAGTGCTGCAGGATATGCCATTAGTGATTCAGTCTGAGGCACTCTTCCCTCTGAGTCAGGGTTGAACGAATGGTCCCACATAAGATCAACAGGCATAATAGAGCTGAAAGTGCCAGAAGATATGTAATTTTGAGTCCCTGCCCAAGTGCAGTCATGAAAGATTCCACATTACAAATAAACTGTCCAGCCCAAGTTCCAATTTTAGTATCTGTTGCGTATTCTGCCTATGAAGGATTTCTCTGCCATTTCACTGGAGTAGAAAGAGCTAAAGTTCACAACCTTTACTCACTGTGACTTGTTTTTCCTGGAGGTGGAGGAATGCTGCCATACTCATACCTCAGATGGGACTACATGTATTATATTAGTTGGAAACATCCAGTACATGTATTGACCTCACAAATCCCAGATTGAAAGAACTGCCAACTATAATTGCTTTATGTAGTACATGAGAACTCTGATAGAGGGTACAGGACTCAATTCATGTATCTATTGTGTTCTGATTGTTCTGTTATCATACCTTGCACATAACAACATCAATCTCTCTCTTTGTAAACTGATTCCTTATGAAACGTCAGTGTTTGAAGTGTCTGTCTGTTCTATTACACCAAGCCTTCAAAACCTTTGTCCAAATTTAACTATGTTTGCCAAAAGGGAGTTCCCTTAAAGTAAGTTAAGCTCCCACAAAGTCTGTGGAAGCAGTCAGCCATACAGAGGTGGAGAAGAATCCACATAAGAAACTGACATTATAAATGCTGCGCGTGTGAAGAAAAAGATGATAGTTACTCCTTATGATAAAACACAAATCCATAGAAAAAAAGCTTTACAGTTCTGAAAATCCAGTCTTGAAAAAAATCCATTTCTGTTGTTTGAATTAGACATAGAAATGTTGCTTTCACTCCTCAGATTCAAAGTTCTTAAGTACTAGCGTTATATGTATAAAAAGCTGAGCCTATTCATTTTGAAGGGCAAATTGCCATTTTATTTCTTTTCTATTTTTTTTCTTCTGAGTATGTATCAAATCTCTGCAAGTTCAGCTGTCCATTATTTTATGCCTCAGTCACAGTAATTCTAGATGTGTGTCATGTTTTAATTAATTAGAAATGCATATCTGAGAGTGGCTGCTGCCATCCTGTTACTCATAGTGCCAGAACTGGTGTTAGGTAACCAGCAGAAATGTGCTGCTGAAAACGTGATTGGTATTAAATCTGGGTTGTTTATTCATTGTTTGCCGCCCCTCCTTACCAAACATAATCTCATTATGAAGTGTGTGATTCTTTCTTTCGGAAATGACCAAGAAGGCAAATACAAAAATCTTTGTCAGATCTAACAGGCAGATACTGCAAATATCTGCCTTGCTCATTTTGCTGTTTCCTCAAGTTTTTGCGCTTTTTTAGAGACCTTTTCTCTTTTTTGTCTTAGAACCTCAGCAGTGACATGCTCTAGAGAAACCATTCTGGATTTAGACAAATGCACTTATTTCAACAAATATTTTTATATAAATAGAATATATTTTTATTTTACTTTTAATACTACTTATAAATGTATTTTATACAATGGTTCAACTTGCCTGATATAAAACATATTACCTGGGGCATCTCCTGTGTACTCTGCTCCTACTCTCAGTTTTTTGACAGCTTGCAGCCTCTCACCTCTATCTAAAAATACTCTTACCACCTACACATAGACATACAATCAGTTCCTTCTTTCTGTTCTTTCTCTGTACTACAAAAGCACTTTTTCACAAAGTGCAGATGCTGTGGACTTTTTGGATGAATTTGTCAATTTACTCCCCATCTCCTGACTCAACTAATAGATGAGCCATTTTTATTTATATAACTGTGGATTATGAGGAAAATCAACTGACAAGGGAACAACTAAAGTAAAGAATATAGAAAAAGAAACTCAGATTTTTCACGAGTTCAGGGAAGAACTTCTTTCGCCATGACACTACAAAGGAATATTTGCCTTAAGGAGGAACTTTTATCCAGAGTTCAGGGAAGATTATTTGTTTTACTGTGTTAGATCAGCAAGGAATTTGTAAAATTTTTCCATTTTGCCAGCAGATTATTTTTGCAAATTGTATTAGGCAGAGTGGACAGTGGCCAACACACAATTTTTTACTCTGTTCTGTTTGTTAGCCACATCACCATTGTGATCTTCAGTATTCACATCTCTCTCAGAGCCCAGTGGAAGCTGTAGCAAAAATTCAAACATACCTATTGTTTGTATTTGCAGTCTCAGCTGGCAAGTGAAGGACTTTTTTTTGCAACTATCTGCTTGTCAGCCTTACTAAAGAAGAAAGTGAGATTTGTTTTGGTCGAACTGATCTTTTGATTCTGCTCTTGCCAAGACCTGGCTCTCTACTTACCTGTGCAGTTAAACTGTTTGTCGCTTTTCTCTTCTCGAGCACAGTATTCCAAACTGTATCACTTCTGTTTGGAGCACTAAAATATACCTCTGAGTCACAGCACAGTATAAAAGTGGAGAAAAGTAATGAATAATTTTCTGACTGAATAGCTAAAGCCTACAGTAGATGAAGGCAGACACTTCTTTGTGCTACCTTGACCTAAGACCTTTGCCTAAGCTAAATCTTAGTCATCTCTGCACAGCTAAGTTGTGTCTTGATCTCACCATGGCTTGAGCTAACAGGCAATTAATCCTTTAAATAGTAGTATCTATTTTTATAAACCTATAATGAAAAATGCTCATATTCAAAGGCACAATGTAAATGTCCATTTATACTGTGGAGAATTAAGGACAGAATTAAGGATAGAAATTAAAGTGTCTTTAATTTCTAAGTACCTTGGATGTTTTCTAATGAAAAGGAAGAATTGTTTATTAACCACTGATAAGTAGAATCAAAATAATGCATAGCTTTGCAAAAAGAATTAAATAAAACCTAGTGTATTAAATGTTTTACTCATGTTGAACTTAATTTATTGTACTATAACTGAAGTTAGGCTTGGAGAAGATTCACAGGGGAATTTCTGGTTCCTCAAACCACAGAAGTTCAGAATTTACTTCAGTGCAAGGTTCTGGCATAACATAAACAACTCAGTCACTAGTGGGTGCTCTGAAACTGGAAGCTCCAACTCACACTGCACATTGCTAGACCCATGCAACCACAGAGGCTCCTCAAGGTCCAGCAAAGCTCCCAGTGGATGGTCAAAGTGAAGTTGTCTGGTTAACACTGGGTGGTTTTTTCTGAGGAACAGCAGGAACTGAAAGCCTGGATAGATTTCCCCTCAGCTTAACAAGCATAGCTAAAAGTCAGAGGAGAGGTTCATCCTGCCCAAGTTTTTTGGATATCTATTAGTTCTATCTACATCAAAGAAGAATAGCAAAGCTCCCTTCAGACTCAGTGGAGTTCTATTTATCGCAATCAAAGGAGTCTGGGGAGTAATTAATCTCATCTCAAAGTAGGCACCCCTATGTGATCAGATCAATTGCACTCTAGAGTCTGTTCATGTACTTGGTGGAAATCACTGCCAATGGAAATGGTGAATGCCAAAAGTTTTCATGTTCATAAAGAATTAGACAAATTCATGAAAAAAAAACCCCGAGTGACTTAGATTTTAATTTTCAGCTGCCTGAAATCAGCCATATGAAAATTAGACACACGCTTTATTTCAGATGTTCACAGAATTCTTTTGTTATATGAGCATGATATTTTCTCTTTAAGGTATTGCCTGGTCACCATGGGGTTGTTCTTGAAGAAAACTGAACTAGAGAGCAATCCTGATGGAAGAGGTTTCACTCTATGGACCCCAGTGACTCAGAAAAATACTTAGTGTGGTAACTGTGATATTCAACTGAGTAAACATTCTTGCAAATCACAGTCTAAAGCTTGCCTGGGAATGGTCCCATTGCAGAACATGTGTGGGAGATGGCAAGCTAGCCTCTCACCAAAGCTATGGGGAGGAATTGCTTTCACAATTTCACAGTATGGATGATCAAGTTCCAGCACCTGTGACTGTGTTTAATTGACTAGTACAGGTGCCACCTTTTATTCTTTCTTCTCCAGTTCCTCTGTTCCATCATAGCCCCTGCACCAACTCTTCTGAATTTCATTCTGCTTCATAAAATCAAAAAACAATCCTCTTGTGCCAATAGCTACTGCAGAAAGAGTCAGGTAAAAGGTCACGACATTACCATGACAAGCTGTATTTTTATCTTTCATTTCTGTGTTTTGCTTCTGACAAAAAAAAAAAAAAAGGTTATTTCAAGTCCCTGAGTGGGCTGGCATGAAGGAAACTATGTGCTGGCTCAGAGTTCTTAGTAATTTCAGTATATCATAGTCATTCCCATGGAGTCACTGGAGTTCAGGGCCCAAACCCTTTCCAATCCCGTCACTCCTTCAAAAAGAGCTATCTTGAGGAATCCAAGTCCACATTTTGTCATGTTTGCTTTCTTGCAAGTTTCTCTGCTGGTTTTCCTTCCTCTTTCCATCAAAAGTGAACAGAAACCCTCACAAAGAATTTCATTGCTCAAAGGCTGGCCTAGCAATAACACCATAGGTGACACAGTCAATGCTGCCTTTAGTTCTGCTATCTCACCTGCTTCTAGCCAGAAATGAGTCATTCCACTTTTCACTAGAAAGAAACCATGGGAGAAAGTGATAAAAGGGGATTGGCTGGGTCTTTCTTATTTTCATGTGGTTTTTAAATAGTAAAGTAGAAGTTTCATTAGAAAGAATGGAATTTTTTTGTGTTTTGGCTCAGCCAGCATAGTTTTACATCCCAAGCTGATGGGAAGGATCCCCTGGAGTGTTTCATGTAGATCATGGTTTGACAGAAATAAAAAGGCTGTGTTGGCTGTGACACTGCATTGCACCTCTTTACCATAGCTGTGGTCTAATGCCTTTTTTCCCCAGCCTCAGCCACTCACTGAGCTGACACTCCCTAAAATGTTAGTGAAAACGTCTTACCCTTATCAAAGTCATTAAAGCAATCCCCAAACTCTCATAAAAATTGTTGATTCATGTAATCACAGACTTCATTTGAAAAGTCAGGTTTCAATTTAATAAATGCTAAACCTTTTAGAAGCTTGTATCTCTTTTGAAGCCCATGAAATGAAAACATGTGTACTACATGGCCATTTTAACCAGTTCTAATTAGCTCAGCCCCTAATTAGAAAGTCTAGAGGCCTTGTGCATACTAGGTCATGACTTTACCAGCACATAATATGTTCTCTCCATCCGCTGTTTTACATAACTGAGGTCATGTGTGGACTCACTTTGTTACAGTCATGATCTCTTCCTGCAGCGTGGGAAGAAATATGGTGAGCACCTGTCTGCCCCAATGACAGAGCGACGCCGTGTAGGATGCTGGTTTCGGTCAGGATGAAACTATGTCCTGGAAGGGAGGAGCCCCCGAGCAGTTGCAAATAGCTGGGCCAAGGTAAAAGCTGTTAACACCAAGACAGATTCACAAGGAAGCAGTGGTAGAGCTGTAAGTATCTATTACACTGCTGATAAAAGAGTCCCTCGAAGGTGCTTCCAATTATGAAATAATAGCTCTACCTTAGGGATGAATAAACTCCAAAGCTGAGTGAGAGGTGTTCACTGGCTCAGAGTTTTGTTAGCATTATGTTTGCAATTAATGAAAAGGGAGGGAAAGTTCTCGGGCTTCCTGCCGAGACAAAAAAAAGCAAGGAGGGTGGGGGGAGGGGAACAAAATGAAAACCAGGTCCTGACAAGGGTTAAAACAAATTTAAATGTCAGAGGTTTTATAGCAAAACAAAGACCTTGTAGTTTAGTTCAAATGAAGCAGAAACTGGGTTTAAAATAATGTTTATAATCTCTTCCAGATTAGCCTCCCAACCACAAGAGTCGCTCTAAATGGGCCACCTTTGGTCCCTCTGACTGCCACAGTTTTGGTGTATGGAAAATATATGAGCAGTCATTCAAACAAGGGGTGTGAATGCTTCTCAGCCTGCAGCACTCCTTGAGGATGGAAGATATCTGAAGCTCAGTCCCTCTGCAGTGAAGATTTAATTATTAATGCTAAGCGGAACAGCAGCAACAGGATTGCAGGCACCCCAGAATACTAAATGGTGTGGCTGTTAATGATGGACTGAGAAAAACGTGGTAGAGGAGGCTTAAATCCCCTCAAGCAGATACTGAACCTGCATTTTTCATGCCAAGTGTGAATGTTCAAAAGAGGTGTGCCCCTCCCCCAGCTCTGTGATAGGAATACAATGACACTGTTTTTCCTTTGCTCTCCCTAGGCAGCATCGTTCAAATGAATTCAGATCAAATCTGAGTTTTTTGAATGACTGAAGCCAAATGTGTTGCTAATTTACTATTCACTGGGAAATATATCACCCATTTCCACTCCTTTTTAATGGAAATTGTTTTGTGCATTTAATAACCACAAGTTATCCTCAAAAGAACCACAGTATCTGCAGTCATCTCTTGGTCAGAAAATAAAGGGCAGGACAGTCACTTCTGAGCAAGTCTAAGTGCAGTTTTCTGTGCCAGTCCATCTGGCACCAAATGATCTCTGGCATTCACTGCATCAGCTCCATCTTAACAGAATAGCAAGAGAAATGCAGAGCTGGTTGTCTGAACCAGGTACTCTGTGCATGCCAGAGATTGAGTGTTTTGTTAAGTGCTGGACACACCATAATTCAGCAATAAGCATGAGACAGGTTATTGCTGTGGAGGCTGAGAAGCTGCCATGACAGCAGAAGTTAAAACACATCTGCTGATACTACAATGAAGAAATAATAAACAGTTACTGATTTCTAACAGTTATAGGTCTTCAGCTATTGCTCCTGCAATCAGATACCCACCCAAAACAATAACCTTCCCCAGCCCTTTGCATTTGCTTCTTGAGAGGACAGGGGAGACGTAAAAACTGACGTGTTGCCTTCTATTATGTGAGTAGCTTTCTAGTTTTCTACATGTTTTCTGAGTGAGCATGACCCATTCTTCCTACTTCATTGTGCCTTTTTTTTTAAAGACATTGAAAAATTCATCTTTGGAAAAGATCAGTACCAGGGAACTGAAATAAAATATATCCATGGTAAGGACATCTCAGATCAAAAGTTTCTAAGAGCGTTTTTTCATAAAAAGAAAAGAAAAAAAGAAGGGAACATCCAGTGATACTGAAATGCTACAAAGCAGAAACTGAGAAAGGTTTTCACACAAACTAGAACATAGAACTTATTGCCAAAGTCTTTCACTGATGCCAAGAGTGTAGCAAGATGAGAAAACAAAAGGCACTTTACACAGGTAGCCCTGGAACAGCGGCAGTCACAAATGCTCAGGTTTTACA
>VZDJ01000074.1:1706848-1780122 GCA_008694505.1 Cyanoderma ruficeps
CGGTGATTAGGAAACCAGGGCATGTTGTCTCACTTGCTGTTTCTCCAGAAGAGCTTAATTTTTTTGACTTTCAGAGACAGGATATTGGCACAAACCGAGCTCTGAGTTGAGACCATGGGCCTATATTTATGTGACTCTGTGCAATGCAAATAAGAATTTTGTGGTGTTTAATCTTGACAAATGAAGGGTGTACATTATGAGACAGAATCATCACTTTCAGACACAAACATACTCAACTCCCAAGGAAACATCCTTTACAGACTCCAAGCTAGCTAACCTGTGTTCCCTTGTTCATTCTGCAGGAACACAAGAAAGTGAAGCAGGTTTTCATTTGCTGTGACGAAAGTCAACCTCAGTAAATTTTATGGTTTGCAAAGTGAGCAGGATGATTAACTATGAATCACAAGATAGAAATTCCTTCAGGGTATTTTCAGGAACTGTGAAATAGCCATTGACAAGATGGTATCAGCATTTTGTCCCAGTCTTTTTAAAGGTGTATCCTCAACGCTCAGCACTTTGGGCCTGCAGTATTACAGGCTACGGTAATTTTTAGGTCAGGCTTCAGTCACGCCTTGGCATCTCATGTGTGACCAGCCCCATCACCTGACAGATGGCAGGATGGTAGCTGGATCACCTTTGAGCCCTAAGGCCAAGACAGGTGAATAAAAACACATTTACACGGCTGGAAAACTCAAAAGAGAAACAAAGGGGGAAAAAAAAAGCCAGCTCTTTTCTTTATTTAAAATTTCCCCCCCCAGCAATTACAGATGAATTATGCACTCTATCCCTCTCTGGTGTATGCACTTTCTCGCTGGCTAGATTTTAGTAATCTATTATTCATTGCCTTGCCCTCTCTTCCCTGTTTTTCCCTCTCTCCACACCGCAGGGATTTGCAGGGCTGCTGGGAGGACTCCTGCCCCAGAGCTCCTGCCACTCACCCAGTCTGGGCTATTGCCATCTGCTGGAAAACCAGCGGGCACTGCCAGGGAAACTCATCCCACTTCCAGGAAGTCAGGTCAGGCCCCTAAGTTGGGTGGATCATTGCAGTAAAAGGGGCATCTTTGGGGGTGTTGAGGGAACAAGTTGCCCCCAGGGCTCTGGATGAACCCTAAGCAACAAGATTATTCCACAGAACTGAGCTGTCATGCAGGTGAGTAGGCTTGATTTAAATATAGATCTTTCCAGGGTACTTTATTAGATATACGAGAAGACTTCTTTCTCCCAAGGGTTCAATAAATAAACACAACTGAGAAGACTTACATTTAAAATTCCCCTAAGCAATCAGGTATTTTAGGAACAGTTAGATATTCAAGATTTTACAAAAGACAAAAAAACCTACTCTGGAAAAAAGGAATAAAATTCCCATTTCAGGAGCTCCTGACCGTTTCTGCAGCTTCTGACAAATGACCTAGTGGTCCTGCTGGGCCAAATGTGGGAGGAAAAGTCTACTGTACTTTGTACAGATGACTGTCAACACACTTTTAAAACAAGTTCTCATGCTTTCATATTATATGTCCTCATGAGGCACCTTAAAGATCATCCAGTTCCAACCCCCTGCCATGGGCAGAGATACTTTCCACTAAACCAGGTTGCTCAGAGCTCCCTCCAGCCTTGCCTGGAACACTTCCAGGGATGGGGCATCCACAGTTTCTCTGGGCAACCTGTGTCAGTGCCTGGCCACTCTCATAGTAAAGAATTTCTTCCTAATATGTGATCTAAACCTATTCTCTTTCAGTTTGAATCATTTGCCCCTTGTTTTGTCATTACATGCTCTGCAAAAAGTCCCTCTCCATCTTTCTTATGGGTTCCTTTCAGATACTGAAAAGTGGAAATTAGATCACACCGAAGCCTTCACTTTTCTAGACTGAACAAATTCTCCCAGCCTTTCCTCATAGGAGAGGTGCTCCATCCCTCTAATCATCTTGGTGGCCTCCTCTGGACTTGCTCCAAGAATGTTCTTCCTGTACAGGATCCCAGTGCTGGTTGCAGTGCTTCAGGTGGGTGTCACCAGAGCAGAGGGGCAGAATCCCTCCCTTGCTGCCCACCCTGCTTTGGATGCAGCCCAGGACACATTTGGCTCTTTGGGCTATGGGTTCACATGGCTGGGGCATGTCCAGCCTCTCATTCACCCCAAGCTCTTCTCAGCTGGGCTGCTCTCCATCTCTCCAGCCCTCAGCCCATGCTGATACCTGGGGTTGCCCCAGTCCAGGGCAGCACCTGGAACTTGGTCTTACTAAACCTCATGATGTTCCCATGGCCCCACTTCTTGAGCCTGTCCGGGTCCCTCTGCTTAACATCCTGTGCTTCAGGTGTGAAGCTCAACTGCAACCATGTTGAAGCTCAACTTCAATCACTGTCAAAGAAAAATTATTTAATTTCTTAATGGGAGATGAAATTGCAGCTCTGATTTGCTATGTTACCATTTATTCCTGACTGTACGTTGCAGTCATTTTATATCCCCCAGAGAGATGCTTTTATAGAAGCATACAGATCACTTTTTATAGTTCTAAATCTTTTACTTCTTTATTTGCAACTTCAAGTAACTTTTTAATTAGCTTGTCAGATATCAAAAAGGCTAAGTAAGGTACTCCAGTGGGTAATAATCCCAACCAACAAAATGCAATATAGAAGAGAAACAACTATATTTACTAGACAAGCCTACAGTGTATCAAAAGATTTAGTTCATATGAGAGATAAAATTGCAAAACAATTCAAAAAAGTAATGTAAAATATTTGAAAATCCAAGCACTTGCTCTGGAATAATTTTTACTTAAAATCATATGTTTAATCTTCATTTTAGTATCCTGAATATTTGTCTTGATGTGAGTGTTGGGAAGTTCAGCACAATTACTAGATGACAGATAGTGTTCAGATTAACTTCCTAGACTGAGGAAATCTGCCAGTCACTTGTCTCCAGACAAATCATACTCTGACAAGATGATGTGCTGATGACTCTCCATTTTCTGTAAATTCTGCAATTTTTCATTCTCTGATTGCACAGCAAGAGAAAGGCAACTGACCTTGCAAAAATCAATGCTCCCCAACGTAAAAGAAGCCTTTGATTTGGTCAAGATCTTCTTGTGAAGGCTGCTAAAACTTTACAATGCATTGATTTTTGATAAACTAAAAACTGGATCTGCAGAGGTTGCAGTGCCTTCTCACACTGCAGGTTTGTCAAACGTATTTCATACCCAGATTTATTCCTCTTAATTGATCATAGGATGAAGTTATTTTCTTATCCAGCTCCTATGTAATGGGAAGTGGGGAGTGTAATGAGGAAAGTGGAATACTCATAGTTGTTCACATTTACAATCTACTCTGCCAGGGATAGCTCGTAATAGATATAACACCATAAAAAGGTGGCTCCTGTGCTGAAGAATTAATGCTGCATAAAAGAAAGAAGAAGATGCTGTGGGAACTGGACAGCCTTGGTGCTGCAGCTGTAGTGTGTGACAAAGAAACCCATAGCAAAGTCCTTGGAGTTGCAGGGAAGCACTACAGTTCCCAGTTTCCCTCTTCTCCCCAGAGAATCTCTGTCTCTGGCAACACAAAAAATACTGCAGCAGAATGGAGGAATTGGTCTTACTGCTTGTTTTGGGGGGATGCTTCACTGGAGTGTTTTATTGATTTTTAAGAAGAATTAATTTACTGAGGGCATACCAAGCCTGTCCTGCTGGTTGTTCATTTAGATGTATAATTTAGGGATTTTTTTGAGTTATCAATTTTAGAACTGCTTTAGGGTGGGAGATAAGGGGGTGTGGTCCGTGTAGTTGGTTCTCATATTTTTACTTGTACTCATTGGATTTAGGGGCTGGCTTGACTGGCAGAGCACTGTGACACCAGGGCTGTGTTCAGGTGACTTTCTCCCTCTCTCCCTGCCCACCAGCCCACAGGGTGCTTTTCACTGCCCTCACTTACTGAGTAGAAGAGTGGTTCTGTCCTCCCATGCAATGCCCAGGGCCAGGGAGGTGGCAGCTGCACTTCAAGCCTCTTCCCAAACCCTAGGGGAGATCCCAACAGGAACCTGCCAAGAAGCCAGGGGAGAAGCAGGGGTCCTGGAGTCACTGCCCCATGGTGCTGCCACCCAGGAGGTGTTCAAAGAAAGGCTGGGCTGAGGGGATGCTGGGGACACCAGAGGAGGCTCAACTGGGACCAGCTTCTGTGCAGGAAAGGGGAAGCAGCAGGCAAAGCTGTGGGCACCTCCTGTCAGGGGTTTCTCTACTTCTACCCAGGAGACCACAAAAGTTCCCCTTCACTCCTCAACGTGCAGCCAGGCTGCTGCAGAACACAGCTTTAAGACAGTGAAATTTTTTTGTTAATAGGTTTCCATTTCAAAACTTGAAAGGTTTTATATAGCAGGGCACAGATTTTTCTGTCAAATCTAATCCCAGCCAATGCCATGCCATAATCTCCTAATTACACTATGCAGTGGGATCAGTCTCTCTAATCCCTAATTATATCTTTGCTTGGAAAATGTTTAATCTTGCTTCTGTCTCTTCTACATGGTCTCCAGCTGCCCAAAGGATCTTCAGAGCTGCTAATAGTAATAATCTGCTGAGGTACATCTCAGCAGTTTCTTAGAAGGAAACTACAAATTCTCCCTAAAAAGTAATTCAGTTATCCCAAAATTGTTCATCAATTTGACCCAAATTTGTGGGGAAAAATAACAAACAAGCAAAGAAAAATGTCATTAATTGTTCTCCCTACTACAGAGAGAGGATACTGCAGGATGATCCTGGCCCCACACCCTTGGAGACTTTCAGTTTGCACTGAAAAACGCTCACCCATAAAGCATCAGAGGCTCACATCTGCTCCAAATGAATCCCCACCCATCAGGGAGCATTTAGCCAAGGAACAGCGATTGCCTGGCTATTCAGGAGATCATCCCTGAACAAGACATTATTTATTGGTCAATTGGACACAGCAGCAGCGTTTTGGGTCAGTGTGAGAGCCTTGTCATTCACCCAGTGCAGTGGGGGCACAGCTGCCTTCTGAGGGAGGATTTCTCAGCATGATGCTGGCTGGCATCTGGCATCTTGAATGTGAAGAAACAGATCTGTGTATGGAGCCTCTCCTTTTTTTCTTTTTTCTTTTTTCTTTTTTCTTTTTTCTTTTTTCTTTTTTCTTTTTTCTTTTTTCTTTTTTTTTTTTTTTTTTTTTTTTTTTCTTTTTCTTTTTTCTTNAAAAAAAAGAAAGAAAGAAAGAAATCAGTGGTCTGTGAGTCCAGCCTTACCACAGTAGCAGCTGGTAGAAGCCACTTGATAGTATTTCATCAAGATTCAGAGATTTAATAACATTTACTATGTTTAAAAAAATGCAGAGTTAGATTAATCTTGTATTATTAGACGTGTGAACCATTAATATTGTAAGAAGGCCATTAAGGGGTGAAAGGGTAAAAAGATGATCCAGCAGTACCAGGAGGTCTTGGGGACAGGTTTGAAAGTAGCTTTTATTTCAAAATGCTTTAGGAAAAACAGTAATAGGCCATGAAGTGTGTGAAGTATAGACGCAGGAGGCATTTGATGCAAAATGAAGTTTGCTTCCTAAAAATTAATAAGAAAGAGTGGGAGTGGTGCAAAGGGGGAAGCTGGGGAGATCATCCCGCTCCTCCTTCTGGCAGGCACTGGACACTGCACTGTCTTCACCAGCACCAACCTCCCTCTTAATAAGAGCATTAGCATATTACAAACAGTGTGATTTTAAAGTTCAGCCTCAGTGGGGACACCACTTCTTTGTCCCCCCTGCTGGCGGGTAGTCCTTCCTTTCCCTGTATTCAGATGTGACTCTGAAAATGCCCCAACATTCATCTCGACTGAGAAAACCCGAAGACTGGGCAATAGCAGGCTGAGTTTCCATACCAAACACGTCTGACAGTGCCTCTGTGATGCTGGAAGCATTTGACAGGAGCAGAGGACAAACAAGGTGGCATCAGACCAGGATGTCTTTTGAAACAGCAAACGTTACTGACAGGCAACACACGAGTTGAGTCATTGCAAAGGTATCTCAGCTCTTGCACAGGTATTTTGGATATGTAACGCTGGAGGTAGGATACCCATGGACAAGCTGCATCATGCACTGTTTTCAGAGCCCAGCACTGCTGTGCCATGGGCACTGAGGCAGGCACAGATCAGTTTTGTTCACACATCACATTGAAGCCCTGGGCTGTGGCATGACCATTCCCCACGCTCCATGGAATGGGAGAAGCTCATATGAGAGGGAGGGAGCTCTTGGTGTTTGTGTAGGAGGTGACTTCAAGGAAAGAAATGTGAGTAGGAGGACCTTCAATATTCCCCTTTTGCAGGGGGAGAGCTGCCTCTTGCCTGAACTCAGGATTACTCTGTCACTCAGAGATGTGCTCCATGACAGAGAAACTGCTATTTCTTTGGAGATGGAGCTGCAACAGGGCTCCTGTGAGGTGCCAGCAGTCCCTCAGCCTGATGCTACACAAAGTCTTGATACTGCCCAGACAATTTGTACAAGCGAAGCAAGATTTTTGACACAGCAATGGCCTTAAAACTCAGGAAGTTCTAATTGCCATCACAACCCTCTCATTGCATGACTGATTGCACGTCACTCAGTATGTGACACAGCATTAATTATGCATTTTAATTCACGAATTGCAGCTAATTACTGTTGTCCTGGTGAGAGATTCTATACTTCATCTTGTTCCCATACACAGGGTTGGTAGGAATACATCAGAGATTTGCTCTACCCAAGCCAGTCATTCAAGAAGCGTAAAATTGGAATGAATCTTAGGCAAGTAGTGGCAGCAAAAGGCTGAGGGGCAGCTGGAGGTACATCCTCGAGTCACAGTGTGAGAGTGAAAATCACACACTGTTTCATCAGGTGGGAAGAGCGGATTTGGACTCTGATTTGTTAACCTCACATCTTTCCTGGCATCACAGCCAGCTTGGAGGTGTATGTAATGACATATGAGTATAAATAATACTTCTTCACATAAGCTAATTTCCTAATTTTTAAGGAGGAGGAGCAGCAGCAGAGGCTCCTTCCAGGAAGGATGGTGGCAGCTGGGGCACCCAAGCCTGCCTGGGGCAGCTCCAGGGTGCCAGCAGGACCCACCACGGAGTCACTGTGCCTTAGGGCACCCGGGTCCTCCCTGCTGAACCCCCCCTGCACCTCTGCACCTTCCCAGCCATCCAGCCACTGAGGTCATGGCTGCAGCACAGGTGACACTCTGGAAACTGCTGCAAACAGCCAGAGGCACTCAAAACATGACTGCAGAGCCCGGGGTGTGCCTGTTTGTGATAGGAAGGGCCATGTGTGCCACCGCCGTGACACCAGAACTCCCCATTCCCTCTGAACGTGCCCATGGCCGCCCGTGGCATCATCAACATCCTGGTTCCGGGTCAGCCACCGAGGATGTGACTCACCGCGCAGGGGTGAGCAGGCTGCTTCCCCTCAAAGCACAACGCCCTATGCTGAGGCTTAGGGGTTGGTTTCTGTTTTGTTTTGTTTTCATTTAATATGCCTTTCCCTATGGGAAAAAGCCTGGCCTTCTTTGCAAGGGAAGGTCAGGGCAGAGCTCAGTCCAGGCAGCTGAAGTGCACAGGCAGAGGCAAGATGTTGTGTGCACCTGCTTTGGAGCAGTTTGAGAGGCAGAGCAGGAGCAAGGAGCTTTAGTCTGAACACAGCCCTACTACCTCACCCCTGCCATCAGCATCTTAGTTATTAACATTAATTATTTAGTGCTTAATAATGACATTATACCTATGCTGCTGACATACTGTAAGACTCAAAAATCAGTCTGTGCCCCCATGTGCAATCTTTACACAGAAAAGAAGTCTGACCTCTGTAAAGTGTTTCATAAACCAAGAACAATAAAAATTCTTTTCCCCTGGGATCTGTTTTCCCTATTTCAAGCAAGACTTTCCCAATTCTTATTTGTCCGCTTATAAAAAAAGTTTAAAATGTTCAGCAGTACGAAGTGCCACTATAGAAACAAATTGCACAGAGTCTTCAACACGTGACAGTTTGGGTTAATCTCACTGACAGTATTGCACACCCGTTAGAACACACATCAAATGAAAATATCTCAGAGGGGAACATGTTCCACGTCACTCCCCCACAAGAATATTTCAGAGGGTAGGAGTGACCTGCAGCTGTTTGGAAAGTATTAGTCTTATTGCGGAATGAGTCAATATTTAGTGACATATCTTTTTCCAAGTAAATCAGAGTGCAGGGCAAGATCTTCCACTTTACTGATGCTCTAGGGGTGCTGGTGCAGAAGAGAGGTGGCACAAAACAGCTGCCTACCCCCATGCCCTGGTGCAGAAGTGCACAGCCACTACTGATCCCTGACAGCAACGTGCCCCCTTGGTCTGCCCTGGCAGGAGCAGCTGGTGGATGGCTGCTGCCAGCACTGGTGGTGTGACCCCAGTTTCAGGAGACACACTGCATTTTCAGGGCAGTTTTGCTCCTTGGTGAATGCTCACTGTGCCTCGTGGAGTGGGCAGCAAAGAGCTCTCAAGGCAGGATTGCAGCCAGCTCAGGCTCTGCCTTGGAAATGGACACACTAAATAAAATGTGAGCTCTTCTGGCACTTGGTACTGGGCCCAGTCCGCACCAAGTTGGTTTATGCAGCTAATGCCCTGCTGGGGCAGAGTAGCTGCTCCTTTCCCACCTTCCAGAGGGATGCTCATCCACAGCTGCTGTGCTCCCTGGAGTGGTTGGAATTCCAGCCATGGTCACCTGGGCACTGGTGGGGCTGCTGCTGACTTCAGGCTGCGTGGGCTGGGGCTGCACTGGCAGAGAACAGCCTTGCCTCACTCCACACTCGTGGTGTAAACTGAGTGAGGTAATTTCAACTGGAAAGCATCCACAGGGATGACTGTGGATAACATAACATAACAGCAGAACGTAACAGTCTCCAAACATACATGCACATATATGCATGCATCTACACACATCTTTGTGTATATACATGTGTTTTATATATATATATATATATATATATATATATATATATGTACACCTGGATAAATAGTGCAATCATTTTGTAGTGCTATGAGAAACCAGAGGTATTTGGTATATTAAGCAGCAGTCAGCTTCTACCTGATTTTAATGAGTGTTTGTTAATGCCTGTGTACTAAATGACTGCTGACTAAGTCAAATACAAATGATAATATCAGTAACATGTACAGAAGATAAACCTAACTCCTCAGCTAAATTCATTTCCCTGCCCTCCTTCTCTAGCTGGTATTTACAAGCTCCAAGCCTAGAAAACAATCCTGCTGCAATAATCACACACAACTAACTACAAGCACAGACCAGAGTCACAGGGATGATTTAGGCTGCAATAGCACCCTGTGATATTTAATTTTTGACTAGCATTCATAATATCACAACTACACAGGGGATGCAGAAGAGGTAGGTATGTACCCACAAGAAGAAAAGCCAGTGCAGGGAGTGCAGTATGCCTCAGGCAGGAGCTGAAATAGCTGCTGAAGATGGTAGAGAGCTTAAACAATAGTTTTTTGCAAATATTCTTTCTAAACTCAGCTTAAAAAAAAGGTGGCGGGGGGGAGTGTTTTTACAGCTCTTCGAAGGTATATGGGAAGTGCGAGCAGGAAATTCTGTGCAGATCCATACAATGTACATGAGTCATGACTTTCTGTTTCAGTTCATTTAGCTTCTGGGTTTGGTTTTCATTGCTGCTACATTCACCCTCTGGTTTAGGAGTTTTTGTGGTTAAAACAGCAAAGACATGGGAACTCCTGCTCTGGCCCTTCCTCTGCCCAAGGGCAGTGGCAAGCTCTTGTTGCCCTCTCAGCTCCACCGGTGGAAGTTCTCCACTTTTGTATGGAGTCCATAAATATTTCTTGGGTCAAGTCAGTGTGAGTCTGTGGCCTAGAGGTCGCTACTCATCAGCAGATGTTGAAAAGCCCTTTCCAATCCTCACTCCTGAAAATGCTGAATAGCAATTAATGTAACCTGTAATGTCACCTGCAGGACATTCCCAGACACTGAGCCTTGATCTGGGTGCGAGGGGTCAGCACCTCCTCTCTCCCCAGCTGTGGTGTCCTGGGAGGTGACAGTCATGTAGGGACTTTGATGTCTGCAAGTGTGGAAAAGGAGGAGATAACAGAACTAAATCCCTACTGGGTCAGGGCAGGTTGCTGTGATGCACCTAAATTTTGGGTTATGATTTTGTCTGAGGCTCCTCTTAGATGTGGGTGGCATGCAATCTGCACAGCTATGACAACACAATAGGAATTAAACCAAAAGGTGGTCTCATTAATCTTTTCTAAAATATCTGAGGTCTGTATGAGTTCAAAACTTCCCAGGGGGTGCTCGATTCTCTGTTGATGATCCTGTCAGTGATGCTGCCTACTGCGAGTAGCAGCACCAGGCAACCTCTTCCAGCGCTGATCTGTGAGAGGCCCTCAGCTACACTAATGCAGCAAAACCTTTGCTTAAGGTGAAAGACTTTTCCTGGGATAGCATTCGGGAAATGTAAAGGCAGAGAAGAAATTAAATTGAGCAAAGAAATAATCTACACCTTTATTCCTTTCAAATACAACACCACACTCATTTTCTTAATAAGCCCCCTCGACTTTCCTCAACATGAGCCATTTTGTCTTTGAAATTCTCTTCAGGCACACTGGTTTTGTCTGCTCTTATGGACCTACTTTATTCTTCCATGTTTACTCTCACCATATATGTTGTAAATAGACACTGTATATTAATCTGGGCATGAGAAATTAAAGAATTGCAGGCAGAAGGAAGGCACTGACAAAATCACCAGAGGAGAAGGTGGATGGAGGAATGTCTACCTCAATTTGCAACTGAAAGAAGGACTTCAGCTGGGTCCCCGCTGCCAAATCACCGAACTATCAACTTCTTCGAGACAACTCAGGCCTCCAATAACCATCCTTCTGTCTGGCGAAGGGACCTCACTCTAAATGTCAATATGATTTAAAGTTAATTCCAGACACCATTCTGATTCCACCCAGGAAGGAGTTTGAATCCAAAAAGGAGGATCCATGAATCTCATAATCCAACCGCAGACAAAGGAAAACCCTGCCTTGAGGGAAATAAAAAGTATAAAAACTGGACCCTAAAAGCAGGACGACGGAGCGAATGAAGGGGGACTTGGTGCGGGCTGGTCCTGTATTCGCCTCCCAATTCGATCGAATTTAATCTTTATTGTGGCTTTGAGTTTCTGTGTTTTTGTTGTGTTTTTATTTCTTTTCTATATTTTTACCCACGGTAGTGGGAAAATAAAATTTCTTTTTCTTAATTCCGGTTTGATTCACCTTATTTATAACAATATAGAATCACAGACTCTTCACAGTGATGCACTTGACTGACTGAACAGGAAGCAAAGCCCCACAGGGCCCACCCTTAACCATGTGGCAGATTGGTGCTTCCCTTCGGTCTCACCTCCCCGAATTTCTAAGTGTTGAAGCAGTGGGGGACCTGTCCCAGCAAGGAGAAGCACTCCAACCAGCAGAAACCCATAACAGCACAAGTATTTTGCTGTGTCAAATCCCTGGCAGCACGGTAGCTGCATATTTTCCCGATGGTTATCTCCTCTCCCAGGGTGCTCCATGGGTGCAGCTCAGGGGAAACGTGTTTCACCAAGTCAGCGCCAACCTGCGCCAAGTCACTCTTTTATTCAGCAGCAGTGAGGTCGCAGCATCGATTCCAGCATCCCCTGCAGTAACCAGCCCTTGGCATTCCCCGTGGCAGACGGAAACGCCATTCACCCTCTGCCGTGTCCGCGATGGGGCGGCGCGGCTTTTCTCTGCCTGCTCCGTGCCTCGCGTTCCTGCTTTTCCCCAGCTCCAGGGGAACAATCCTCGCCTTGTTCCCGCTCAGTGACCTGGCGCTGGGATTAACACGCATGAGCGGCTGCATCGTCTGCACGGGGAAATCGCCGGGGCAGCGGCACCGCCTTTGCTCCCCGGCCATCCGCACCCGCCCGCAGCTCGGGGGGCCAGGGAGGGTTATCGTAACCCAAACTAACCCACCCTGGGCTCTCAGAGGGTGATCTGTGTGGTTCCTTGGGTGGAAAGGACATCTGCAGGGACAGCCTCTTGCTGCATTGCTGGTGGGGCTGAGGACAGGACTGCACAGAAGGGGAGTGTCGAATAGGTGATATTTAGAGCAGCAGAGCCCCTGAATGACTTGCTGCCAGCTGCGAGTTTGGCTTCCGTCACCATCATCATCATCATCATNCATCTAGGCCCTTTGTAGGGTGCTCCCAAGAACCTCAGCCCTGCCTGAGGCTGTGTGGCCCAGGAAAATTTCCCCCACCGGAATCGAGACTTGAGGAATGCACTCACCGACTGGGGGGACAAGTTAAGGACACCAAAGTGTTTTGCCCTGTTCACCAGCCATGGAGCTGGTGGGAATGTCTTCCAGCCCTTACCTGGCAGCATTTGCAGCCCCCAGGGAAGGAGTCTGCCCTTCACCCTCTGCCATTTTCTCAAGGCTGTGCTTTCCAGCACTTCCAAAGGTCTAATTTTTTCAATTGCTGAGAAGATGATGTGAAGATTTGAATGTCTAGAAATCTTTTGGACATACCTGTTATACCCATATGCAGCTTCTTGCTGAAGAAGTCAGGCAGCCACAGCTGGATCTGACTTTCTGCTCTGGCTGGAGGCCAAGGGTGGTTCTCCACTTGCCTTGCTGAAATGCCCTAAGGGACAGCAAGGGAGGCAACAGCATCCACCCACTGCTTTATTTGGCTGTCCCAGCATCACCATTTTCAAGTGTTAGCAGGATGCTGCTGTAAGGCAGGATGAAGAAACACTGCTAGGAATGCTCTCAGAGCCAAAACACTGGAGCTGGAAGAAGAGGAAAGAGCCATCCCACAGTGCAGGCCAGGTTACCTGCAGGTCCCACTTGTGCCTGAGTAGACACACCTGAGAAAATCTCTGATAAGGAAAAACTTGTTGGTGCTAACCTCACAGGGGTCTTTAGTCATCAGAACATACTTACAGGTTATAATTTCAGTCTGCATAATTTCATCTTAACTCCCAAGCACATTTTGGGACTGCCTCTTGTCCCCAAGAGCAAGCCCTGCTGCTGAGGGCAGTGTTTGGGACCCCTGTCTGACTGGGCAGAGAGGGAGGGCTGCAAACACATGCTCTGTACTGTTGCTGCCCCATGGTCTGTACCCACAGCCTGCTCATGATCCCTGCAGCCCAGCAGAGGATGGGAGCAATGGATAACCAGCAAAAAAAGACTCTTGAGACACCACATTCATCCATGTTATTCCGCTTTCACAAGATTACACAGCAGAGGTAGTCGTCAAAAGATTTAGTTCCTATCCATTATTTACTGTATCAAATCAGAAATCTCAGAACTGGTTAGAGAGGAAGATTTATTACAGAAGAAGGAGTTATTAGCTGTCTAGTAATTTAAATGATCTGCTCCTCCTTACTCCACTTTTTGTGGAGCTATGTTGACATTTGGGGAAAAAAAGAGTTCTGTTGCTATGGCTACCAAGATGAGCTTCCAGCCATGAGATTATGATCAATAAAATATACCAGATGTGTCTCCAAGAGCTTTCATTAATAAAAAACCAAGTGTGATGAGAATCTTCAGACTAATTCTAGGAGACACAAATGAGATGCTTTTAAATATCTGATGAAAAGTAAAAAGCTACTAACACCCATAAGATTTTATGCCAAGCACTAACTGAAGCATTGCTCTCACTGAGAACACATGCACCAAAATAGCCCTTTCAGAAACACACAGCTCAGAAAGCTGAGCACAAGTGAAAGGGGAACCCTGTGTTTTCCAACGCTGCCACTGGTCCTTTTGCTCCTGCAGAACTGCTGATGTGCAGAACAAAACCCCAGGGCATATTGTAAAAGTGAAGGCTGAATTTCCTGTCCTTGCAAAATCTCTTCTTTGCAAGTTGTCTCAAAAAGCTCAGTATCCACTTCCCTCTGGAGTGTTTTCCCATATGTGCTGTAACTCCAAAAGAAAGATGCATTCACAGTCTGGCCCAATGAAGACCCACCAGCAAAGCATCAGCAGGAAGGAACAAAGGCTGCAGAGGAGGGGCAGAGAGGAGCCTCAGAGTCAGGTCTTGCCTGAGGGCCAGCAGCTCCCTTGCAGCACCATGGCAGGGTTCTGGGGGGTCTGCTTACCCTTCACTGGCCCTTGGAGTCTCCCTGTAGTGGCTATCTGCTCTTCTCTACTGGAGTTCTTTGGTACAACAGTTTCCAGATACCTCTGGGTCTCCTTCTCCACAGCATTGCTTTGTCCTAGGTTTCCAAACTCTGACCAAGAACACAACAAAGCCAAACTCCATCCTTTCCCAGGCTGGCAGCACAACTTCTACCAGCTTTATCAGCCAAGCCTATGAAGCAAGGATCCTTTTCTTCATGCCCACTTGTGCTTACACTCCCACAGTCAGTTGTGGATACAGTTCTCCTCCCCTGACAGCTCCTGCACAGGTTCTAGTTAGAGTTAGATGAAGAGTAGAAAGAAATTTTATGCTTTTATGCTTATTTTTATGAATTTTGGCTCTTTGTTTTTATTATTCATGTTCTCTCATTTCTCAGTTCCCAGCTCATTTTCACCGGCTAATAAAGGTTAATAAACTCACTCCAAGTTATGTGGATGCTTTGAGTCCAATTTGAACACTGCATCTCTGATTAGCCTGCAACAGGCGAGGTACACGTCTGCTGCCATATTGTCATTGAATTATGCTGCGCTGGAACTGGATGCCACTGTTTGTCACTGTGGGAATGAAACGTTAATTTAGTGCTATCTGCATTTATTAGAGAGCAAGCCCATTGTACAGGCTGCCAAGGGAAACTGACAGTCCTCTACATTCCTCATCAGGAATGACTCTTCCCACCTCTCTCGTGCTGCTCAAGTGTCTGTGGATCAATGGAGACAAGTCAGCTGGAAATAAGAGAAAAATACAAAAACGTCTCAAGCTTCACCTATGAGTGGATTTGATGATGATTCACCCACTGCACAGGTCTGACTTTCTGCCATTAATTCACACCATTCATTTTGCAGTTCAAATAAAGAAATCAAATTTTGTGACATTTCCCTGTATCTTCCTGTAAAAAAATTGTGGCTTAAACGAAGAGTGGAAAATGTATAGCAGAATATTCTGGTACTTATTCAGAAACCTAACATGCGTCTTTTCCCAGTGTTTTAACGGCAGGGCTCAATCCTGTGCAGCTCAGGGGAAGGAGCAGCACGGCCGCGGCTGCCGGCAGGACAAGAGGGATCCAGCAGGACAAGAGGGATCCAGCAGCACTGGCGGGTGGAGAGCAGTGCCGGGAGCCCCGGGCCGTGAGTGCGGCCGATCCGAGCGGTGCCGAACGCCGGGAACCGCCGGCGATCCCGGGAGAATGCACGGGGAGCCCCGGGCGCCCCCTGGCGCTGGACGGGCACCGCGCCGGGCCCCCGTCCTGAGCGGATCCGGGGCCCGGCTGACACCCGCGATTCCGGACTGAGGGCAGAACAGAGGCCCGGGCCGAGGGAGGGAGCAGGGATCCTTGGATCCCTGCCCGGCGGTGCCCGGCACACGAGGCCCCATTGCCCCCGTGCTCTCTGGGAGCCGGGAGGTCTCTGGCAGGTCCCTGCACGGGCCAGGTTAGTGCTGGTTGTCCCTCATTAGCTCAGCGCTGCTGGAACTTCAGCCCTGGGCGGACAATTCTGGTTTTAGTGTTCCGAGCAGTGAGATAACAAGAGCGGCTTACACTTCATCATGACCTTGCAGGCTCATCAACAAAACAGTCCTTCGCTGGGCAGAGAGGATGACCTCAGCCCTGGCAGTGGAGGAACTCATCATTTGGCCTGAAGTCAAGCTGAACCTCAGACCTAGAAAGTGTCACAAACCAAACTCAAAACCTTCATTACTCCACCACAGCCTGACCTGCATTCCTTCCTCTCCATGACCTGTGGCTCAGCTCCTCTCCCGTTGTGTAACCCTGAGCACACAGCCTGGTGTTCGAGAGGAAAGCTGACCTGTAGGAGCAGCAATACCAGTATCTTTCAGGAAAAGCTTGTCCCTTCCCCCAGCACAGGGACAGGTCACTCACACCCGAGGTGGGCAAAGGGGGGCTCTGCAGTCTGAAGGGGAAGGGCGGCAGGGGCTGAGTCTGGTGGTGACAGGACCAGGACTCGCTCTGACCAGAGGAGCTGCGCTGCCTCTGCAAGACAGCCCACCAAGCGTGAGGGGATACCCGCTCCTACAGGACCTTCCCTCTTCCCTCAGCAGCAGGAAAGAGGGTCACCAGGCTGCTGCAGGCACAGAAAGGCCTCGCAGGGAGCTGAAACGAGCCTTCCTGGGAAGCAGACTAAGCTCTGTCCTGGTTTCTGCTGAAGGGTATTTCCTGCAGTGAAAGCATTTAAAGAATCATTTACACCCTCTCAGGGAAGATCATCACAAAATACCATCCAAATACTCGCTTGTTTATAGGATGATGAGTGATCACTTACAACATCGGTGCCAGCAGCACAACACACCCCTGGCTGATGGAACTGGGTCTGTTGATGAAGGTGATAAGCAGAGAGGATAACGCTGACATTTACACTTTGCTAAGCTATTTTACCCTTACTTTTTAATGCTGCTCTTGACAAAAGCAAAATCGAGAATCCACTGAAACAGCAAGTGGCTTCACAGGTATCTTCAGTACGTTGTTACAAGCTGTGAAGTGATCTGTCTCCAACTGCAGAAGACAATTTACCTGACTTACAGGACAGGGGTTTCCAGGCATTTGTTCCTCAGAACAGGAGCTGTGGATGTAACTCTTTAACACACACCCGGGGGCACCTCCGAGTCATTTCCACGCCCAGTTTGGTGGATTCAGGAACGCGTAGAATGTGGGTTATGCTGCTCTCCTTGCTGCAGGTACATATCAACACTTCCCTCGGTACTGGAGGTGGAGACAGTCGATGGATTTAGCTCCTTTCCACAACACCGCTGTGCCCATACCGTGCAGAGCACAGCCTGCAAGTCATCCCAGAGTGCAGACATGGTGCCACATAGTGCCACACCATGCTATGCAACGCCTCAACTTTTCCTTTATAATCATTAGCCTCTTACTTTCTTTTTCAAATGCAAATAGGCTAAATAGGCTCTTTTCTTTTGTACTGTATTTTCGTTCTTCACGACAGCGCGCAGCTGACTGACTGGTACCCTCTGTCCCTTCAGCTTTTGCACTGAAACACTCAAAGGAGTCAGTGGCTCAAATTGCTCTCCCCGCATTGCCCCCAGCAAGGGCTGGTTAAAGATAAAACAATGAACAGCCCTGTGCGGAGTTCAGGAAGACTCATGAACTCAAAACTCCCCAGGCAAAAATTCTGATGTACCCATCAGTCCTCAATCATCTTCCAGAGGTGTTTTCTTTGTCATTTAGCAAGGTTTTATTACATCCTTAATACCTAAAGTGTCAGTTTTGCACATAGCACATGTTAAATAGCGATTCATTTTGACGCTTCCTAAATGGATGTTAAAACTCTTGGATGATTAAAGAGCGAAGGCACTTAGGCCAGCCAATGAATTCCTTATCAGTTTCACAGTGCAAGTAACCACAGCCTTACCCTGGCAGAGATGTAGTAATACTTTTTGCTCACTTTCAAAAGTCATTTTGGACCATTCCAGTGCTCATAAGAAACCTCAGAGTGGAAGATTTCCTTTCCTTTCTGAGCATCCCTTAGTGGTTGTCTCCAGTTAAAGAGGTTTGAGGTGATCATCCCCTAGCAGATACAGAGATCTATTCAATAGGGAGCTCTGTGACTGAGCCATCTTCTGTTAACAGGATACACTATGGAATATTTTACAGTATAGATCAGCTCACTGCTCAACAGTTTTGCAGATGCAATTTCTCCCTCCTGAGATCTTTGCTTTTACATAACTGTACTGGCAGACTTAAATCGTGACCTCCTTTATGCTTTTTTTATATATGTATATATTTATATATCAAACCTCTATAGATCTAGCTAAATCTTTTTCTGTGGAAATTATCCAGAAGTTGATTGCAGCCTTGCATAACTACACTGCTCCATAAAAAACATCAGTTCAATAGCACCAAGTGAAAGTAGAATCAGCTATTACAGATACTAGTAAAGGAAAATGAGTCTCTGGAAAGGAAAAGAAGCTTGCAAAAGTCTGGATGGAACAGAAATACTGGAAATGGATTAATCTGCCTCAACCAGAATAAGGGGTCACCAAATCAGCAGACACCAAGTTTAAAAAAAGAGAGGACCACAAAGCACGTGATAACTCCTGGTAATTCCTTTCCAACCAAGTTTACATGGACAGTGGAAACAACTGTTCAAGCATGCAGATAAAAGGAGAACTTTCAGCATCACCATACAGACAACTGACAACACACTCAGGAGCGCCCCAGTGCCACAACAGACCTAGAGATGATTGTTGCATCATCACATGTGACCACATGTAGAGATAATAAATGGGATAAATGCACAAAGAAGTTCAAAGATTTTTCTCCTCTTTATTCAAACACAAATACATTTACAGCATGCAGGTAAGTTAAAACTATATGGCGTCTTCCCCAAACCAATTGTTTTAATGCATCTTAAGTGTACTGAAGTTAAATCAGATTCCACAGGTAGACTTGTCCTCATGTCAAATTTAGAGTTACACACAGTAGTGAGTCAGCATTTAAGTTATGTAAATAATTTAGTTGTTCACCAGAAATAAATATTATTTCACCAAGTTCCTATCCTAACCATCTTTTAAAAATATGATCTAGAGGAACATAAAAATAAGAACCATTCAAAGACTGCAAGTTGAAATAGCAGTGTTGAACATTCCCCGTATAGGTTAAATATTTTCATTTACAAAATACAGTAATTGTCCTGTCTGGCTGACCTATGACAGCCAAACCAGAAAGCAAAGAAAGTTGTGTGTTTTTTTCCTTTTTTACATTTTAAGAGGCAGTTCTTGGTAAACTTCATAAAAGGTTTAAAATAAAAAAAAAGTTTAAATATAAAAAGGTGATGTACACTGAGCTACACACTAGTTACTATTTAATCTAATTTTTTAAACACAGCAATTTTCAGCACCAAAACCCATGACAATTACCTACAGGAATGAAACCCCCATTCACAGGCATGAGGAAAAAATCCTGCTTCATTTGAGTGTGTTGTTTTGTTTTTATGATTGCACATTGACAAATGAAGGCCTGAAAACCTGTAGTTAACATTAAGATAATGGACAGTGCTGATTCCATGATGAGAAATTTCATTCAAAATATTTGCTGTTTCTTTTTTTTTTTCCCCCTCGGTATGCTGCCTTCAACTGTGCTCTAAAAGAACTGCAAGTTTGGAGTGTTTGGTGGCCTTAGTGAAGAAAACTGTCTTAAAAGCTGAAAACCCCACAAGGGTGGGATTTCCAACCGATACACTCAACCTTTAAAAATCAAACTATTAAAAATTCAGACTACTGTAGCTATAGAAAAAAAGTGGTTCAAGGTCTAAAATTTGACTATACTCCATCGTAATATAAATATTTTGCCTATTTTAAAATAGAAAATTTGAAAGTGATTTGCTGTCTGAACAGTCACAGAGTTTCTGCTGTTTCCACAATAACTGAATACCCAGGAAAAAACTCAAGCCAGAACAAAAAGCTGTATCAACCAGGTCTGAGAAACTCATTGAATTTTTCCAGCAATACTAAGTTTCTTCTTTCTTAAAGACCTGGTAACTAGTTTCTATAGAGAAGAAGGCTGTTCTAAAAATTATAGTGGCTAAACCCTATTAATAAGTTAAGTAAATTATACTATTAAACTTTAAACTCTGGATTCAACTCAGTGAGAGTACCAGAGCTCAAAACAAAACAAAACGAAAAAAAAATCAGAACCCCACGTTTCGTTTTGTTAGCCACTTTACAGGACTTTATTGCAAAGAGAAGAAAAATATTCAACAACTACTACTTTGGACATTTCATACACCTACTTACAAATGGATTACAAATACAATTCAGGGTAGCACTTTATTTTATTGGTATTTTAAACACATGCCACTGGCATTTCTGGATACATCAGTTTTAAAAAGTTGTGTCCTTTATTTACGCATCTGAATTCATTGGCCTGTTGCTGAAAAAGACTTTTTAAATTAAAATTAAAATTTTAGCCAAATATTCCAGTACTGTATGTAGTGGAACATGAAGTTACAGTTTAGATTGCCCTCATTTCACTATTACAAAATAGCGAAAGTGAACCGTCACAGATACAGACAAATGGACAGACAGGCTCATCAGAATGAAGCAGAATGTTTTCACGCCACCAGACTGTACTGTGTGCAGAACCAGGAACAGGACAGATGGGATAATCCATTGCCAAAGTCTTTTTTGTAAACTCAGGTTTACTCTTATTACTGTACAGTATAGAATTCCAAGTCACCCGGCGGCCGGGGACTCGGTAACAGTTACAGAGCCTTGTTCATACCGAACTCTTCGGGTCGGCGGTGTCGCGGTGCCTCGTGGCAGCTCGTCAGCACTTCAGGATCCTCACACTCTACAAACACAGTTAGTTCCAATGCTCTATGCAGCATCCCAGGAGAAAACCGTAATGTAGAGTGCTGCCCTAATTCAGTGGGACATGTAGTGTTATGTGAAGTGATAAAAATGAAAGTATACTTAAACACTGTTGCACGTTCCCTAAGACAATAAGATGTACACAAATTAAGCTAGAAAATTTGAACTAAGATTTTTCTCAACGTACATTCAGCTTGGCACAGTGCAGACTAAATTTAAGACATGAAAGACAAACTGTGTAATAAGCAGAGCTACACTTTAAGTAACATGTCATTTTTCAAGACGCCAAAATTGCACTCTAGTTGTTTTTTTTTTGGGAATCAGTTAGCAGAATTTGTAGAAGGGGGAAGAGCTGTACAGGCCAGGTATAATTTATACAATTTTCAAAAAATAATCCTACAGTCCCCAAAAGGAGAGATTATTGTCATGGAATGACTCCCTCTACACAATATCCAATCCTCCTCATGCTGCATTTACTTTTCAGCAACTGTAAATGAAAGAAAATCACAGAGTTAAGCCAAAAAAGCAAAATTATTTACATTTAGAGTAGACCATATCACTATTTACATGGCCTTTAAGAACCCAGTTCTTAAACCACTCAGATAAGTGCTAATAAAAAACCCACTTTAAAATAAGAAATCACACAACACAAAGCATTCAAGCAATGCTGTCTGCTACCAACAAATTTACAGCATGACAAACTGACTGGGTATGCAATCTTGACTGCAATAATGGAGTAAACATTACAGACAGAAACCACTCATAGCCCAGCTCCATTTCCCATGACTGCTGCTGCTTTTCCTGGTTAGTGGCAACTCCTTGGTCATTCAAGGCAGATGTTATTCAAGGCTGAAGTACCCATCAGTTCAAACTCTTATTCACTAAGAGACATTACTGAGCAGAACCAGGTACCCAGACTAGTACTACAGCCCAGTTTTCTCTGAATTGGAGAAAGAGCTTGGAAAAGTCAGTCAGCTAACAAAAAGAAACCAACAGAAACAAAATTCACATAAGCTCTTGTGGAGCCCTTCAGAAGAGGAGCACCCAGATTTCGTGCACCCCACCCCATTTTAGATGTATTTCAAACTGAAGATGCAGGTAATTAACTAAGGGAATGTCGAGAAGGCATTTATAGACACATTCAAAAGTGAAGATGACAACAGAGAATATAAAGTAAAGCGTTACTGTTAGGTGAACAACAGATCAACCCACTATAAAGCAGATATTAATTAAAAAGAGATGATTCTGTAAAGCAACTTAAACATATTAAATACCATGCAACATAATTACTTTGGAGATTACAGATGTTTTAAAGTAAGTGCACACCTAATTACTACAACTGCATTTTTAGTTAGGCTAACGTTTTAAGTTTACTGGATGAGGACATGAATTCTTCTGTTAAATAATTCCAAATCACTGATACATGAAGCAGTGTGCAGACACAGTAAGAAAAGTAAATAAATAACATGTAAAAAGACAGTGATTTTTATTTCATCATTGAACGTTTTCCTGAAGAAAACCATATTTGAAAAAATACTAGCAAACCAAAAGAATTCAAAATGTCCACTCCTTTCCCAAACAAGTGTCTGCTGTCTTTGACTGGTAACCATCTCCAATTAATTGTTTCCACATGTTGTTCTACTCCCACAGAACACCATCAGAATTACCATTTCACAGCAAACACATTTTAGAAGAAAAGCAGCAGCATCTTTAGTCAGGTGTACATTATACCATTCCACTGGCTATAAAATTCTGTAAAAAGGAGGAGTTAGTCTGACTGTTCAAGTGACTTTATGCCACAGAATAAACTGCAATAAACCTAATACAAAGTAGTTTGATCACACATTTTAAAAAATGCTACAAGACAAACTTACACTTTGTCTTGCCGTCCACCCCCGCGCAGCACAACGGGCTGGCTGTTCTGAGTGAACGCACCTCCACCGCGAATTGCACTTGGATGAGTTGGAGAAGCTGCTGGATGCTGGCCAGGGCGGATAGGCTTAGCTGCATGACAAGAAATGTGACTTACAAATATATACACAACAATACCTTGGATTATTCAAATTTACTGATATCATTACCCAAATGTAATAATCACAACTGAATGCACTCTGAAGAAGAAAACAAGTTTAGAGGATGACATTCTGAGAATGTAACAGATTACTGTCAACAACAACAAACCCTAGAAAATAGACAAGGCTTTGCTTTTATTGTTCCCTGTTAAACCTCACACAGCTTCTGATAAAGATTATCTTCACAACAATTATCTGTCCCACCTAATATAGTACCTTCTGTGAATCCTATTTTTTGGCAATAAGAACTCAAAACACAATACTAGACAGTTTCCTGAGAGTTGTGTATTACTAAGGAATCATTATACTTGCTGTCCTTCCCACATCTACTTGATTGATAAAGTCACTAGTTACTCTCTCTGCAGGTGGTTCTGCGTACCAATACTCCACAGATACGCTATTCCATCAACCTACCACCACATAAAAACAAAACTTGCTCTACAGCCAAAGTGAAAATCCAGCAGTTTTGACAGGTCATTCATAAGCTGCATACACTTAGTATGTATTTTCAATCATTTTGTACTTAGCTCTTAACAGAAAACGTGTAGGACTTCACAAAGTTCTGTAATATTAAAGAGAAGCACTTAAAAGTTTCACCAGGCAAAAAAGAACCTACAGGCAGCAGCTGCAGCAGAGAAACACTTCTCAATTACTGCCTTATTGGAAGCTGTTTTCCAGGAAGACATGACTAGTTCATCTAGACATTTAATCACAAGAGGCTGTATACCTCAGGTGCGCTCACTAGAGAATTGTTTGTTTTTTTGGAGACCACTTGAGCAAAAATTAAGACAGAAAAGCACCTGTCTGGAAGCTGCCACTTCATGTGACCAAAAAATCCTAACTATTTTGCAACAGCTCTTTGCAGACCTACAGAACATGAGTTAACTGTAACGCTCATTTCAGTCGCATTAACTTCTAGGAGAAGTGTATTGATGACAGAAGTCCTTTAGTTCTACAGCTGTAGTGTAATGTGCACAGTTAAGTTCTCCACAAGTCACACACCTTCTTGGTCCTCAGCACTCAACAGAGTAATGGCAGGTGGAGGAGCAAAGGAATATGACTATTTTGCTTCCGCCTTCCCACCTCTGTTTTTCTGTTATTTTCCCCTAGAGAGGGCTGTGGATACTACATGTTTTGGAACAAAGAACTGAAAAGGTAACGAAGGATCTCTGGATATTGTGGGTTTCTTGTCTGCCCCTCAGCCCAGTACGATCAGGTCAATTTTGTTATTCTTGTTGTTGAAGGTGATGGCTTAATCTTTCTTTTTGCCTTGAGATACCTATTTAGTCCTAGAAATTGGAATGGAATTGGAATGATCTAAGAGATTAAGACTCATATGCAGTGTACTGCTTCTTCTAGGAAATGTAACGTATTCAGGCTAGAATTCTAGGTTGGTAAGCCTTTTCCAAAACCATTTAAAATAAATAAAAAGCCAAACAACCATAAAGTATCACCTCCACACACAGTCTGTTAACTAAAAAATAACTCACTGTAGAAAATAGATCACACTGATATGTGCCATTTCAATGAGGGCTGAAAGATGCACATATACACAAAAACAAAACAAAAAGTAGGAGACAGATGAAGCTTTAGGGGGCAAGGGAGGCTTTACTCACCAATTTGTGCTGAATGCCCTCTTCTGGCCATATTCTTGGATCTTACAGCTTCCTTTATACGATCTACTTCTTGCTGATAGCGCTTGCGATCACGAGAAGCGTTCTCTTTGGCTTCCTTCAGTGCAGATTCCAAAGCTTTCACTCTCTCAGCTGTAGCTCTAAGTCGCTTCTCCAGTTTAGGAAGTTCACAGCGAAGATCAGCATTATCACGTACCAGCTACAGAACCAGAAGTGATTACTTTCTTGGTATCTTTTTTCATAGGGAGAGCTAACCAGATACCCTCCCCACCCCTAAAGAGGCAGAGCAGTAGGGTTACTGTATTAACTTTGCTTAAGTTTTTAGTAAATTTATGGAGGTCAGAGACATTGAGACTGTAGTTTGAAAAATCAGTTACTGTGGAAGAACCTGCTACCCAACAGAGAGACCTCTTCCACTGGAGACAGGCATGCAGCCCCATGACTCATATATGAAGTCTAAACATGAACTTGGGTCCCTTTCAGTTTAAATGCAGCTATTTTGTTATACACCCACATGTACTTAAAACAGCTAATTAATTTATGTTACAAAATAAGAGAGTAAAGTTTTCCTGTATCAAAAGACACACTTAGGATGTGGAAGTATTTACTTATAAAAGTTACTTTATGACCAATACAGAGTTGCTTCTGTAATGATGGATCTCGAGTAGTTTTATTAAAATTTGAAATGAAGTCTCATTGTACCTGCTTGTGAACCTTTGTAAGCTGTTCAAGATTATTCTCAAGGAAGGAAATCTTCTGTTTCTGTGCAGCACTGCCTCCTGTATCATCTGAGTCGATCTCAGCACTCTGCAGTAACAAAGACATGGGGAGGGAGACAAGAGGCTGAGTACAAATCTGAACTTGCATATTACGATCAAGCCAGAAAAATTAAACCAAAGAAACACCAGTTCCTAATTTAGTTCTAAACTGGAATTCATGCAGCATTCTCAGAAACAACATGTTTAACTACAGCACCACATTACCTTTTTCACCCTAGTAGCCAGATCTTGAACAAACAGCTTCCGAAGATTGTGAAGAGTCTGAAGTTCTTTTGCCTACAGTTAAGGACAAGAAATTAACAAAACAACCCAAACAAACTCTGAAAGAAAAAAAAAAAAAAGACAAATATTGACATTTGCTTTGGAATATATTCTGATTATCTTACCACAGTCTCTTCCAAACCCTTTAAATCTTGCCTTGCTTGTTCCCGTCTGTCCTGCATAACCCTAAAAGAGAATAAATTATTCCTGAAATATCCTAGAAAAATTAGAAATTTTGTTTTAGAGGACTAGAGTAATAAACACTGCATGGTACAAATGAGAAAAGTCTTTTGGTTGAAGTCTTAAATTAAAGATGTAACCAACAGATGATACTCAAATCTGTATGGCATGGGGGTGGTGGGACTGGGGGAGTTGCAAAAGGAAAAGAGGGGTGTACTTTTAATATTGAATACAAACAAGTACATTCAGATGCGTAAATTATAAAAGTTTCTAGAATAGTAAAAGACAAGAGCCTCAGAGTCAGCTTCAAAGTGAATATTTGGGGAGATCTTACCCTACAAATATTCTTAGCTCTGACCAGCCAAGATGATAAATCTTATGTGACATATTAAAAAATTTTCTCTTTGTTTTAACACCTCACCCTCAACACGTTGGTAAAACCAGCATCATAACAACAATGTCAGTGTACAGGAACATAATCTGATGATTATCAGTGTACAGAGCTGCTGTCTTGCCAGTTAATGTGAAAGCATTTTCTGCACAGGAAATGTACATTCTCCGAACTGTCAGTGCAGTTACCAAAATGACAGAATACAGGAGAGGAACACAGACTTTTCTTTTTGTGACCTGAGATTAGAATAGAAAGGCCAAGGACTGCACAAAAATGAAGTGTTCCTGTTAAGTAGTTAAAAAAAGCTTCTTTTCCTCTTGAAATTCCTCCTCACACAGTTTCACTACTAGTTCACAGTTAAATGAGCAAACACTTGATCTAATAAAATATTCTAAATAATGTCACTATCCTATCCATTTTCCAGATTCTCTGGATAAGTGGCTCCAGGCATCTTATACAATTTCAAATTGAAAAAACTAAAGTGAATAATCTGCGTTGCTCTTGGTCTGTCATTTGCCATGCACATTTATGATATTCAGTGGAAAATAACTGGATTCAAGAAGGCTGGGGGAGGACACGGAATACAAAACTAATTTTTAAAACTTCTTTGCAAATCTTTTGAAGAGGAATGTTCTTATACATCAAGTGCTTTAAAGTGGTCAGTGCTAGATGTAGCTGAGCCTGCAAACTGAAATAGGAACCAATAATGTGGTACGTATAGCAAATCTTACAAGACAAGAAAATTGTATTTTTGTATCTATTGCAGTTCATGTGAGTTTTGTAATCATTGTGCCATATAAATAAAAGTAAGATGATTCACAAGACCAGAGTACTGCTAAAATTTTAGTCAGTTAAACAGGATCAACAAAAAAAAAATTCCAAGTACTGCTTCTTAGTTACCAGCACAGATCAGTCAGGCCCCTCTGATTACTTCAAATTTCATGATAACAACACCTGAAAACCACTCTGTATGTTTTAAATATAGCCAGAAAGCACTTTCCAAAAGGACTTTTAAGTATAATGTATTTCTGGCTTCTGTAAAGATAAATTTGTATGTGCCAGGAATGGGTTACAACTTACACACTTTGAAAGATTTCCAGGAGATTAAGGTCAGATTTCTAGAAGCTAAGAACTGTTTTTGAGCTTGAGTTGGGTACTTACCTGCAAGCAGAAGGTAATTCCATTTTTACACTAACTTTTGAGTCTCTAATTCACTAAGACATTGTATTTAGTTAATCAATGAAGCATGCAACTATTTAATTTTAAGAATAAACCAATCAGAGCCACCTAACAAGTTAAATCACATAAGAACCATAAAAAGAATAAGAGAACACAAGAACGAGAAAAAGAGCAAGGGGAATTGTTAGAAGACTCTTGCAGTCTTACAGAATGCAATACTTAGCTGCAAATTGAAAGGCTAATTACTCCAACCCATAGCATAATAACAAAAAACCAGTTGTGGCCTTCATATCTCTCATAATTTTACTTCCCATTTTAAGTGTTCATGCAGTGCAAAGGTTTTAAAAAAGGTTCAAGAAGGCCTCTTTAGTAAGCATACTATAAAGTGAGAGGCACTGCATCATATTAGGTCACTAGTTAATAGAGTAAGTGCCCCCACACTCATTTGTTTGATGCATCATCACTTACGTCAGCTCATGAAGTTTTCTGCTTTTTTCCTGATCAGTCGCTTTCAGCTTCTCATGCTCGACTCTCAGACGTTCCTGTTCAAGCATCATCTTCTGGTTTTGGCTAAACACAGAAAGTAAATATTTTATCAGCTGAAACTCTAGGACAGAATATTTATTCAGTAACAAAATGGAAGACAGAAGGACAGTTCTGGAGGAAACTCTCGCCACTCCTTCCATTGTACCGTGCTTCTGTACTTGCACAGGCCAGGGACATTTGGTGCCAGTAACTAATGACAAGTACTTACTCTTGAAGCTCCGTGATGAGCTTCTCCTTTGCATCAACTTCATCTCTGAGGCTACTGATTTGTTTCTGATGTGTCTCACGATGGCTCTGAATTTGCTGCTCCACAGCTTGCTATTAGAAAAAACCAGAACATATTCAATACTCTGAGTTACCACCAGATAATCAGTCTGTAGGGATTTGGATTGTTAGGGTCTTCTTCTTTTTTAAACTATGAAATTGACTTACCTTGACTTCATTTGCAGTTTGAACCTTATTTAAGTGCTCTTTCTCCATCTCATGGACCTTTTCTAGAAGACACAGAGAACAAAAAACACATTTCAGCCAGGTATCTACACAATCACATGGATGATGGCACTAATTTCCCCTTCCCAACACCTTACAATTTGGAAAAAGTCCCCTCCCACCACAAAAATTAATTAAATTAGTAACATCTTTAATCCTATCAACAACAGTTCTTTCAAAGAGCAAACATGTTTTACCATGGCTTAATTCTACATGTTCAGTAGCAAAAAGCCTTTCTATAGCTCTACCTTTCAACCTAAACAGAACAGAGCAATACCCTGTTTATCACTATGTTGTTAAAATGGTGGTGGTGGGTGGGGTGTAGGGAGGCAAGTCCTACCCTGAGCTCGGAGTTGAACTAATTCTTCATTAAGGGAATCCACAGATTCTTCCAGCTGCCTCTTTTTCTGTTCCACATTCTGAAGATATTCAGTCAGTGACTTGATCTTGGCTTCATGCTTGTGGAATGAAAAGATTCATTTGCTTTGGAACTAGGTACCATGGAATTACATCTGCATAAACAGCTCATACTTACTTTTCACACAACAAGTAACCCCATCTCAAAACAAAAATAATGCCAACTAGATTCTTACAAGAATATGACTACTTGTCCTGGTTTAGGGCAAATTTGGGAGGAAACCTCCAAATGGGGGTTCCTCGGGAGAGAAAAACCTAAATGGCCCCTCCCCCAGTCGGTCCGGGGAAAGAACTTCACCCTAGGACACTACTCAAGAAGATCTGCAATTTAGCCTTTAAGACAATGTCTTTATTCTGGATTGAAATGAAATACATTTTTGGCTGGGAGATGTTTTGAATGTTAAATACTAATAGAGGCAAGAGAGGCCCACTGTATTTAGAAGATTGCCCTGATATGTGCATCTCCTGATTTTAAAAAAGGTGATTATCTGTATGAAAAACAAAATACAGAAATATTAAACTGCATATCCAGATCACAGTTTTTAGAAGTGTCAGAAGTCACATTACTTATCTTTTCTAACAATCACATTAAAATGGCCTTTCTCACAAATAAATTTAATCTGATATGCAAACCTCCTAGAATTTTACTCTATTACCTCTCCCACTTCCAGCCTGGGGCATTAGCAGGCAGAGTGCCCACCAGCCACTGCTTCTGCAAGACTTGTATTTGTAAAGAATCCTGTGGTGGAGAACACACAGACTCCAGTATTTAATACAAAGGCTACAAAAGCATTAGCAGGCTACAGATATATTGCAGAAATTCTGACATCCTGTCACACTGAATTACTTAGAAGCATCCAATCTGATGAGAGTACTAAGGAAACAGCTGAGTCTTATGACTCCTCACTCACAGTGTGCTTTGTTAGGTGCCAGAAAAACGCTGCAACTTTTCTCCCCAATAGGTTAATGAATTTAATTTATAAAGAACACAGTACACTGTAGAGAAATATTTACCTGTGAGATCCGGAGCTGGCAGGCAGCCAACTCCTTTTCATTTTCTTCCATTTTCTTATTGCTTTCAGCTTGTGTGCCTTCTAACTGCTTGCAACGTTTCACCATTGTTTTTACTTCTGATTTCATTTTGCTGATGTACAGTCTTGCAACTGTGAATTCTTCATCTATCATGCCAGTTCCCTCAGGCTGCTGAAAAGGGTGGAACAGCACATTCAGAAAGCTCAGACAACAAAAGTGAACTAACAGTGCACTGGAGCATCTTAATGCCCAGGACACATCCCCAGCCTCAACTGATAACCACAGAACTTTAAAGACAAACAAAAACCCCTTACATTTTGATATTTAAGTTTTTCTATTAATTTTTTAGAACTTTGCACAAAGACAATGAGATGCTTGAAGAAGGAACTACAATTCACTATTGATTTCTAATACTACTTATATTCTTGCCCCATAGCCATCTTCTAGACTTATCTTTTATTTTGTGTCCTCATCCTGTTTTTAATACATGTATCATCCTGCTTGCCACTGTAGGTCATTATTACATTTCAAAGACAATGCTGTTGATTAAGACCATTTCATACAGCAGTTTAGTAACATGAATGAGAACACTGCTTCAGGAAAAAATCTTGCCTGCTCTTCCCTGTCTACACATAATCAAATTCTGTGTGGGACCTGATTAAGTCGCAATACAAGCAGTGGAGGAGATTATGTCCAAATTATTAATATACATAAAGCTTCCTATGGTGGTAATTTTTATCATACTAAGAAAATGCCCTCACCTATCAACAATGTATTGTTTAATACATGGCACTGAAGACAGCAGTGATTAACTTACCTTGACATCATTATTTCCTACTGCAATTCCAATTTCTGCAAGATCTTTTAGTAAAGAGGCCATCATTTCTGTTGCTCGTTTCTTCTGATGGTTGGTCATTTCTTTAAGCTTCTGAAGCTCTGCATCTATACTGGCTAAAGTGACCTACAGTAAAAGAAGTTACCTTCGATTAAACAAAACACACTCTTGTTCTTGGAACTAGTTTCATACTATTTACAGAGCACCAGCATTTCTTCTGAAAGAACTAAAAAGTACTGGGGACAGAAACCTTCAAATCACAAAATATAAGCTTAAAACTCTGCAGCAAAAATTATTGTAACATTGTTAAACAGCATTTAGAGTTATATACAATTAAATATTGCAGGGAATCACATTTATAGAAAAAGGGCACATGGACAGCAAGTCCAACACTTCTCACCATATTTTGGTAAACGAAAACAATTTCAGCTTTATCTGCAGAGCTCTTAACTCTTCCCTACTTGCAAATCAAAAAATGAGAGTACTCTCCCAGTACTGAGATTTCATAAGCACAACACTTATTCTTGAGCACTTGTTCAGCTGGTTTGAGCTCCTGTGTTCGTAGTGGCTGCAGGTCAGCAGTTCACATGCTCAAGAGTCTGCTATTTGTTGTCCAGTTTTAAAAAAACACCAGAATTTTTACAGCAGGAAAGTTTCAGGCAGAGATCCCAAAGGATGGTTACTGCATGGGTTAACAGTGCCAGATTGGCATGTCTTAATTTTATGACACCTCTGAACAGTTGCTTTCTTGCAGATTGACTTGTTCATGACACTCAATGGATGTCAATTATAGTATCTAGAATCCCTACCTATAATTAAAAAATCAGTACATCAATAAAGTAAACAAAAACAAACCAGCAAAAACCAAACCATACACTTCAGAATCATACACACACAGAGCAAGCCTACTCCAACAGATTTTAAATGCTGCTTATAAGACCACAGAATCCCTGACTTTTGGCCAATCTTCAAGTGATGTAAGTTACCAGTAAAGATTACTCTGCTCAGAATACTCAGAAGTTTAAAGAGAAGTTTCATCATCTTGTGAACTTCAATTACATCATTAGTGTTCTACCAAGTCAAATCTTAGTAACTGAAAATTGAAAGCCACAGTCACTGGAAGAGCCAGATCCTCTTATTATCATCTTTAAGAACAGAGAACAATGAGTGACACTTGTGCCATTAATATTGTCTGCAATACCAACAAACATGCTGATCCTTTCTAGTACTTAGAATTTTAGGATAGTAGGTAGAGTATTAACTGCTTAAAACTGATTGAGGGCTGCCAAATAACCGGCTACCAAAACTGTCAGTCTGTTCAGAAATTCTGCAGGTATGTAAGGAGGTACACAGTATTCTGTGAGACTGATGCTGCATCTGTATTTTAACCAGGGTTAACTTTTGGAATACATCCTCAACTACTCCTTTCAGAAAGTAAACCAAACTGCTTATTTTTGAAGGCACCAAGGTAAGTTTCTCACATTCCACACACACACCAGGCAAACACACATTCCCTTCAAGAAGAGCTGTAGCATGCTCACTGCAACTTCAAGATCAGAAGAAGCAGATTCTTAAGTCAGGATTTCCCCAACTGCACCAGAAAGACAAAACAACCCAGCATGTAATGGAAGCGTTACATTTTGACACCTAGGATGTTTCGGAACACTCTTCAGGTAGTAGAATGCCACAGGCACTAAAAAGACAAGTGCTATCAAGGTCAATAATCACCATATGTTTTTTCTTAAGCTTACAGGTTTTAGAAAATAATTTAAAAAAAGAAGTAAGTTTTAGACTTAGGCTCTAATTTTCCCTTGTGAAATACTTTCAAATGACTTTAAAAAATATGGGTAAGGCAAGCAAAGTCACACTGAAGATTGTCAGTAATTTCTTATCCCGATTTCATACCGATTTTTGATTGAGCTCGTCACTAAGCAGTTCATATTCCTTTGCCTTATCTTCTACTTCCTGAGACTTCTGATCATAGTTGACAGCTAATTCTTCAAGGGCTTGTAACACCTCTTTCACTTCCTCTTTAGAAGCATCATTTTCAGCCTGAAGACGATTCAGCTCTGCTTGCAGGTTGTCTTGGTCCCGTCTGGTTGATGCCAGAAGCTGCAATATTGATGGAGATTTAATAAAAATACAACAATAAATAATAATGAAGAAAATTCCATGCATATCTTCAATTTTATTGATGCTTTTAGCTACTACAATAGCTTATATCTACATTCCTACTGGCTACTGCAATAGGGATACTAAGAACAGAATATAATGAACTACTAAATTTATCATCTATATCCACAGTTCTTTAAGTTTTTAACTATCTTAAAAAACGGAAGTGATACAAATGGAGACATACAGAGATAGCCATTAGAAATGCACGTGGAATATGGCAACTTCACAAAAATACCACTGAACACTACCCGTGAGTCTGAAATTGTCAATAGTCTAGAATAGTCTAGGGACTAAACTTCCAGCATTTTAACTCTGTTAGCTGCTAAAGAATAACTAGACAAAGGGTATAACCGTAAAAAACCAGATTTATTTATTTAAATTAGATTCAACAGTAGCTCCAACCTCCCTAGTCCTTGGCCCATTTCCTTCTGAACATGTACACAAGGATTACCATTTTTTAAAATCTGTGCTATAGAGAAATATTTTTTCTAATATTTTGGCTAAATAAAATTGTCATTATGAATAGGAATTTCCCCCATTAGTTTATATCCCTGGAAACCAATGTGCATACAAATAATTTGAATATACTAGCAAGTATGGTCTAAATTAACACATAGATGCTTCTTTTTTCATTATGGCCCAATCCATTTGCCTCCTCTCCCTTCTCTCTCTGTACAGCAAGTGACCAGAAGTAAACCTTAAAACAGACTTTTTACTTTAAATCAAGTTACCTTCAGTTTTGACAACAAGCTAACTTTGCACAGGGAAGAAAACTGTGGCTGTCTTTCCATAAAATATTTCAGTTTTTTCAATCTTCACAGATACTTAAGATCCAAGTAAACTGGTTTAAGTTTGGCCATCAGCACAGTGTAAGTGGGAGGAATGAACAGGCAGAGCAAGTTCAGATAAGGCATAGAAGAGAACTATTGTGCAGTAGTAAGCTGTCATTCTACTGGTCATAAACTGTGACCTATTCCAAATACCTCCAATTTCTTTAAAGTAAAGAAAAACGAAAATAAAATAAAGATGCAAGAGCAAAATTCACCTCTTCCTGATCCAGCATCTGTGTCTTCAGTTTTTCTACTAGTTGACTCTGCTGATTGATTTCTTCATCCTGTAGTTGAAATATGACCGTGTTCATAAAATTGACAAATACCACTCAGAAAAAATAATCTAAGAGACAGCAGGTATCAGGTATCTAACTTTTCCCTATTCTGAGATAATTACACAACAAAGCAATAGAAGTAAAAAACAATCCTTTTCATTTCACTGGTTGATTCATTAGGCTCTTAACCTGGCATGTATGTGTAATACACCATGCTTCAGAGACAAGTCTTACACCTGTGCTTTTCCAAGTCTTCTCCAAGTTGTTCTAACTTCCAAGAAACAATTAATATTTAATTAAAAGATTTTTTCTATTCAAATACAGTACTATAGCTTAAATTTGAGATTATTTATTTCAAATAAAATATCCAAAACATGAAAAGAAAAAAAATTTGAATTACTCATTTTCCCACATCCATTTTTTTCCAACTAACAAATGATACTCCCTTAGCACCAGATAAAGCAACTTTGATTTCTACTAATCAGAATTAAGAGGAAGCACTCTCAGAAAATACTTCGACAAGCTGAGCTAACAAATGAATACTGGCAAATTAAGTACAGAATCATAGAATAAGCTGAGTTGGAAGAGACTTGTCAGGATTATCAAGTCCAACTCTCAGCCCTGTGCAGGACACCCTGAGGGTCACACCCTGTGTCCAAGAGCATTGGCCGAAGGCTTTTGGAACTCTGTCAGGTTTGATGCTGTGACCACTTCCCTGGGGAGCCTGTTCCTCCCTCCACTTCCCTGTGACCACTTCCCTGGGGAGCCTGTTCCTCCCTCCATTTCCCTGTGACCACTTCCCTGAGGAGCCTGTTCCTCCCTCCACTTCCCTGTGACCACTTCCCTGGGGAGCCTGTTCAACTTCCCTCTGAATGAAGAACCTTTTCCTAATATTCAACCTAAACCTCCCCTAACACAGCTTCAGGCCATTCCTTTGGGTCACAGGAGTGAAGAGATTCCTACCTACCCCTTGGCTTCTCCTGAGAATGTATTATTACACAATAACATAGTTCAAGACATATTTTCAAGAGATCTTACACTGAAGTAAGAATGGCATACCTTGTCATCCAGTTGTTTGTAAAGTTTGGCAATTTCTTCCTCACATTTCCTTCTCTCAGCATCAGTGAAATTGCCAGTCACTCCAATTGTGGCAGCTGGTTTATCATTAATAACAGTAATATCCTTGTCCACTGCAAAAGCTTCTAAGTTGGCCTTCTCCTTGTCAAACTGTTCATCAACTGGTACAGTCTCCCCTTAAAAGTACACTTAATTTTAGTATAGTTAGCCATGACATAATTTCCCACAAAATTACCCTTGAGAAGTATTACATATTTCCTACCAACAGTATTACATAGTTAATAAGCAATTGAGTTCAGCTGATTACTTGGCAAAAGAAAAAAAGACCACTAGATCATCCAAAGTATTTCCTGCTTACCACAAAACATTATATTTCACCCAGTTACTCTTCTATGAGCTCCAAATTACACATCAAACCTTATCTTCTAGAAAGTTGCCTAACTTTCCAGAAGACAGAAAATTCTCTCTTTCCCTTGTCACTGTTTTACTAGGTAGCAATATTTACTTTTACATTGCTTCTAATTTAGAATATTTTCAGTTACACTTTTATCCTTTTATGTTCATAAAGCTTTTTCTGATGAGAACACTTTAACTTCACAGAGACGATACCACATACCAAGGCACTTCTCTGGTAAATTAAACTAAATTCCCTACTGCTTTATTCAAAACATTTGATGCAGTCCTTGGGAGGTACAGGCTGTTTCCTTAACACTTCAGTATCTCGTGTTACATATAGTTCTTTCAGAATATTGACATTTCAGGTGTGGCTTCATAGCAGCTTTATGAAACAATAAAAAACCCACATCCTACCAAACCTATTTCAGCAAATCCATTTTTTTCAGATTCGTATCAGGATGTGGTACAGCTGTCTACAAGACTGCAAAATCATCTTCAACAGCTGCCAAACTCCAGAATATATCTGTATGACCTATGTTCTCTTTTCTTGAATTTATGGCTTCACTATTAACTTGCATTTTGCCAGCAGCTTGAACTGATAAGGAGTTAATCATTCAGGAAGAATTAACAGGCACACATTTGGTACTGTCAGCAACTTTGGGATTTGGGCAGGGTTTTTGCCTATTCACATGTTTGAATTTTAAATGAGGACAAGATCTTGTGATATTGTTTTGAATCAGAACACCAAAGCAGAGGAAACATTTTACTTAATTTCTGCACTTACAAATAATATTGTGGTTTTGTCCCTCAAAATAATTTTTTTACAATGTATGTAACTCTAGTCCTGCTAGAAAACCAAGTGCTGAACAATCTAAGAAAACCAAGTGCTGAACAATCTAACAGGAAAACACTTTCAGACATTTTTGTCATAACATGATTATTAGAAGTCATTTCAGTAGCAATAAAGTGGAAAGTATCATGTTCTGAAGTTGACTTAATACTATAGCTTTAATATCCTTATTACTGCCTTGCATAGTGCTCTTAGCTATTTCTGGTAGCCTGAAGATTCAGTGTGTGTTTTCTTGCCTGAAATTTGCAGAATAATAATGTAACTGCTTCTCACCGTTCCTCCATCTGTTGAGCTCATTTTCCAGCCACTGGATGGTGTTACGCAGAGTCTTGTTTTTCTCTTTTTCCTTCTCATACTTCTTCTTCCACTGTTCTGCAGTGAGCTCCACATTGACACAGACTGTGTTCTTAATGGTCTTTGCTCTACAGAGAGAAAGCAAAAAGCTCTGAAACTTCATTTTTAAAGAAAGGAATTAAAGGTTACTAAATAATATGTTCACATATCACTAGTGAAAGCATAAACTTTCCTATCTCTTCCAAAACCTTACTTCTATACCCTGACAAGTTACTATTCTTTAATTGGATTGATACAACTGTAAAAGAACAGAGCAAACAACTGTAAAAAAACAGAGTAACACAACTTTTGGAAAGCTAAGCTATCTCAAACTTATTGAGCTGGAAAAATTAAGCTGCATACCTTCATCTGAAAGAACTGAGGTCAGGACAGCTGTGCACAGTTTTGAACAAAGGATAGTATTCCACATCTAGCAAACACTGTCCAGTGGAGAGGATAACACTTCTAGCATGCAAACCATCTGGCTTATCGAAGAAACAGCTCATTTCAACCAAAAAGTCCATTTACTAGATCTCCACTAACCAAAAAAGGTGTTACAAGTACTTAGATAACAGCAGATGTGAGTCTCTACATTCAGGTGAATTGCATTAAATTAGGTTTGGAGACAAAACTACAGGCACTGATAATGTATTCATGAAGTAATGTATGGTTTTCACTATAGTGGCATACTTCACTTGTCTCAGTAGTTTCCTGTCTGGTCTTCTGCTACTGAATATCCCACTCCAAAATTCAGAACAGGAAAAAAAGCTTAATGGCAGTTAAACATCTCCCTTGTCCTGCACTGACTCCTAGAAGTACCCTTCTACAAAATCTTAGGGAGACATTACTACTAAAAGAGATATGATTTTCTACTATATTATATGGCTATTACACAGCCTTCAGTTACTACAGCTGAGGGCTTCAGCACAAATTTAACATCCCTAGAAAGCTGAATTATTATACTGGACTAACTGTGGTGGCTGAGAAAGGAATGCACCCTGTTAACTCCTGAAGACATCAAGACAGCAAAACTACATAGCTGCAGCTGGAAGGCACTTTTCAGCAGCTTGTTCACTAAACAATAAAAGGAAAAAACCTCCTATCTTCTAAAAGGAAACCAAAAACTTCCACTGTTGCAGAATGCAGTCACTACTCCATGCTCACTAACTATTCATATTTTGCCAGATTTCCAATCTGGTTTGTTTCCCATAAAACATAACTTCTCAGAGAAAACCAGTAGGAAACTATCTTGTTGAAGTGAAGTGGAAGAAGTAGACTAACATCAAAGACCAGATGGACTAGCAAAACATTGACTGTTTTTTGTAATGTGCTCCACTAAATGGTGTGATTCAATCTAGTGGTCAGGAACTGGAGTATAATAAAGCAGCCACAATAATAGAATGGTAAAAAAGAGCTACCTAACTAAATATCTAAGTGGAAATGAGTATGTATAAATTCAGTTGCAAACAACACAGGAATTTACAAGTATCATTCCAAAGTTTACTGGACTATTAGATACAGACCGGAGGACAGGCTCTCCTGGCAAATAAAGGATTCAGCTTAGCAGGGGAGAGGTCCTTCCTACCTTCTTCCACTTTAGGGAGGGCAGGGGACAGGGAAGTACTTATAGACCTCCAAGATTGTACATTAAACCACATTTTGAACCAAATTATATGCTTCTGAAACTAGTCTTTGGAATCCTGGCTGGTTTAAGGATTTTTAATTTTTCATAAGGATCCATATTATGATATAAGATAGATCACAACACTTGCATACACTGAAGAATTACAGAAAGGAAGCAAACATTCTAATTAATTTGGTGTGGGAATCTTAATGGAGCAACTTACTTATTTCTCATTCTGCACTTATTCCTATTAAGTCCTTTACTCACCTTTGGCCGAACAGAAGAGTAGATTTAGTTTCAGATTCGTTGTAAGAAGATGGAGAACAGCAAATAACAATAGTGGTTCTGCAATTACCCCCTAGTGAATCTTGAAGGATTCTGGTCATTTTGCTATCACGATATGGAACATATGTCTACCAAGAAAAAGGTTGTACGATCAGTCACAGGTTTTCAGACATTTAATTTGTTGAAATATGAACTAAACTTTTGCTAGGCATGACCTTATTAGAAAAATATTAAATTCTACTTTAATTAATAAATCATAAGAGCAAAGATGCATGGGATGATAAAATTGTATTTCTATGTTTGGTAACCTTTAGAGCACAAGGCAACTTTCAGTATGATGCTCAGGTCCCTCAGCATTAAATGGACCTTATTAATCTTTACTGTCGATATAGTACAAGAGTAATGTCCAACTGCAATGCACTGGCTCATATCACTGAGATTGGTAAGAATTTCTGCATAATATGTTCAGAGATGCAAACTTTTAACCTTTAAGTATAAAAAGACTAAAGAGAACACTTACACTGCTTTCAGCCAGTGCTGAGATGACATTTCCAAGAGCAGACAAAGACTTGTTGATGTTCTTGGCCTCATCCAGCACAGCACCTTCTGCTCCAGTTTTACTAACCTATACGATATTTCAGAACATTACTAAATGCATCTTCAAAAAATACCTTCAACATATAAGAGAAATCTTACATAATTTCCTCACTTAAAAGTCAGTCCCCCTAACTTTATGAGGTACACATAAGCAAACTTTCTCAGACTCTTTCCCCAACTCTATCAATTTCCCATTCAAAACTCCGTGTCTGAAGACATTTCTCATGTTTTTAACTGAAGTGAATATCCTCCCTGCAAAGTACACCTTCTTGTAGCAGACAAACATACAGTCAATAACTTCTGCCAAATTAACTTCAAAAGTTTTTTTAAGCCTGTAAAAAAGATTGAATTCCTTAAAAATAAATAAGCATTACTAATAACATGTCCAGAGATCGTCCTTAAAATCAAACTATCTCACCCCTTTAAAAACCCTAACAAAACAAACCATACAATCCAAACCACATACCACTACTCCCCCTGGAAAATACAGCAGAAAATCTTCACAAGCAGAAATCTGTGAGAACAGATTTTAGAGGCTGAATCTGATCTACATGAGTGCTCTAGGAACTTAAGTAGATACCAGCAGAAACACAAAAAAAGCTGACCTGATGCCATTCTATTTACATTACCTCACCTCTTTTGCCTCAAGGGCTGAATTTGACTTACGGTTCTATAACCCTCCCTTTACTGTTTCCACCAAGTTGTGACCATGACTACAATTAAACAATTTTACTTTCCTGTGTTTAAACCCACACAAGGCATTAGAAAACTCCACGTATTTCAAAAGGACTAGAGAAATGCACCAAAGTAACATTTGAAACAAACATTGAAAGGAACTATAGAGAAAGGAAACCTGCAATCCAGCCCTTTTCTTTAAAAGCAAAAAAGATTCTGACTTAAGAAACGCATTTCAGAATAAACATAGGATCAGAGACAACAATAAGGTCACAGAACAATGATGTAAGGAAAAACAACAGCAAGCAGCAACGACTGAAAAAACTGGAGGCAAAGACAGGGATAAACCCAGAAACAAAGATGAAAAGAATGTCAGAAATCTAGCTCTTCAAGACTAATTACAGTATGTATTTCCTTCCCTGCTTTAAGCTACTGATATAGGAAAGCAAGTTGTCAACCAACGTTAATCAGAATTTCAAATTAAGAAACTTGGTATCACTACATAAGAAAACCCAGATATTCTGCAACCATGAAAGTTTATTCCTGTACCTGGCTAACCCACACATCTGTAATGCTTTTATTTTTGGACTCTCAGATACTGAAACTGAACTCTACCCTCTCTCTCCATCCTAGTCCAGATTTACAAACCCTCACTTGCAGAAATGCAGAACAGCTTAAAGAGGTAGTATCTAACAGCCAAGCCAGCCAAGGACTCAGAAACCATGTTTCAAAGTCAAAATTAACACACCTCAGGGAGGACAACTGAACCATCAGCATTACACTAATGTAAAATACTTGACTGTAAAGAAAAAACAGTTTCAGAGCAGAAAAAGAAACTCATAATTACCTTCTCACTACCTGCCAAGTCCACAAGGTAAAGTTTTCCACTTAGTTTCTGTTCTGTTTGAGTATTCTCTTGTTTTACATTAATAAGAAAAATACTATGACTTCGGGAGCTGTGTTCATTCATATCTATAATTCAAAACAAACGCGTTGTCAAAAAGATTCATACAACCAATCTCACTTAAAACAACCCCTTCCCACAGTGCAGTGAGAGATCCAAAGCTAATGAAGTTGTATAGTCTAATCTCTCAATGACAGCAGACCTAGAGGCAGCAAAACCAATGGTATCATCTAATTGGGTAAGAAAGATCCAGTTTTCCCCTGGGCTCCTATTAATATCACACAGAGTTCACTCATCAGGTTTGCTAGCTTCTTAACCATGGATCTAACACATTAATTTACTTTATTAGAACAGAAAGTATGCTTAGGTCTTTTATAGGCTTCCAGTGTACCCCATTTTATCCTTCTGTGAAAATTTTAACTGGCCACAGCCTTTCATCCCTGTCTTCTACTGCCCCCTCTGCTGTGAAACATTAAGAGAAAACAAGACTTGTTAAATTTAAAGTACTATTTTTAATCCAGTAACAAAATCTAACCAGACTGCAATCTGAATTAGAACATCTGCCCATTTCTTCTTCCTTTTAACTATAAATCTCTCACAGTTCTAAAAGTACCAGCTTATGATGTTAAAGAAGCAAAGAACACAAAATAATATTCCATCCAAACTTCCTTAGTGTAGTCCCCACTTGAACTTTCTTACTTAGGAGCAATGAAGCAAAACTGCAAGACTCAAACATTCCTTAAAAGGCATATCATATTTTAATTTTTGATCCTTAACTGAAGAAATTAGAAGAAAACATTCATATTTTCTTAAGGATTGTATAATCTTTTTTTCTGAATAATGAACTAAACACAGGAAGATTGTGAAACATCCTCAAATTGGCTCTGAGACTTCTGACAATCACCTCAGTTGCTAAGACCTCAAGTCTTACTTTGCATGCACCTACATCTTCTCTTGTCTTCTCTAACCCCTCTGTCAATTCCAAATCCTGGTTCTTGTGGGAATTTGGAGACCTATGACACGGCTCAGTTGCAGGCTACAGCCAAAACTCTTGGGATCTTGGGATGCTGTTTATATCTGCAGCAGGCCTGAATTCTGATCAGCTGCTCTTAGAATATGAACAGAATGATCAAACTGTGGACAAGGCACACTTATAGATTTCTATGTTAATTGAAAAAAATTCCATAAACTGGGATTTTGCACTATTCCTAAAGCAGAACTACACTTTTTTCTCCAGTAATGCATAGTTCCCCACTGATGATTTACTTTCTCCTTTCAATCCCAGTCTAAGCAACATGACCCAACCAGAAATGAACTGAAATACTTGTTTCTGAAAGACACACTGAAACTGCTTAGGCCAGACCCTTTCAAAAACCTGAAGGATTTAGCTCACTATTTGTGGCTTCTCTACTTTTTTAAGGTATACCAGAAGCAAATAGATAAATCACTACAAGGAAACAGAAGATGATACTTACTTGTAACTGCTACGTGACGATTTGATTTTCCTTCATCTATGGTATCCATAACTTCCTCTGGACTACATACAAAACGCTCTGTGCAACCCTTTGGGAAAAAAAAAAGGGGGGGTTGTGAAAAATAACACCACATCAACAAGGCACAAGTGAATGGTGCACACTAGAGGAGTGCAAGCTGAAAATGCAGACTGATGCTCACCTTTACATAGGGAACTCTATTTTTGTCCTCATGAACAGAAAGATTGGTCTTTGAAACTGGAAGAGAAAACATTCCACAGCTAAGGCAAAATTGAATGAAAGCACTGTGTCCAACGCACACCTGAGCCATAAATGTCACCTCTGAGCAATACTCGACAAAATCTGAACACAAAAGAAACCACCACCACTACAGCTTTAGTAATATTATATAGATGAGCTCCATGCTTTCCCATTATGATGTACCTTTATCATGAAAAGGTTATTAGCATAATGAATACCTAAGTAACATAAGGGGTTTTTTTAATATGTCCCTCCAGAATATTTTATATGTTCAATACAAATAAAAGTCTTACCATCCAAAAGGTCCCTTATTTTATCCAAGTATATTTCAAAATATGACACCTAGAAGTAAGAAGAGGAAGAGAGATACATCAGAAGGCAAAAACGCTGTGCTTCTTGATCACAAGGATTCAGCATGATTACTGTGACCTCCCACATAACACTACATCCAGCTCAAGTTCTTAAGGCTGAACTAAAATACACCTTTAAGAAGAAACTGCTTTGATCAGAAGTTTCAATCACTATCAGCACTGCCACAGGTTATCAGCACAGTTTTCATCAATGTTCAATGGAACAAAATGAAAGTGTTAACATAATTCTTCTTTAGGAAAAATAAGTTACTTCAGTAATAACTCAGGTTATAAGGTTTCCAAGTTACAGGCATTTGAAACAGATACAGAATATCCATTTACCCACAGACTACCTTCAAGTTTTAATACAGAATAAAGTAAAAATGAAGAAAAGCTTTACCTTAATATGAAACTCAAGATTCTCATCCATGGAGTAAATATAATTAAAAATATCTTGCACTATTCTTGGAATAATGCCCATTCCATCTGGGTCATGAAGCTTCCCCTTAACAGAAAAAAATATAACAAATAATTCATACTCAATCCAGTATTACAGTATTCAAACACAAAACATCTCGTTCAGGTTGACAGACAAAATGCTGACAGGTATGATGCACTTACTCTATGAAGCGACCCATGCATTTAGCCCCAGAATTCCCCAAAAGTGAAAAGAACAGCCTCGGAACTCTCCCAAACTACTACAAGTGAAAACGCTATTGATATTCTTGTGTTTCTCATTCTGCTACTGAGGATGAAAAAGCCCCACACTAACTGCCATTCTCAGTCCTAAAAAAAAAATGCAGTATCAAAATGTTCCAAGAAGAAAACAAGCAGACATCCTATTTCTACAAAGCAAAGACTACTGTGATGAAAAGACATGACAGTGACAGTAAGAGAAAATTCTTTTAACATTCCTTACTTCCATAGTGTGTGTCTTTCCAGATGATGTTTGCCCATAAGCAAATATTGTACCATTGTATCCCTCAAGTACATCTAAAGGGAAAGAGTATTTTCATTAGTGTTCATTTCCTTCATGCAAGCAGGCAGGTCATAAAATGTCCTACAAGTTAAATCACTCAATGTTTGGGAACCTTGCGCTAGAGCTAGGGGGAAGGAGGGAGGGAGTTCCTCCCTACATCTTTTAATGCATTTTGCCCTCACTGACTGTGTCTCGGGAGTTGATTGATTAGAAGCACCTGTTTCTTCAACCAGAAAAATTAGGACTTCACAGGAACAAAAAGGAAATCGATGCAATTGCCAGGCTGAACAGAAGGTCTCTGGTATCTCAGAAGAAACCAAATATGAGAATAACATCCTACTTTCTGCCTTCAGGAAAGTTTAATTGTCCAACTGTGATGAGAATGGGCAATGCCTAAGTGTCAAGCATCTTACTTTTAGGCCATAAGTTTCTATTTCAAATTATGAATGAACCAAACAAAGTTTTAGACTGAGGGGTGAGGGGCTGGTGGGCTGGCTTATTTACATCTAAGTTACTGCAGAATCACATCCTGCAAGTAAACTTTTATTTTCCAAAAACAAGCAGGAGTACATACTCCAAATGGAGAGGTCTTTGCCACTCCATCACACTCATAAATGCATTTGTCCCACCATTGGAGCTCATTTGCCACTTGATGCTGCATAGTTGAAAAATGCCACACAGAGCTCAGAGTTTTACCTGGAGAAAAGGGGCAGCATCACAATTCTTAGCTAAATTCAGTTTTCAAGAAGGAAACTTCTGACCTGAGCCTGATTATTATTTAACTCATTAAAGGGTTAAATACTTGCAGCAGCATGAATTTGCCACAGCAATTTACTTTTCTAAGGATGCAATATTGGTATGCTTACCCAATATTCTATTGTCACTAATAGTTGGCATTTCAGGGATTTCTGACAAGGCTTTGTAAAGCCATTTTGAAAGCTGGGTCAATTAGAACTTATTGATGCCCTCAAGAAATGAATCAATTTTATTTTCAGGGAACTAGCCAATTGCTTACTACAAAAAATAACTAGGCCAAATGTGAGAATTCACTTTTGGAGAAACTGCAAAGCAATAACTCATATTTCACAATTTTCATTTCCTCTTGCATTCCTCTAAACAAACTTCTCTGTGATGTTTTTCGCCAGTAAGTTTAGGGGGACATGGTAGGGTAGATGACACTCCTCGAACTTATTAGTAACAGTTATTATGATTAATTTCTGACAAATTGCTTTAAATTAACATTGCAGAGAACTGTAAAAAAACCCCTAAAATGTAACAGGTAAATGTTACCAAATGTTGCAATCAACTGAAACAGCAGGTTAAGCACTGACATAATTTATTAGGTCAACTACAGGATGACTGTATGGTGCTAAAAGCCATGTTGGCACTTATTAAACAGGAATATGAGATTTTTCTGGTACATTTGCTCTTCCACCTTACCTTTGACAATCTTTTTAGCACAGTCATTGTATACTTGTTCTTGTGATGTATTTGACTGGAATACACGGTCAAATATATATGGCTTGGACTGTAAAAAAAGAAAAAAACAAAATAGAAGTTATCAAAAATGTTGGAAGTGAAACTGGAAGATGTTTGTTAATAGTGTAAAAGTATTCCACAGTCTCAGCCCAATCTTCTATTTTAAGCACCTGAAGACTGTAGCAGGGAAATCAGCTTAAATAGCGTTGCCTAAATCTTCACACGCTTGCTTATGAGGAAGGCCTTGAATTAAATACATCTGGTTTCAAAGTGTTATCTACACAGTTCTGCAAAACTGCTCTGCCACATGACCTCAAGTCACTTGATTTACAAGGTAAGCCAATGCCTGGTCTGTACACCTGAGAACCCCTTATTCTCATCTACCCTGGTAGTAGGCTTACTCTGGTAAACTTGAATTATTAAAAATATACACCCCGTGGCACAGAGTTATCTATCTTCATAGTATTTCTTGAAAAAATCAAACCAAAAAGAAACATTCAACACAAACTATTGTGCCATAGAAGATATCCTTAAAATAAAGCTCCCCAAGCAGAAGAAAAGGCAATACTGGGGAAGGGAACCTTTCACAAGACTCATTTTGGAAAAGACTACATAAGAAAGATGTGACAATTTTGAGGGGAATGCTGGATACTGCTTTGTTTTAGAGAAGAGATTTTCATAACAGCTCTAAGCAGCTGACAATCCACTAGGATATAAATGATTATGCTCATCTTACAAAGCTCAAATTTTTGTAGCACTTTCAGAGCTTGATTTTGTAGGTAGCCAAGCAGATGGGTGAAGTTTACAAAGAACCTAGATCAGTTAACATTGTTAAACTCTCTGAAACTGTTAAGTGTTCCATTCTGCCTAAATTTAATTATTATCCTCCCATAAGGATACTGTGGAATTGCCTCTCTGGCAAAGAAATAAGTATGGCTTCCATCTTTTACCCACCCACATTTCCCTTCCCTGGCCTGACCTTCCATATGTCTTTTAATAATATCTAGCACCATAGCAAACAAAGCTTTTTTAGACTAAACATATTTATCTGAGGTCTTGAAATCAGGTGGATGAGCGCCCTCTTGGAAAAATAATTACAGTGTTCACTGTATAAATATGTTCAAAAAACCACAAGACTCAGTAGGCAGAAACTATCCCTAAGGGGCTGAAGTTTGTCAGAACACAGCAGGGAAAACACCAGCCTTCTCCATTACTCATTTCAGCTTCAAAGACACCTCAAATCCCTGTGTTCTACAGGTAGAATTGAGGCCATTAGATACACCAGGAGGGAGACAACCAACAAGTAACCCTGAGGTAAGAAAATGAAGACTGAGAATACACTACACAAAAAGGAAGACCCTATAGAAAAGATGACACCATCTTTCTCACTAGCAGCTGTAGTTTCAAAAAGCCTCAAATTTTACAGATATCAATCAGCTGCACTACGCACTGCAAGTCAGCTACACCACAAAACATTAATCAGCTCTGTTTTGTGCTCAAGTGCATATTAATATGCACTGAAATAATTCCATTGAGGAACAGAAAATTAAGCTGCAAGGCCTTCACTTGGGCAGTACTGCCTTTAATTGATCTTGTTTATTTATACAGTAAAAGCTGCTAAGCACAGGACCAATTTCAATTTCCCTCAAGTTAACAATTGCTGCCAATATACAAAACTTAATCCTGGCCAAGAGAATCCTCACATGGGGTTCCGTTGTCACTTCTCCATCCTTTGCAGATGGAAAGTGGACTATTTGCTTACATATCCTCATTTTTTTATCACACTTATGAAAATCCATATTAGTGGCATGTCCCTGCTCCATCATCACTGAATCAGTATCTAATCAAGTAGGTTTAGACAAGCAGGTTCCAGGATAATTATGTTTTAAGAATGCAAATTACTCCCACTCACTATGGTGTCACATCTTTGACATCTACAATGCTATGTCTTATCACTTCTCTCTACAGTCTACTTTCTGCAGTAAACAAAGCTAAAACAGTATTACACAGATTACCATGCCCTAGAAAGTCTCCCCATTACCTTTAAGAGATTAATCAAGAAAGATTAACGTGTCAGATATTTTCTCTGCACCAGATGCCTTTTCTTCCCCAAGTAGTAAACAATCAGATCTAATGATGAACCAAAGACACAAGAGGCCCAAGCAGCATTACTGTGTGGTGTCCATAACAGCAGCAGTGTCACTAACACAGTATGAGTCTGCTTTGACACACTCCAGAAATTTTCAGAAACTGGTGCTCAAATTCTATTAGAAATTTAATACATATGGCCTTATAAGCAAGACATAAAATACCAAGCAAACAAGCAGAACTTCTGGCTTCCTCTCAGGATCTTTTAGTTCCTTGCCTAGCATTTCTTTTGTCTGTAGTCAACCACAAGACAACTTCAGCTCCCGCAGTTGCTTTGTACTTGAAGGGATGTGGTCTCACAGCAAAATCTTCCAAGTGCTCTCTCACAGCCTGCAGAAAGGTGCAGCTGCCAACATGATTTAGCAGTAAACTGAATCTTAATAAAGGGATGATGCTGAAGTACAGTTCCATAGCTAACTCAAAGACTACTTACCCATTATATAAAAGGATGCTCAGCCAATCTAAGTTACACAAAATTTGGATGACACGTGAGTTTCTCTGGAAAAGCTTTTTTATCAATATGTCCAATGAGGACTACAGAAAAATCTGCAATCACAACTACACTGAAAACTTACATCAGAAATCCAAGAAATACTTAAGGCTATCTCCACAGATGTAATTAAAAAAACCCCCATATTACTATTGCAACTTTCCATAAAGTACAGAATTGGTTATTCATAAGATCACCTGAGTTCACCTTACTTTTTATGCAGTGATATGTGAAGCAGTCAGCAGTGAAAATTCACTTGAAAAATCAGTAGCGTATTTTTCTACCACAAAACATCCAGAAGCTCTTCAGAGTTCTCTTTCTAGAATGCACAGTTAAAACAGAGCTACAATACCTACCCTACCAATGCTCAGTCTGTTCTTGGTGAACGGTTAAAGTAGTACATAATGGGCTTACTTTGCCTTTAAGATCTGCATCTATATTAAAGAATGTTCTTCCCATCAGCAAAAAAGATGTTAAAAGAATAATCCAAAATGCAATAATTTCTGGAAAGTATGATGTCAGATACCTGACTCACTTCTTCCTACTACTAAGCTAAGGTATTGCTGCTTTGACACACCTAATGGAGTCCAACACTGCCAATGGGTGAAAAGGCACAGCTATAAATTTAGGTTTAGGATAAAGAAAGAGGGTTTTCTTGTTGTCTTAGCCCATGCACACAGAAGTGCAGTTGATACAGAACAGGGAGTGAATCTCAGCTCTTTTTGTCCTCTTTTTCTTGTTTCTGTGCACATACTGCAACTCAAGTATTAACTTTTACAGCCATTATTTATTACTATAGAATGACTAAAACGTGATTTAAAACACTGTGACTAGAAACTCAATTTCCAGAATGGAAACAAACTATTTTTTGAACAAATGTTTCAGCCAAACTTTAATAGAAAGGTTCTTCTAAAGAGAAATGGAAGCACTGCTGTTTATAAAGACGGTCACTGAATTTCAGAACAAAACCCCAGCAAATATGAGTGAGGTGTTTCTAGGCGAGTGAGACAGCAGCCAGGGAGAAAAGCTCTCCATTTACAGATTCCTGTAAACCAGAATATTTCCCTTCTGTTAAATCATCACACTACTGTCACCTGAAATGCATCTTTGTTACTCAACATTTAATGGAATAAAGTAAGAAAAGAAATAGAGAGTAAGACTGGAAGAACAGTGTTATTTCAGCAACAGATTGCAATTCCTGACTCATAATTTAAGTTCCACGGCAGACCTGATGCCTTTTTTTGTGTCTCTAATTAAACACTGCTTCTTTTCACATTAGCAAATAGTAATAATAAAGTTACTTTAAGGATGCATCTCACTCCTTGAATTTATACAGTCCAGTACAGCCTTCAGCACTTTTCTTTTGAAAAACCTACTTCTAAAAGCTGCAGTAGTAGCAAGTGACCTTCATTTCCTGATTCTAACAACTTTCTAACCTAGCCTTGTCTCATTTACGATCCAACACTAGTTTAAGAGATATTGAAAACGAAAGCCAAATGTCTCAAGCTCTTTCCAGAATCACAGGGGTACATCTTACACTAAATAAAAATAGTATTTAAACAAAGACGAAAACACAGACAAGCACACATGATTTTTCCTAAAAGCCAACGAATAAGGAATAGACAAAGATGGTTACTAAAAACCATTTGGACAACAGGGGCATACTGCCCGTTTACGTGCACACCCACAAGGCCTCAGCACTTCAGCTACCGGGTAGTGCTGCTTTTCTTCAGGCTTCAGTTCCAAACCCATGAGTGTCACTGCATTCAGCAATGGATCTTTTGGGCAGTCTTAAGATGAACAAGACCAGGTATGGAAAGGTTTTTAAAGAAGATGTATAGACACATCATGCAGAACTACAAAGCTATGCAGATGCAAGTCATTTTATATTTGATAAAAAAATAACATAATCCCATATCAAACTGCTCTTCCTCCCTGTTCTATCTTACTCAAAAGTGTGAAATCCACAAGCAAATTGCTATCAATTTCCACATACAGGTACACTTCTCATGTTTAACATAAAGGTAATATAATGAATCATCCCATCATCTCTTTTAACAAAATCCTTATATTTAATTAACAGGAGAAGTCATTAGGAAAAAAATTAATAGAATATTAAGATGGAAAGAAACCGCCTCTAATTAAAAAATTAAATGCTCTTTACTAGTTAAAAAAGTTTCATCCAGTGGAAAGAAAATACTTTATTTCAGAGTCTGCTCTTTAAAGCAGAACACCACCATACACCCCCTTAAACTGCTGTTACACACTAGCTACAGTTAAAACTATGGTTTTATCTAACACAAATCAAAATGACTCACTTGTCCAGAAAGACAACAATGATATTAATTACACGGGAGCTAAGAAAAGAAGGGAAGATAAGTGGCTCAGAGATGACAGGTGAGTCAAGGAAGGAGGAGGGTTTGGTTACAGTCACTGATTTTACTCCCCACCCTCCTCCAGAGGAGTCAAATCTGCAGTTTGGGATCAGCTCTGCTTCCCTGCCTCGCAGTCTTCACCTCCCATCGAACATTAGAGGCACCTCCCAAGCATTATCAACGCAGCACGGAGCCAGGTGCCCACAGGAGGTGCGAGTCCTTCAGGCGGCTGAGGAAAGCAGCTATAAAAAACCAAAAGTGGCTCAATTACCGCTCAACAGGCAGCACACGTGACAGGCACCAACAAGGACAGAAACCAAAGAGCTGAAGTAACCAAACCCAGCTTATGGAGGAAGCCCTTTAGACACTGTTTCATGAGCACTGCTTCTGTTATTCTCCCTCGGACAATTCTGCAACACACAGACACAAGTGGTGCCTGGCTACAGGCTCAGGTTAGAGGGTCCCTAAATTGGTAAAAACTCAGTCAAGCTACTAAAAACAAAACCACCAAATGCAAGTTATTGTCAGCAGTTTTAGAGATTCAAGTCATAATTCTGAGGACATTAACTGTGTCCTATAGACACCATTACGAGGACAAAATCAGAGAGTATCAAACTTTTACTCAAATTTTGTGGAACAAGACACAAATACTGTCACTGCTACCAAATTTCGTAATTATCGGGGCATTTTCCCCCAAGTCAGATACAGCAAGTCCTGGATGCAGGACAACTAGGAAATTTGCTGTGATTTTTACCAAGTAGAAATCACCAAGTTACAGTTGGCAACACTAAACACTAAAGCCCGACATGATTCCTCAGGGGCACACCATCAAACTGCTCTACTCAGATACAGAACCACCTCAGCACAATCTGCATCTGAGATATTTTTAAAGCGCACTTAAGGACTATTTTAAAAATATAAGCTTTCATTTATACTAGGGCTACTAAAAGAAAATTTAGAAAATTTATTTTTTAAGTTAGAACACATCAAGGTTTCTACACTGAACTATGGATCATGAACAGACTATGCACTGTCACAATGAACGGGTATTCACTGATGAAAGTGAGATTATTCACTCTAGTTAAATTTTCCACTTTCCAGGATTGGTTCCTTACTCTGAGTTTACCTATACAACCTCAGGAAGAAATGATGTACTCCAAGATAATAACTTGCCAGCTGAAATAAGCCCAAATTACCTCATTTCAGAAGCATGCTATTGTTCTTGTCACTCCAGACTCCTGGAATTCCGTATTTTATTGACAAGTTCAGCTGAATATTAACACACTAAAGCACTAGTATTTAGTAACTCCTCTTAAAAAGAAGTATTTTATTAAATTGCCTCCTGCAACTTCAGATACTATGGAAAAAAGCTACTACTGGTAGCCTCAAAAAACAAAACATAAACCCCCCAAATTTTTAGACAGATAACTGGCATCTAAGTTACTTTCAGCAAGAATCAGCAGTCTCTCAAGAAATACATTTACATGAAAACACAAATTAAAAGTTAACAAAAATAAAACAAACATTAGGGCTAAAGTGTGTTTGTACAACACCAACAAAACCAGGCAATAAACTACTGTACTTTACACTCCAGCTCCACTTTGTAGCTACATATGATCCACTGAAGGAAAAGGGAAGGATTATCTCTTCCCCTGCAACATCCATATTGTTTTTAACAGGCCTTGCACATGCAAGGTGACTTCAGTTAAAATAAATTTACGAACATGTAGTAAGGCAAATGGTCTTTTTATTCTGATTTAACAATAACAAAAAGAAGTTGTCAGCTGAAGACTGACGTACAGATCTTGAGCACTAGTGCTCTGGAGCCTGCACCGTCGTTCCGCATTTCTTCCCCAAAACTCTCCGCAGACAATTATCGGGCGGCAGCTCCCACGCGTGCATTTCGAGCGTATCTGGCAGTCACACAGCACGGCCGGACGGCCCGGGCAGCGCCCGGCCGGCGGACACAGTGCGGGACTCGCCCTCACTCCGCACTTCAGCACTTGGGCCTTTCAGCACTTGGGCCTTTCGCTGGAGCCTTTGTCAAACGCCTCCTGACCTGCCCCCACCGCCCCACGCCCCTCTGCCCCCACCGCCACCCGCCCCTTGCCCCGCCGTGCCCATACCCAGACCAGCCCATCCCGTCCGCAGCTGTCCCTGCCCCCTTTCCCCTTTCCCTCGGTCTCCAAGGAGGCCGCTCCCCTTCCCGAGGCGTCCCCGCCCGCGGGCGCTCCCGAGCCCTCCCGCCTCACATCCCCGCGGCGTCTGACCCCGCCGACCCCTGACACCCCCTCCCTCCCCGGCGGCGCTTCCCGCCTCTCCCGCCCGGGGCGGCCCCTCACCGCGATGACGACAGTGTCTTCGCCCTGGAACTTAGCGATGTACTTGTCGCCTCGGGCCACTTCGGACTCGTTGAGGGGCCTGAAGCGACACATCACTTTGATGTTACATTCCGCCGGGTCCGCCATCTTAGGCCACCGCCGCCTCCGGGGCGCTCAGCTCCGCCGCCGCCAGCTGCCACTGCCGCACCGCCCGCGCCGGGGGTCTCGCAAGCCGCCGTGGCCGGGAAACCCGCGCCCGCCCCGGCAGGAGGGAAAAGGGAAGGGCTCCTTCCTGGCCGCCGCCGCCGCCTCCCGCTCTCACTTCCTCCCCAACATGGCACCGGCCATGGCGGTTGCGGCCGCGGGTCCCGCCCCGCCCCGCCGGTAGGGCGGGAGGGTGACGTCATCCGCCGCAGCGCCCGCCCCGCCCTCAACCCCGCCCAGTGCGCAGGCGCCGCAACGCCCTCAGGCGGGCGGGGGCGCTGCCCGCGGGGCCGCCGGGGGCGCTGGCAGGGGCGGGGCTGCCTCAAGCGGGCGGGGCTGCCTTGGGACCGGCAGCGGCTGTCGTTCCTTTCGCGCCGCGAGTGGAGTCGTGGAACCCTAGACTCGTAGAATTAAAGAATCATAGAATTATAGAATCATGGAATCATCAAGGTAGGAAGAGACCCTTAAGATCGTCAAGTTCAACTGTCAACCCAGCACTACCCCTGTGGCCCCTAAAGCACTAAACCATATCACCCAGTGGCAGATCCAGATGCCTCTTAAACACCTCTTGGGATGGTGACTCCATGACGTCCCTGGGCAACCTGACATCATCCACACAAAATCACAGAATCAGGTTGGAAAAGCCTTGAGGTCATCGAGTACAACATATGACCAAACACCATTGTGTCAACTAAATGCCACAACCAGTCTTTCCTTAAACACATCCAGGGACAGCCACCACGGCTTCCCTAAGCAGCCCATTCCAGCGTCTTATAACCATTTCTGTGAAGAAATTCTTTCTACTGTCCCACCTGAACCTCCCTTGGGCCATCTTAAGGCTAAGTCCTCTTGCCCTGTTGTTGGTTGCCCGGGAGAAGAGGCTGACCCCCACCCGGCTACAACTTCCTTTCAGGCAGATGTAGAGAACCATTAAATGACCCCTGAGCCTCCTTTTCTCCAGGCTAAACACCCCCAGCTCCCTCAGGCAGGTTATCGGCCAAGGGCTGCAGGGATGGGGCCTCGCCGGCCACCCTGATGAGGAGCGTCGGGCACGGATCTGCGCTGCCACCTCCGCTTCCCTGGCAGCTGGTGTCAGAGAGGTGTCGTGACATGGCCCTGTCGCCAGCAGGATGGGCATGGCAGTGCGGGGAACAGCACTGTATGTGTGACAAAACTGAGGAGCCAAGTGTGAAGTAAAGGCTTAAAGCAGATGGTTGAGATAGGAACCTACAATATTTGGGATTTTTAGTTTATTTGTTTACATTTCTTCTGCTTGTTAAAAAGGGGGAATCCACATCCATGATTCATGATGTGTTCACAGATGCCAGGGAGATGCCAGTGTGCCCGTGTGCCTCATTGCCCACGTGCATCCTGGAGCTGGAACCCAGCGAGGGCAATCAGAGCCCACACAGCCCACAGTTCGTGGTGTCGCCCCCGGGATGGAAACTCCCACCACCTCTTCATCTCAAATGAAGAAAAAAAAAAGAAAATCTGGACAGCAATTTTTAAAGCTTAATTTATTGCAAGTTTTGTTTATGTATTTATTACAGGTGCTCTAAATCAAGTTGACCAAAACTCAGGGACTGAATCTGGACAAAAACATCAGGTAAACCATTCTGATAGAGAGCCCCAAGAGTCTCACATGTTTACAACTGTGCCTCTTATATCCAGGCATGAACTTTCATATTTGAACAAAGTACAAACTCACAGCTTGGCTGAGTTCAGTCAGTTTCCTGACAGAAATCATGATTTGTACTGGAAATTTTTCAAATAACCTTGAAGTAAATAAAAAAAACCCTGAAAAAAATTTAGGGAGCCTTTCTCTTAAGTTAGTATATTTTAGTAGGCCAGAATGACTCAGAAGAGCAGTATGCTTCTCTGAAAAGTACTCATTTTTCATTATAAAAAAAGAGGGACCTACTGTGAATTTTAACAGGGACCATCTATAATCAGGCATCCCCCATTTTTAAGACTTCTCAGTTTAGGGATTTCAGTGATGTGTTTTTACTTAGAATAGGTGTGCAACCCAAACACTTCAAAACTGCTCCACATGTCAGAAGAATAACCTAATAATCTAGTTGCATTTATAGGTTCTTTTTACAGAGTAATGCAGAAAATATTTCAGTGCTTAGTTTATCTTATGCGGTAAGCTAAGTCTTCTAAACTGAGTTCGTGTTGTTACAAGTTTATTTTTCCGCTGTGATTAAAAATGCGGCAGGACTGTGCTGTCTTATGCGGGGTAGCAACAATGACATGTCCACGCCTATGAGCACATGTGGAAATAGTAGTCTGGAAAAGCCGAGATATAGGCTCGGTCTGTAGAAGGTGCAGTGCGAGCCCACAACATCTAGCATGTGAGATATACACAGACATCTGTCTACAGTTTTCAATAAAATGCTTTAAACATAATTGTTATTAGGTTTACGTGTCAGAAAACCTGTTTTAGTTGGTTGCTGTTTTAGAAATTATTACATTGTATCTCAAGCAGCAAGACGTGTTAATGCTTCTATCTGATCTATTTCTGGGATTATTCACAAGCTTATGGCTAGGAATGTTCTTATGCAGCTGCAGGATTTGCATCCTCAAAGATTTCCTGTGACAGAAGGTTATACTTTTATGAAAGGAGTGTGGATTATTTACTACTTTTTCAGGTAATTTTCTTTTGTACATAAGGAAAAAGAAATGTTAGCTGCATAATAAACCACTATTTGATTATTACTCACAGAAGTACATTTCACCTGCTGAACATGCTTTACCCTAATGTATTGAAGAAACTTCTGGTTCTTATTATCCATAAGCAAAGGGGATGTATCTTTAGACACATTTACTGACATGTAGTGCCCAATGTAAGAATATTTCTGTGAAAGAAAAAACCTCTTAATTACATGATTCTCAACAAAATAGGTGCTTGGCCTTGCTTACTTGTTGAATGTTTGATAGAGCAGACACTCCACAAAGACAACACAGATACATGAGTAGATATTTTCTCATTTTAACCACATTGAAACAAAAAATGTCAGCATGTGTGAACTCTGTAGTAGGAACTGGCCACTCTGTTGGTACTGTGCGAGTTCACAGGAGAACTGGCTGATGGTGTCCCATCCCAGCTGTGGGAGCCCTTGGTAAAAGAGCTCTGCTGAACCCCACGTGTGCTCCCAGATCCCTCTCAGGGACTCTGTCATGAAGTTTCTCTTCTCTGATCTGTTGTTCAAAATAGCAACTGCTCCTTGGCATGACCTACTTAAAGGCTGACAGAACAAAGCCGTGTGCTCCAAGAGGGCACTGTGTTATCTCTACTGGCGCCAAGATGTGTCAAAAGAGCAGCCTTGAGGACTTGTGTTTAAAGATGTGGTCTGACCAGAACAGGGCAGAGACCAAACATCATGTAAAGTTTCCCATTTTGTAGCAATAACAGAATGTGCTTTCTTTGCCAATTGAGAATATATTTGCTGTCTTCTGTGTTGTTATGTAATGTCTGTAGCATACATGTTTTGACACTAAGTATGAGAGACTCTGTCTAAAAGTAATATACTGTAATGAGAAAAAATTATATTTCAAAAGTGAATAGTTCTGTTTGGTGTTTAAGCCTAGTGTGCCCCATGTAGCTGACAATAAATTTGGTAAAGTTTCTCAGTAAAGACCAATATGTTTTAGTAAAGTAATTTATGTAAGGAATCTGTGTTGTTAGCTCACTAATCATGTTTCTTTCCCTTTATGATCTGTGCAATAAACCCCTACAAATTCTTTTATGATTTATGGCTCTTTTAGATCTTCAGTCTTTCCCAACAGTAAAAACATGTTAAGCAAAAGGAATTGGCAAACCTAAGCCTTACAGGGAAGCTATATCGGGATAATGATGTAATTAACCATCAAAATTGTTCCAGCACAGCTGAAGTGATCTTGATTTGGTTTTAAAAGAACATTACATATTTGAATAAATCTTTAAACCAGGTGTTTGTGGAGAAGCAAATTAAAGCTGCTTCCTCCTGCCCTTTCAAGAATTAAATTCTGAGATTCATCGGTTGACAGCACTTGTTGACATTCAGTGTACCTAATGCAAACACAAGTACTCTTCTCATTTTCATTTGCCGTGTGCTGGGAAAATATATGACGTGACTTCTGAAAATTTGAGGTGCATTCCAGGTCAAATTTATTCCAAGTTTGCAAGTCAATTTTCAGGACAAAAGAGTGATTAATCTGCCAGATATAGTGTACCTCAAACAAAATTCTTTGTTGCTTGTAGCACACTCTGTAAATAAAGGCTATTAAGATGACTTATGAAGTCTAGCAACATTGCCTGACACTGGAACAGTGTAATTAAAATTAACAAAGTGTTATGGTTCAAACAGCTTATGCAAATATGTGTTAAATAATAAAAATGTATTTAACAGAGACTTAAAATGTCTCTTTACTAAGAGATTGTGTCTGATCAACTCAGCTTGAGAAGTCACTAACTGATTTATTGAGATTAGAAGGTTGGTGGATGAAGTTCAGTGGCCTAAGATACTGTTGGAGTCCAACTGGATCATTTGAAGCTCTTATCTGTTTGCAAAACACTAAAGCTTTTTTCATTCCTGCAAACAATATGATATGGAATGTATCTCCTGTCCAAATCAAGCTTTGGATTTTATGTGAGCCAGAAGGATGAAAGGTGTTGAGAGTTCTTCTGCTGATACACAGTAACTTCTTCTTGGAAAAAAATGCAATTAATTTAAAAATCAGTTTTATTTCACTTTTGAGCTGGAAATGCATAAACCCCAAAAATCCTCTAATTTGTTCCTAATCAGCAAGATCATATTTAATATTCTGATAGCAATACACTAATTAAAAGCAAAAGCAAGCTCTGGGAATAATGTCACATTTTAGATGTTTATTTCAGCTAATTTGTGCAAATTCATGCAAAAAAATCTGTCTGCTTACTACCTAAAGCATTGATTCCAATTCTCTTTGAAGTAGAAACATACTTTTGGACCTTGTTTATATTATTAACCATTGAAAGCCTCCAGCATATGTTGTCGGAAACATCCTGTTGTAAATCTCTATTCTCAGTTGCTTTTTGTTGTTTATAAAGCTTACCAAACTGACCACTGGATTTTATCTTAGCTTGCTGGGTCCCTGCCTGAAGCAAATTTTTTATGGCTGTGCAAAAATTGATAATTTATTTTAAAAAAAATTAAATGAAAAATGCCTTGTTTTCCATCTCTGCTAAAGGAAAACTCTTAGAATCCTTTCATGTGGGAATTATAAAAGACAACCTAAAGACTGAAATTTGGTGAGGAGACTTCTATAAGGATCTGCATTTGATTGTCAAAACCTACTGAAGGCTGACACTGTAGGAAAAACCTCATATGAACATACTCTTTAGAGTCCTGCAGAATCTTTTATTGGAGCTAAAACCCCCACCCATGCCCACTGCTGTCTGTGCTTGTGTGTGAATCACTGAACAAATGATCTCGCTCCGTGTCTCGGCAAGGGGGTTTAGCAGTCTTTGCTTTTTCAGTCTGTCTGTATGATCCAGGAGCCAGAGCTGAAGGCAAGGAGCAGGACTGTCTTGAATTCAGGAAGATGCTTTATTTACAGAAGGAAATGAAAAACGTGATTGGGATAGAAGAGGCAAAGCAGAAAACAGAAGTTTGGGGATGCAGAATGACCATGCAAAAAGTTCGTGATTTCTCCAGGGGAAATCCTCTTTCAGCACCAGGAATGGGATTTACGATCCCTCATTTTCTGCTGCCAGCAAAGAGATACGGAACAAGCAAGTGAAGCTTTGCTTCACTCAGAGGAACACCAACCTATAGCCGCCATAGGCTTTCTTAGTGGAAGGGGCAGGGGCAAAGTGTGATCGTGAGAATGTCTGTGTGGGTTATTGAGGTACTCCAGAAAAGAGCTGGCTGAGGTGCTGCACAACAGAATTCATGCCAGTAGTATAATACAGCAATATATAGAAATAGAGAGAGATTTCCAAGCTTTTGAAAGTTTTTTTTCAATGCACTGAACAAGCTTTGCAAAAATTAGCATCCAAAGGGTTCAAAAGAACATAAAATTGTTCTTGACTGATCCACCTGTAAAGATCTGGTATTGACAGGAGTGATGGTCTCACAATAACCTGATTTCAAACCACTGGTGGCTGAACATCATTGCTTTGCACCTCAGGTTACATACAGAAATTGCAAGAAATCCCACTGAGGTCATCATTCTCTTACATACTTAGCTGATGGAAAAACTACCATTTCACAGGAGGCAGCTGCTACAACCTTACCTGAAATATGAAATGAAAGTCAGCTTTAACTATGTAATACCAGTGTGTTCTGAATGCAACACTTGTATTTGATTCCATTTTGGATTTCCTCTTCTTTTTTCCACCTATTTGTTCTCAGTTTTGTTTTCTCCTTTTCTTCACTGCAGCATTTTTCTTCTGATGGAGCATATCCTGATAACCTTGCCTGGAGGCAGCACAATTATGGAGAAAAGGTCTACCTTTGAAACTGAAGCCTTGCTTTTTTCCCCTCAACTTTTAAATGGCAAACCAAAATTTAGGGAGCACAAGTTACATTGTGAACTTTAAAGGATACGCAACCTTTGGATCTGTTCTTGATTGCAAAGTGCCAGTCACAGCTCCTCATTCGTATGGTCTATAGATAACCTTGCTTTATTAATGTAAGTGCTTTTATGTGCCAAAAAACCCCCGCCACTCTAATATAATTTGGGTTAGGTCATAGCTAATTTGCAGTCCTTCAGACCCCAAACTTGGAGAAAGAAGAGTACAAAAAGTAGGTTGAATGATAAAGAAATGTCAAGCTATGTATTTTATGACCGTAAATCTATATGACATGTATTATTTATCAAAATCCATTAGTCATATGTCTCGTGTACTTCCAAGCAGATCAGAGTCTGTCCAGTGGTCTTTTATAGCTGGCTATAAGGGTGTCAGAAATGATATGCAATGTCCCATCTTGAGTGTGGACAAACATCCCCAAGGCCCCTAGATCTTTTCTTTTTTTCTGAAAGTTTCTGTCTTGAGATTGTGCAGGTAATTCAGCAAGATCTTTTTTTCAGTGGCTGAAAAAAGGCTTTTGATGGAGTTTAAGGAGTCTTCTCTGACACTTTTTCCTCCACTGTCGTTAAGGGTATTTTATTGGGCACTTGCAAAAATAATCTAAATTCATATGTTTTCTGATTTTGAATTTAGAAGTATCAAAGGAATAAAAAGCCCCTAAATGTAGCAGTTAAACCCCCATCTCTTAAATGTTTCTTTAAAATCTAAAACTCAAAAGACAGTAATATATGGGAGGGCCTTATTTATTTCTTAGGGGAGGACCTAAAAAGCCTTCTTGAACAGAGGTCCCATCTTGCCTTTCTTCTTGTTTCTTAAATCTTGCAGCTAACCAGCCAAGATTGTCATGCTTCTATTAGCCAGTGAGAATTAAAATCAGAACCAGTTTAAGATAAATGGGGTCTGTCTCCCACTGATATTGTTCTGAAAAATTATACCTGGCTAGATCTTTTTTTCCAATTAATGCATCAAAAAACATCAAACATCAGAGGCTGTGACTGTTGAAGTAAAATGTGTTTTTCACAGTCATTACACACACACACACACACAAAGTGACTAAAATCCGTATTTATTTTGTAGGGCTTATTGTGTTTAAAAAGATGACCATACACAGCTTTTTACTCAGCAAGTTTGAAATATGCTTATACTCAAATTCATGTCTAAAATCTCTTGGCAAAATTATATTTTATGAATCTCCACTTTAAAACTTTGCAGAAATAATGTTGGAAGAGAAGACTCTAACCCTTTTTCTAGTTCTTTTATCAACAGAATTATCTCAATTCTGACATTTATCATTGGTGACCGTACATGAGATAGGCCGAACAGAGCTGACTTTCAGAATTCAGTTTAAAACTGCCAGGCTGAAAGTGCTTTTTCAAGTTGCATGTTGAAGAAACTTCTCTGGCAATGGTAAACACACCATTCATGAGGGGTGAGAGTGTGAGGTAAGTGCACCTCAAAAATCAACCTTTCCTGTGAAGTTCCTGCTGACCTCACATAGACTCACCAGCCTGACTTCCAATCCTCCCATAAATGGATGTGTGCTGCCCTCAGTGGAGGGAGTGAGGGGGCGTGGGGGAGTGTGCTTGCATGCATGTGTGTGTCATAGTGCAATTCATGCTGTTTGCTCCAGCTCAGTCACGTTTTCATCAAGTTTATTTACCATGCTGTCCACAGGAAACAGTAAAGAGGTTGCACCAGATTTTCAAGCCATTTAGTAAAAATCTCTCTCTTTTTTTTTTCTTTCTACTCTGGAACTTTGCCAGGTCTTACAACATGGATTTAGTATGTGGGAAAGCAGCAGTTCTTAGGGGTTATTCAGGAGCTTTGGTGCTAAAGTGCTGATTCAGCACACTAAGGAGTGGCTGAGCAAAGCAAAGAAAATCAGGTAAGGGATGAGACAGGTATTAATCACTTTTTTTGGCTACATCTAAAGAGCTTTTGTCATCCTAAATAAACTTCTGTCTCATCCCTATTGCATTCATGAAGGTGGTCACTCTTCAGCTTTAGTACAGCTCTACCCTGTCTATCCAGCCCTGTTATGGTTTCCAGTGATATGTCTGTTGCTTCTCCAATTTCCATCAGGCATCTCAAACAATTTTTAAAAAGTATTGCTACTAATAAAACTTTCTTGCCCCCACATATTTAATTCCCTTTTTCTCGAGTACCTTCACAACATTAAAGATTTGTTTTGTGTTTCATAATTTGTATGACTTTGCTGCTCTTTTTTTATGTATCCCTGCCTCTGCTCATGATTTCCTGTTCTCTTTTCTTCAATGTTGAGCATAAGGTACAGTTTGTCTCCCAGACTTGCAACAGTGCTTTCTACTGCATCACCCTAGCTATTAAATAACCTGGAAGAATGACTTCTGTCATGATGCCTACCAAAATGGTGAATAATATGGGCAAAGACAAAAGAACAGTGAGAACAGTTTATGAAACCCCTTTATTTCTGATATTAAGAAAACATGGGTTCATCTTGAAAGGCATTAATCCTTTTGACTGTAGTACACTGAGTTCTTTTTCCATAGACATCAATGGCCTTGTTGTTTTCCTGATTGTTTGTAGAAAATTTTAAGGCATTGCCAAAAATGCAGAGAAAAAATGGAATTGTGAAACTGAAATTGCCTTTGTGATTCCCACGCCTCTTGAATAATTGTATTCTGATTCGTCCATATACATCTCTTTCAGAAACAATAGTATCATCATTCCTGGCAAAGAATATTTCCTTCCTTGGTTACAGCTCTGAAGACAAGGCTTGTACTTGGATAGAAAAATAAGGAAATGGATTCTTCCATTGGTGTAATCTTCATTTTTGGAGCCTCCCCAAAAGCAATAGTCTTGTCACCAGCTAAAAGGGAAGAATTCATAGTAAACTTTTCAGTAAGGTTTAAGTCTGTTAAAAGAGAAAACAGTGCCCCTTGCAATAGCTGGAACTTACATAGTATAGTGTGAGTAAAACTAAAATTTCCTTTGTGCCCTTTGCTCTGGCCAAGCATTTAACAGGCAGCACACAAGAGTGATAGATGACTACATTCCTCTGAATCCGGTTCAATGATGTGGGATTGAAGGTTTACCTTGCAGAGTTTGTGAGGGCTAGGATGTAAGAAGAGGGCTGGGAGCTTAGAGTAAGGCAGCTGAAGCTTTAGCTCATGTTTCATTGGTCATTGCAATTTGGCAGATGAGCCTGTAGAAGGTTGTAAAGGACACTGCAGGTTGGAAGGCTTGTGTCCTTAAGGTCTCCTTGCCTCATCCACCAGCCCTCTACCCAGTCATGGCTCTACAGAATGGTTACTGCGCATGGACCTCATAATCAGTGAAGTACTTTTAGAATAACTTGTAAAATGATTTTATGGATAGACTTGAAAATTCTCCAGAATATTTTCTAAAGTGAAAATTATTTGAAATTAATTTGGGTAATGTCAAACTTGTAGAGTGAAACATCAGTGGTACTTGTATGCTGCGGCCCAGTTTACATTGTATCTGATGCTGGTGAGAGTTAGCAGCCTTGAAACAACTATCTTTATGGATATCAAAGTTCTTTTTCAAGTGTTTTCCCTGGAATAGGCCCTTCTATTTTTCTGTTAAAGAATTCCATCTTTGTTAGCCTGTTAATTCTAGGCCTCATCAACACAATTTCCCTTTCTACTTACAAGTCAATATTGGTGTTTTCCATTTTCAACAGTTTAACTCCTCCTGTTTTCAGAGATATCATTGACCACATTAACAATATGGTGAAGTAATTTTAGTGCAGAAAATTTCCACTTCTATTATTATGTGTATTTGTCATGATTGAAAAGAAAATAATTTATTTACTTTGTAAATATGCTATCATTATTTTATGTGTGATATTAAAATCATATATAAATTTCTCACTGTTAATAAAATTGATGACCAAGTATCGAGAGCAGATAGAATTTCCCAAATTCATTGAAAAATGAAAGAGGAAGGAATAGCTGTTTAATCCTGTCAATCTTTCTGAAAATGTTCCTCTTAAATACTATCATCTCATGGGCTGCAGTAGCTTAGGTGGGTACCTAGTATGTCTTGAAAAAAATTAAGCTTGTAAGTGTTTTGTATTTAATCTAGGACTTATGAATTCAATTGTAGCAGTGTTTTAGGATGAATTGATTATCTGGAGCAGCTGTCCTTTCTGTGTAAAGATTACAGATCACACTGATTACAGATGCATCAGTCCTGCTTCCATTGCTTCAAGGTACAGCCTGGTCTACAGAAAACAACAGTGGTCAGTATTATTTTAGATGTATAATATCTAGCAGAATGATGTAAGGGTTAACACAGAAGTTCATGCTGTTTAAATTTAAAAAAAAATGCATCACATTCCTGTTGTATTCCCCAAGGCTAGCTTTCTCTGGGAAAAGGTAGACAACAATGGTACATTGTTATAAGAAACTCAAAGTGTTTTAAGATGGAGGTTGATAAGTTTATAGCTGGGGATCCCGAAACAAGATAAGAGTGTCTGTGGAGTTAGAATTAAAGCTTGAGATCGGTGCTCTTTTGTATCAATTCATTGGTAGGGCTGGTACCCAAATGCTTGTTAGAGAGGAGATTCTGTGTGTTTGCAATGCTGTAGCCTCCCATTACAGGACTTCTGTTCTTAGCTCTGGCAGTCAAGTGGGTCCTGGGCTGAGTGCTCAGTGAGAGGCACTGCTGTTGTTTCTGGTGTTGGAGTTCTTGGAGCATCTTAGGATCTTTTGGTCAATTTAGTTCCAATTCTTACTGCTATAAGGGTGTTTGGAAATCACCACTCCTGCTTTCTCAAGGTACCCCAAATGTACAGCTTTACTTCTTTTTCTTTGTGTCTCAGGCCCACAGGGAATCAGGAATAGCATTCAAGCTGAGGTATGGGGCTGTTCATGGAGCAGTTGTATGGATCTTTTAACACTAAATATCTGTTGCAGCTGTTCTTGTATTGCCCGAGACATTGTTCAGTGACCTACGTAGTCTTTTTCAATCTTCTGTTACTATGTTCTAGACTGTGCTGAGACCTGAACCCAGAGAATAACAAGCAGTGCTTTTAAGCTTGGAAGGCTGTTGGTTGTGCCTCTGACCTGCTTAGGGCTCTTCTCGTTGGTCAAATTAAAGATTTCTCTGGAAATCCCTACTGAGCATTTTGTGGATTTTGAATATGTCACAAGAGCTGGTTTTGGCTTTGAGTGCAAAGTACATTTTTCCTTTCTCTTCTTTGTGTCTAGATGTAGGTAGTGGCACAGCTCTTTCTCTGAGAGACAGGCATTCCCTTTCTTGTACTTCCCAGCTCAACAGCATGACTTGTCTTTAAACAAGACAAGTAGTGGCATGTTAGAATTAACTAAAAAGTTAAGTGATGTGATATAAGTCGTCATTAAGATCACAGAAGGTTTTATGAGATATACAAAACTGTAGAGGAAACTCTTTCAGAAAATCTCATGTGCATTAATGAAAGTACTGCAGAGTGCTCACACCAGTGTGTTCTGATGTGCAGAAGATTTTTACTTTGAAGAGCATTTCTTCTCTGAGGAAAAAAATTATATGAACCTGACAGATTTTTACTTAGCAAACCTATTTGTTCTGTAAGGATTTTATCTGNATTTTGCTTTTTTTTTTATTCCTGCTAGACAGGGTAATTATGTCTTAGGTAATAAGCTGAATTCTGTTCCTTTTTATACATGGCCAACAAAATTTACTGCATTGCTAGCAAGGATATTTATGTAATTCAATGAGAACACTGAAAAAGAAGCAAAGGTTTGGTTCAGACAGGCTTCCCATGCGATTACCAATATTTATTGCTTTGATCTTTCCTCAAGGTTCAACATTAAAAGAGGCAAAATCATATAAAAAAGACTTTAAAGTTGCTGTCAACTGGTTAATTGATTATTAATTTTTTGAGATTACTTTGCTCCTGCAAAGAAGAAACAGCCAAAATAGTAATCTTTTATCTGTGGAAACACTTGTCTTCTGCTAATAACTTTTTTTAAGAAATAGCAAGGGAAAACAGATTGTCTAAGGAAAGAAACATCATATACCACAGTATACAGGAACCTTGGTATTCATGTTCTGTAGTCTGGTTGGTGTCCAGGAAAGTCTCTTCAGCATTCTGACCAAACAAAGCTGAAGTTCTGTCTGCCAGAGAGGTGTTGCCTTTTTTTTTTTATTTTTGACCTTGCCTTGGGCTGGAGGATTTCTAGAGTGTTAAACAACCAGAACAGTTAAAACCTAGAGCAGATTTCACCTAACCTTTAAGCATCTATAAGCTAGCACATAGTCCAGTGTTCCTAGTCTCCTCTTGTAGTGTGTGAACAAATTTAAATAGCCGAAAAGGTGATTAATGTCACTGCAAAGTAGGTCAGATAAATTATCTTCTGGAGAGGCCCATGTACCTTCTATTGACTGTAAAAGAGTCCAAATGATCTAACTTAGCTTTGGATATCCAAGTTCTAGATGAACTGGACTCCTAAGTGGGGTAATTTTAGTCAGGTGCTTAAGTTTACCCACAGAACCCTTAAATGTAAATTTGGACCCACCTTAAGTAGACTTCCAGAAAACTGCAATAAGATATTCAGCAATGTGCAATATATTGACAACAGCAATGCATAAGTCTCAGAACAACATTTCTAATCACATGAGAGTCTCAGATGTGCTGCAGACATTTAATGCACTTCTCAGAGCAGTTTTTTCCAAAGCAGAGGCTGTATTTGGCACTCACTTGAAGGAAAGCATTCCAATGACGTAGAGTTGGATTGGTTCTCTGTATCTTGCAAAGATCAAATAGAATCCATTAAAACATTATTGATTCAAACTTTGTACTGAAATACTGTCTGTGAGAGCTCTGCCATTAGCTCTCTGAAAGGGCTGATTAGACTCTGACATGAGTTATGAGCAGAGAGAAGCTACCAAATGGTATTAGTGTGCATAGTGAATGGCACTGGGCATTAGCAGGGGGCAGGACTAGATCCTCTCCAGAAATCACTTCCAGCCTTAGTAATTCCATGATTCTGGGATAGCTGCACTTCTGGCATTCATGTACAGCTCCTCTTCCCCATGCCGGAGTTCTCAATTGCTTTGCCCACCCTATTATTGTATTTTCTTTAAAAAAAAAAAAAAAAGGCCCAACTGAAACTAGATTTTTAAATATTTTAAAGTCTACTTCGATGTCAAAGAGAAAAATTTGGCAGCTGCCTGTTGTATATTTGAAAGAAAAGTAAGGAGCAATCAGATTCAAAATGGAATCCTTTAAAGATTGACTAACCAGCCTGCCAGTAATGCTCCGTGCTTTCCCCACCAGGTGGGAACAGAAACATCAATATCAATGAGTGCATGTCAGATTGAGTGGAAACAAACCCTAAGGACAGACTAGTGTGATGAAGTTATCTACCCACACAGCATTAAAAAAAAATTGATCTGCCAGTGTATTATAAGTATTTAATTGACACTTTGCAATGATCAGAGTCAGACATTCCACTGGCAGAGCACAACATCCGCTTTTCCTTTTCATTTATATACTGTTTTATATGGTTATCAAAGTGATCAGCTTTTTTCAAAGGGATAATAAAGATAATTGCATGAAAAATAAGCTACCACATCTTATGTTAGAGGGTATTTTTTCTCTTTTCTTTGTCTTTAAATACACAGTTCATTTTCATAAAATTGAGCTTATAAAATGATCTTTACTATAATTTAAAGTATTTCAATAATTTAGAACCAAATCATAAAATTCTTAGCATATGTGATCAAAATTAAATTTAAATAGAAGGGCAATATCAATATTTTTAAAATTTCTGCAGTCTTTTCAAGTTCATTTTCCCCAGTAAGAGGATGTTTTCACTGCTGAGTTGTAAGTGAAAATAATTGACTCCACATCATTCAAGATACAACATTTGAAGATAGGAAATTGTTTAGTATTCTTATTCCAGACTCTCTAAGCAAGCACTCTCAGTCTGATTCATCTAAATGCAATAGGCCTCATTCAAACCATCTCCATGAATTTTTTGTCCAATTTTAACCTTGCAGCAATGCTTTTGATTTTCTAAAGAATCGTAGAAAGTTGATGAATAAAACTATGGACGTTTTATTTACTGAAATCAAAAGATAAAGGAATTATTTTGATTGGATGGATTTCCTTTTGATTTTTTTCTGCTTTGGCACATGGTGTTTTTAGATGAGTCAAATTGATGATTGATTAGTAAGTATCATCTCTTAACATTATGGGCATGTGATGACACTGCCAGAACTCAAACTCCGTGACTGCATTACTCTAACTTATATTTTTAAATAATGTTAATGGGGCTCCGTGCCACAGAGATAATCAATCAGATGACAAATGATTCACCTTCCAACTGCGCAAATGAATGTGATGGACGTGTCATAGATGTTTTGTTATTTCTGAGGTTGCCACAATAAAACACTCTTTTTAACAGAATGCTTAATTATTTTGTCAGAAGAACAAATGTATCAGTGACAAAACTTGAAACATTTGCTCTAGCAAGACATATAATTTCAAGTCACAAACATCAGGTCTGTACAACTGACTGTATTATATTGTTCTGGCAATATGCTGATTGCCAGGTGTCTGACAATCTACCACAGCAGTTCTGCACAAACTGCCATGAGTCAGTGAAGGAAATAATTTCATTCAATTTGGAATGTACAAACTGTCTTGTTTTCTTTTCTTTTCTTAGGGCATATATTTTAGCTTCTCAAGGTGAAATTATGATTGTCATCTCTGATACTGCAATTCAGGTTTGGAATGTAACAGAAAGAATGTGTAGACTCAGCCAAACTCATAATCATTCTGTGTATCCTGTATCCACTCTGTTTTGTACCAGCAAACCCAAGACCTGCCTTTTTACTTCAGCTAAGTGGCTACCTCAGGATGCAGGTAAAAAAACCTTTCAATATCAAAATGTTAATTAATATCATAAGTCTACCTGCAGGTCAACTGAGTTACTTTGCAGATGCATTTTCCTCTTCCCTTGTATGTCTGTATAAAGTTTGTAAAGCAATACAAGACCCATCAGTGTTGAGACAGCTTGGGTATTCACCCAATCTTCATGAAAAAAGCATTCCCAGTGCCTTTACAAGGCAAGAACTGCTATTTACAGAGGCATTAATAGCCTTTCCAGCACTTTTCTCTCTTGCATGCCATTTCTCTGCCTGGGTTACAAGTGCAAAGACAAATTCCCAGTGGCACAACTGGCAAAGGATCAAACACAGAGCCACACTGCTGATCTCTAGTTCAAGATGCAGATCAGCTTATTTTAATCTACTTATTGGGGTGTCACACTTTTGCTAATGAAGTCTTTCTTAAACTTTACATTTCTCAGTGGTTTTCTGCTAGGTGAGATAATATCCAAACCCATAAGCTTTTCAGTACTGCTTTATCTGACCTGCAAGCACAAGCCATTAGGCACAGAGCTGGTTTGGGTTTTTTACATTTTATTTTACTTGGTCTTTTCTGCCTATTACTTTGGAGAGCAAAATATCCGTGTTACTTAAACAAGTGATGAATCAAAAGCATATCACATATTGCCTGTAAGTATTTAGCAGACATAGCAGGTTCACTTCATGTGACACATACATGGTCGTTTCTTATTCTGATTTATTTAGTTTTATTTACATTATTTCAAGCTTTTTATCAGAGGAGAGGTGTTGAACAGGAGCCAGCTTTTCTTTTTATAAGGCCAGGATTAGTTTCACCCTACCGTAACTGAAACCAAAAAATCGCACTTGTTTGAGGAGCTTCCTTTCATACTTAAACTGTACAAAAACCTTCACTTCCAAATTTCTAAATGCCCGGGTGCTTTGCGATGGGAGGCATCATTTATGCTTCTAACAAACAGTTTGGGTAAATTCTCCCAGTGGCAGCAGCACGTTGCTGCCAGGTATTTGCTTGGTGTTCTGCAAGGAGCTGTGGGCCAGTTCCCAGCACAGAGGTGTCCTCAGAACCCGAACTGCCACTTTTGTCACACCGGGCAGCACCTGGGCAGCAGCAAGTGAAGCCTGAACACAGGAGTGACATAAATTTCTCATCCTAACTGTGGTCTTTTCATGTTAGGTTTGAGATACATTAGAAGTGGGGGGAAATGCTTCTGGTGCTTCTCCATCCAGGCAGCTGCAGCTACGAATGCAGTGAGGGCAGAGTGCCCACAGAGACTGTTACTAAATTTCCCCAGGTCTTAGTTTGGGCACAGTGGGACTGAAAGGAATGTCATTGATCCAAATGCCCCAGAGCACACACAGTTCCAGTCTAAGGAATGGAGCTTTGCAATTGTCCTCTGAAAACAATGCTCTCCTCCTGACCACAGCCCATGGTCCAGTGCTTTACCATCTTGCATGGGATTTTTTGCCTGAGAAGTAGAACAGAGCACTAGAAATTCTCTTAATATTTTCTTGTTTGTTTTCTTTTTCCTTGTTCTGTCTTTATCCAAATTACATCCAGAGAATTCACTAGCATAGAAAAGTAAGCGTTGCTATCCTGCTGTCTGAAAAGAATCCAGCATTGCTATTCTGGACTAGATCAAAGTAATTTGAGGAACTAGTCAAAGCTAGAACTAATTTCTGATTGAAAGAAGAAAACAGCTCCTGCTTCCTTGGTGGCAGGAATATTCCTGCCTTGTAATGCTGAAATGGATTTCAAGGAAGACTCATCTTTGGGTATATTATGGGAGCCATAAAGATGCTTGCTGACAGCAGAGTCACGAGAAAAAATAAATAAAAATATCCTAAGTGGCCTGTGTGGTAATTATAAACACATGCAAAATAGGGTTCTCATTGCTATCAGTCCTCCTCCTGCCAACTGACCCATCTGGGCATCAGGAAGGTCCTCTCATGTGATTTCTGTTTGAAGTGCTGAGGTGTTTTCTGACTTTTGACAATGGTCTCTTTGTATGTTGAACAGACTGGGGTACACTCACAGTCAGTCAGCTGATAGAGAAATTATTTTAAAGCTTTTTCCTGGGTTTAAAGTTGAAAAAAAAAGTTATTGTTAAAATTTTAGAAATTAATTACTTTTTTCCCATTGAAGATAAAAAAGGAAAGAAAAGAAAAATTAAAATGAGTAAGAGATATTTGAAGTCAAATAGATATATTCTATCCCCTGCAAAATATCCTGAAGTATGACTTAATTCAAGAAAATAAAGATAATTCTTCCTGCAGTATCATGTGCTTTTCCTGTTTCTAGAAACAGACACTTCATTTGCTTTCTTTAGTGAATATAGCCTGATTTTTCTCTAGAAGGGCACAGGGACTATGAGTTCAAATGGAACAAAGAGGACAAAAAGTGTTTTGGTATCGCTCACCTCTCATAGGGGTAAAGAAAAGAGTGATACTGCCGAGAAGAAAATGGTATAAAGACTCTCACTGACCTGTGAAGTATCTTTTCAGAGTCCAAAAGATCTTTAGTAATGAAGTCGGGGTAGTGCAATAATGCTGCATTCCCCATGGTCAAGGAGAGAGGGCAATGGGTAGGGTGAGGGTAGGAATACCTGCCAAGCCCTCCTGTTGGACCCACATCTATCCTGAGGCTGTTTAGCAAACAGCCAAAGTTGCTGGGAACAAATGCCCTCATGCCAAATGTCTCTCATCCCCACCCAGGGAAAGGAATCCTGCCCTTGGCGCCACATTGCCAGGAGCATGGGAGAGCTCTACTCCGCTTGTTCTTCACCCTGCTCTGGTGGCAGCCAAGACAGAAGTTGGTCTACAGAATGCAGATTTTGGAAACTAAGCTGCAGTAATTCAACATTTTACTTCCACTCTCCAGCAAATAGGTCTTTCTAAAGCACGTTTTTTGATTTTAAATTTTGCCCTAGTGCCTGATCAGCAGTAGATTTCATCTGTTCAAGATATCAGGAAGCCTTTTGACCTCAATTAATGCTTCAAGGAGCTAAGCTAGTAAGCATTTGAGCCATTACTTTACCATCATAGGGACATAAATATATGTTAGAAACATATGCTTTGCTAAAATGGTCTTGGAGCAGTTTCTGCATGCCTCTGTCCCCCCTTGGATCTCTCTTGCCATTCTTTCTGTGCTGGCATTCCAAAGCTGCTGATTCACAGCCTACATCTGGTCCTGCAGCATTCTTGCCAACTCAGAGCCTGATGGATTATTTGGACACTTAACTTGCTCAAGTCATGCTCCCTCTGTCACTGATTTGTTTGACATCCTGTGTGTTATAAATACATTTCTGCAGGGCCTTTCCTCACTATATTCAATTTGCCTATTTGATTTATCAGAAGTGAGGCGTTATCTTTCCTTCTTTCTTTCATTCTTTCTTGCTTTGGCTCAATTCTACTGTTGAGGATGAGAAGAGAGTCGCTGATTCTTGTACAGAGGCCTGCTGGCTTCAGAAAGGCATGGGGTGAGGACATCTGCTTAGCAAGAGTGACTAGACCATGGACTGGGATCCAGTTCTGTGAGCAGTCACTGGAGAGAGCAAAACCTGAACTTTCCAGATGTGTTACTGTGGAGAGTCACCTGGGATTTTTGAAATTTAACACTAAGATACTTTTAGACTGACATATACCTCATTTGCTTAGTGTTGAATTGTGTCTGTGTTAATTTATAATTGTTCATGAATTCTTTGGTCATGTAATATAAGCTGGACACCAAAGATAATATGCCAGATCAGATAGCAGCTGATTTCTGCCTAACTTGTGGCTGTTAAGAGGCTGGAAACAGCAGAACAGTGACTGTGCTTCATTACATACATGTTAGGAGGGATACCTTGCTTTGAATTCCTGCACTGAAACGTGAACAGTTACATGACTTGTCATCCCGTGGAGTTCATCTCCACTACATCAAAAGTGGCCAATGTCCCATCCTGTTGAAATAAATCAAAATTTGCAAGTAATTTCAATATATCTAGGATTACTTTCAATGAAATATATCCCTTGCCTTAACCAAGGCTGTTTTTTCTTCCTCAGCAATTTCAGTAGGGGTTCCTCATTGAAAAAACTGCTTAGGGCTTGAGTGGCTTTTACAGAGTGAGGTTTCCTCCACTGCAATGTCTAATATGGGTAGCATCTGTGAAACCCTCTTTGTTGATGCACTTCACAACTATTATTTACAGCTTCACCAGGCAGAAATAATGTCCAAGATGTGAATTTAATGTCTGTGCCCCTTCAGTCTTTTTCTGTTGAAAATTACTGATACTGCCCACATGGCTTTGCCATTGGTGGCAGTGGCAACGTGCACTGGGAACAGGACAGGCAACTCCTAACCCACTAAAAAACTTTGTGCAGTGCTTTCAGTGAGTGCTGGTTGTTACTGAAAAGACAAAACCCGCTGTCTTTCAAGAAACCTGCCTATAAACTGACACAGAAAGCCACCATTACAGACTTGTAACAGTAGTCATGTTATATTTGTGCAGATGGAGACGGGATAGACATTGGTTGTAGTGATCCTTGTCCACAGCTCAAATAAGCAAAATAATCCAGACTTGACAGAGTTCTGTGTTCCTGCAGTTGGGTGTTCTCAGCTGCCTCCAGCCCACAGCAAGATTTGCAATATCAAATTTTTTCGTCCAACCCATCATTCCTGCAGTCTGACAGTTGTGTGGGAATTTTCACTTTCAGGGATTTTCTTGCTAAGAAGCATGTCTTAAGTCTTTGAAAAAAACTGCTGAATGTACAGCCCACTGGCTCAGAGCCAAAAGGCACAATGAATTTGGGTTTTATTTGTTTTCAGCCAGTCATAATTTTTTTGCTAACTTGAGGTCAGCCTAAGGAAGTGGAAGTATGTGGTCAGATCTATCCTTCAAAAATGTAATGTGTTGATTCTAAGTTAACTAAATTGGAGGCAAATTTAGAGATCCTTGGTCAGTTTCCTGTAAGCTTTGTACCTCTGTGCTGCCCTGCCTCCTCTCTGCTTTTCCCTTCCCTGAGCACATGCCCTCAGGATCCTGACATTGCTCTGTGTCTCACACCACTGCACAGAGCAGCTGCTGTGCCAGGACAAATCTACCTGCTGAGAAACAGTGGGGTCCTGGCCAGCTAACCCAGGGCCAGCTCAGGAACTTGCCCTGCATTGCAGACAGCAGCTGAGTTTCCATGCACAACCTTTCCCTACCTGCAGGCTGAGCTCAGGTTTTCAACTTCCTTCTACACATTGTCTCAGAGCAGGATGCTACAGGAAGCATTATGATTTCCATTGCAGAAATCATCCTGGAGGTTTTCAGTCTCAATTATTTAAAGCAATTGTGACATTATGACCAAAAATAAAGTCTCTATCAGCAGATGGAGCTGAGCTGAGGTTACAATGATCCCATTTGCCATACCCTGAATAAAAGCTTTCAAGATTAAAC
>VZDJ01000074.1:1780139-1795139 GCA_008694505.1 Cyanoderma ruficeps
CACTTGTGCTGCTTCACCAGTACTGAAAACAACCCAGTTTAGTGCTGGCTGGTGAGACAGCTCCTCTCTTTGAAGTGTCCTGATATCCCTTGTGATATTCCCTACACAGGGAATGGGGGCCCAGGAAGGCCTGCTGCACATCATTGATGATGGCCAATCCTTTTCTTCCCACAGTGACAGCTGCTATCAGACTGCAGCTCCATTGCCAGCCAGTGCAAAGTCAATCTCCTGGCAGAAAGTCAGACTTCTGTTCTGGGTGTTCTTCCCCCTAATCTCTGTACTTTTCTGACTGGAATTCCCTTTGCTCTACTTTCACTGAAGCTTTTTCAAGCCTGAGAGTTGGCCAAAAAGCCACGTTCACAGTGAATTGATAGAAAATTGTACCTGGAAATGTAGTGGGAAGGACAGAGAACAGCAAAATTTATCCAAAATGACTATCAAAGAGAGGCATAAAAGCCAAACTAGGTTAGAAAGACGAGACTTCTGGGTGCCAAGCACATAATCACTAGAAATCTTCTGATAGTTATGGTATTGGTGTTTTGAAGATACTTGAAGAAATAAGTACCTAAATGGAGGTAGATGCTAAGTCACTGTGGGAGCACAGAGTAATGGCCATATGAGAAAGGCCACTAAGTCCAGTGGCATGGATGTAATTCGCTCCCAGGCACTCTGCCAACCCAAGGCCTAACCTCTGCCAAATTATTTTGGGCCAGGTTTCTGTGGTTGCTGCTGAATCTGTCTTTTTCCACCCTACAGTAACAGCCTGTTTAGCCCCAGCAGATAAATGAAACTGAACCAGCAATTTATTTCAGGGAAAGGGCTTAATGTTCCTGACAAGAGGGAAAGTTACCAGCTGGGTTATCTTCTGCATCTCATTTAATCAAATATTTTCATTATAATGTCTATTAGACCAAGCATAAATGGAAGGTAAATTTGCCCAGTATCCACAAAACTCCATAGCAACTGAAAGGGAGGCCAGATATCACATAAATTTTTTCTATTGTGACAGTCAGTATCTAAAAAGGCACAAAGCCTTGACAGGTTTCCATACTTCAGTGAGTGCAATTTTAATGGTGTTTTTATATGAAAAATCTCATCACTGAAAATTGTTCAGCTGATCTAGCAGAGCTGGATGTATTATAGAAAGATAGATTATGAGATGTCTTCCTGAAACTTCCAGGTGAAATGCAGAATCCTGTTAGAAAAGGCAGTATATGAAGACATTCAACACCTTCAGCTAAAATGTTCTTGCTGCTGAGAGTTCTTTCAAGTCTGCCCTGGGATCATCACAGGGTAACAATGTCAGATGCCCAAGTGTCAGCAAGATTTCTCCTATTCTTGCTATAATTTCAGCATTGCATTTTATGTAAAGTTGTTCATAATTCCAATTAGATTATTTGGCTTTCTAGTATGTCAATATCCAGTAGAGTTTTGTGCATGTTTTGCTTTGTTGCTTGCTCTTTCTGTGGATCTTTGCTGAATCTACTACTTCTTCTCTATAGAGTATTCCATATAATTATCTTGTCACCTTGGTTTGCAGGGAATGAAAGAAAGTAGTAAATCCCTGAGAAATAATGTTTGTCATCACTTGACTTAGTCTGAGGGAAGGTTTTTTTTGAGACCATGAGCAAGGAGATAATTACATAGCTGGATTCAGTGTATCATCTAACCCATCTTATTGGTGCCTTTACTTACATAAAACAATTCTTGTTTTCTACATGTTCCTGATGCAAAGGTGCAGGATTACTTAGTACTGCTAAATCTGAGGTGAGAAATGAAAATGTAGATTCCCAGTGAAAGGGAGCTGGTATGTCTGTGTTGGCTCTGTTATAAGCTGGACCCTCAATGCAGAGCACTGCAGCACATTTACATTATTTTTTCAGGACTGAGATAGTATCACCAAACCTCATGTCTGCTTACAGAGGTCCAAATTAATTGCAGTTGTGGTCATTGGTTTAATGATCATGATGATCTATGTCTGTCAGGGCCGGACTAGAGACAAACTGTGCACTTTTTTTGCTACCAAAGAGCTAAAAGATGTCCTTTGATGAGCTCTGGCTTGTGCTGCAAGCAGACAAATGCCCTCCGGGCAAGCCCCTGTTACCCTCCTGCAATGCCTTTGAATCTTCTGAAGTCTCCAAACCAGACAACTTAACTATATCAATGCTGTCTGTATCAAGAGAAACAATGAGCTAAAGCAGAAGGCCAAGAGACAACCAGGGGCAGTGGCCAAATCTAAAGGAACAGCGGGAGAAAAGTCAGTGGTTGGTGAGCAGCTTGGGGGGCAGAACTGTGAGCCATACACCACGAGACAAACAAGGACAAACAGTTGGAAATATGAGATATAAAAAAGCCTGAGAGTGGGTTTGGCTGATGGCATCTGATGGCTGTCTGCAGCCAGAGCCAGGCATTCCTCCAAAGCGCCAAGACAAGGCATCTGACAAACTGCTTATCCCGGCGCCTGCCAAAGGCTCTGCTCCAGCAGGAAGTGCCGGCGCCAAGGAAACTGCAAAGGAGGCTGCTAATTTTCATTCTCCAGGTTTGCTGAGTGTTTACCCACATCCGTCTCCTCTTCCTGGGCAATCTTCTCCCTGCACCACTCTTCCCAACCCACAGAGAGTGACATAAGCCTTCTGCAGAAAGGACCCTCCCCTCTGGCCAGCTGTGACCCCAAGTGATCACCCTGGCCAGCAAGGCTGTGCTGGTGCACACCCATACAAAGGTGCACAAGCATTTGCTGCTGACAGCTCTCACAGATAAGGAGGATGGTTATGGAAATGAAGAATGGAATAGATGATTTCCTGGTGGACACACTTTGTTACCCTTCCTGAGCCTTACTTTCTAAGCTACAAATGATACTGATTATCTCTGGAGCACAAGCATAATGTTAAATCAAGCAAAACTCGGAAGATTTTCCTTCTAAAATTCTTAATTTTGATCATATTGCTGACAAAATACACACCACAGATTCCAACTGTGTGTGGCAGTCTCCTGGGCTAAAGCAACAGCTATTGCCATATGCTTTGAGCTTCAAATCAGGCATTTTTGAAACTGAAAGTTATGCCTGTCTCCTGACAACATCAATGAGCCACAAACTACTTAATCTAAAGAATTAAACAAGCTCTGAACTCCCAGCAGATGCCAAACTTCAGATTTATCTACACTATACTCTCTCTGTCCAGATTTTTGACGTGGCTGGTTTCCTTTGTGCACAAACATACTTTGAGAGAAAGGTTTATCACACTGAGCCGTGCAATTATAAACAGAATGAAAACTTTCAAGCCTTATGAAATACATAGCTCAAATATGTACATATCTCAAAACCAATATTACTCTTAAGATGATGCCATCTTTGTTCTTAGAGAATACTATTGAACGTAGAAGTGCATTTGTTCAGGTGATTTGATCCCATTTTATCCATAGCCCAAATTATGTAATCAAACACATTAAACAAATTCTCTCTTTTTTTCCACTGGAATTCTTTGATGATAAAAGCTGTTTTATCCCAGAAACTTATTAAACCAGAAGGCCGATTTGGAAAGCATGATTTCCAGCACACTGTCAAAAACTGGACCATGATAGTTTATGTTGCAAAGCTGGGATTTGGCTGGTTGTTGGTGTCTGTAGAAAGTGGTAACCTAGTGAACCAGTTTCTGTTGCCAAAAAGCCATGATCCTGGTCCATTTGTGTGTATGTCACCATCTCAGGCTTTTATGGAGACTAAACACTTTCTTGGGCAGCAAATGTTGTTCTGCTTCCTGGACTTTGTGTTTATGTCCTGCCCAGCATTAATTTTACCTAAGAACAGTTGTTCACTTCCATTGAATCAGTCAGGGCCAGACTATTAAGATTTTAGATCACACATTCAGTGAAATTCACTTTAAAATCTCACCAAAATTATTTACGACTACAGTTTCAAAGGTCTGCTCCTCAGATAGATTGGTGCTAGCACTCACATTTAAAGTTCCAGTAAAAGCCACATTGCACTGGAGGAGTACAGGACAGTACAGGCTTTGGGGACAGTGGCCAGAGTGGTTTTGATTCAGTGGTGGAAAAATTCTCTTTTGCCTCCAAAAAGTTCAGATTTCTCTGCACCCACTGCAGCCTGAACTTGAACTGCCTGTGCCCCTGAGCTAACCCTTCCTTCTCTTTCTGGTGGTACTAGGGCTGCTCCCTGCTCAGCTGGAACTTATCCACTGGGATAGGGAATGTGGCATTTTCAAACTCGGTGTGTTTGTGTTTGTAAGGGGTTTAAGGGAGAATGAAAGGAACCTGAGTTTTTTAGTGGGGTCTATGGTCACCCACTGAAGAGACCTTCTCAGCTTCCCCTTAAATGGAAACAAACCCTGCAGGCAGGTCAGTATGTCACTGTCAGATGCATAACAGATATAACCTTCATCCAAGCAAAGCATACTCGTTGTTGAAATAGCTCAGAAATTATTATATTTTTGGTGTTGTACACTTTCCTTTTTTTATTTAATAACTTAAACATATATTTAATATTAATATTACATTTAAACATATTTATTTTTTATTTCTATAACTTGTATGGAAATGTGTAGTTTCTGGGCAGATTTAACTTCACCAAATTAATGTAATAACTGTGGATTTCTGTAAGAGCAATATGTGTCCCACTGAGCTTGAAATACTAAATATTGTCTTCTCAATTTGACAGTTAAAATATATCTCATTTTCTGAATACCAGAAATAGCTTTTTCAGTTATCTTTCACTTTAGCAGTCAAAAGAATTAGTTTTGGAAGTGATTTGTTCAAAGACACAGACTCAGCTGAATAAAAAGCTGAATAATGCCTTGTTCTCTATGAACATTTATGTTGCTGATTAAGGGTAGCTACAAGGACATGAGCTTCTACTGCATAATTTCATTACTGGACTGTACCTGCAGGAGTGGATGCATTAATTTACTTTCCCTAAGATTCCTTTTTTCATGCTCTGTATTGAGGCCAATTATTCAACTGTGATTCAAGCACAACACACTAAGAGATGAGGCAAATAAAAAGCAGTGATGGAGCAATTTTCAGGACTAAGAACATTGACAATTCCAGGGGGCTTGAAGACTATGACAGCTGAAGGGGAAAGGTAGGTCAGAAAAGTGGTTTTCTCCCAAAGTGCACTGAAGATATTACTAAGAATTACAAGAAGTTCTTAACCCGTGAATACAGGAACAAAGTATAGCCCAATTTTAAACATTTTTATGTTGCTATTATTAATTCATATTATTTAGATGTGTGTAGCTCTGAACTGTTTGAGTCATACTCATTTCTTTAACTACAATTTATTGTACAATGCAGTTCCTTTGCTAGAGAGTCATAGGTGAGCCCTCTCACATTAGCTGCTTTTCAGATGTAGAAACCCAGTCCTGCTTGCACCATAAGAGGCAAAGGGCTTTGCATCTTTAGCCATGAAGTCAGGAGAGCTGTAGCAGGAAGCACCATCCTCTGTGCTATGTTAATTGTGGGCTGCTCCAGAGCAGAACATCCTCAGCATCACCCTGCACATCTGTGTGAGCTGATACTCCCACAGGGCTGCCACCAATCCATGCTCATCCTGTTTTCAGCAAGAGGGGGATGTGGGTGCTAACCCCTATCTTTGCCTCTTTTCCTGCTGCTGAGGCTGGGCTGGTGGTGATGAATGCCCATGGGGCTCTCCTCAGCCTCTTGGGCTTGAAGCTCATTTTACTTTCAGACTCCTGCTCCCACCTTGCTTTTTGTCATTTGTTCCTTCTCATTCTCTCTCTCTCTCTCTTTTTTTTTTTTTAAATAAACTGTTTTTATTACAGCTGTGTCTATACTTNAAACTGTTTTTATTACAGCTGTGTCTATACTTAGAATGGGCTGATGTGCAGCACTGTGAACCATTCCTAGCTCAGGGCAGTAACATACAGACAGAAACCTGTACCATGCAGAATGCCTGGGCTCTAAACTCCAGTGTTCCCAGAGTTCCAGAACTTCTATTCTTTATCCATGACAGCATTTGGTACTCAAGTGCTAAAGACAGTCAGCTGCACTACAGAGGTGAAAGGCTTTTGCTAAATATAGATTAAAAGGTGAATTACCTCTGCTTTGTGTACCTGAAGATTACAGTAATCCCTCATGACATGCAAATAAAATCCACTAAACCCACAGAGCCCTGGGCACTGCTGTGGAGAACACAAGTTCCCTGCTCATCACAGGAACCCTGGGTGCAACCACAGCATGGAAAGCTTGCCTGGCTTCCCTTTCTGTTGAAATCCTCTTGAGGAGAGTGGCTGTCTCACAGAGAGGGAAGGAAGCAGCTTTAGATGGGGAGAATGAAAGGCAACTCTGCAGCAGATTCTGGCAGAGATGAAAAGATCAATAGTTGGAAATTTGTCAGTTTTGATAATCTCTTCAGATTACTCTGTATATGCTGGCTATATTCCCTCACAGTTTTGACAGAGTAAGAAAAATAACACCAGAAAATGGCTGGAAATTAGATAAAAAATAATGGGAATCCATGGAACTAGGCAATAAAGGATAGCAATGACAGGTACCTCTGAGGCTGAGAAAACTAATCATAATGGAAATATCACTTTCTATGCACTTTTGTTATTAGATGTACCAAAGAAGTGTTGTTAGGGTCAATGCCTGGTATTTATGACTGGGGATTGATTTGACCTCAAGTTCTTTCATTTTGTTATTCTGCCAGTAGTTAAAAGTACATGTTGTGCTGCCAGAAGAGTGGCTACCCAGACCTCACTTCAGGCACTTTTCTTGTTGGCCTGTCTCGCCTTGAACAGTGTAAAATAGCTTGTAGCCAGAAGCTCTTATCCCATTTAGTTTAAGACATTTGCTATACAGCTGGGAAAGGAAGGGATTGATAACAGAGACTCAGAGTTTATATGAGTAAAGCACAGGAAGTTTTACCAAAAAGGACTTTGCACCAACAAGGGTTAGGTTTTTTATGGCTAGTGCTCACGGATTTGTAATGTACAGATGTAATTCCTGATTTTACATGAGGAATTAAATATGGTTTGTCATCTGATATTGCCAGAAACTTCACAGATTAAAATAAATTGGCTTGGCATGGTGACCAAACTCTCTAAAAGAGGTAATAGTCCCACTAGTTGCAGTAATTAATGACATAATTATGCAGTGTGCTTTGTATTTTGCATATCTCCTAAATCTTGCAGATTTCTTGCTTTTGGTTGCTATTTTTATTCTTATATTTACATGTTAGGAGCAGGGAATTTATTTCCTGGCACTAATAGACTTGTGTCTTTGTTTACTGGCTAGCTGGGACCTATTTGTAAATATTTCTTTATCACTAACAACTCCTATTTCCAGAGACATCACTAAATACTGGAATACCAAATTAGCAATTACAAACCTGCTAATAACTACAGTGGTGTTCACCAACCCTTTTTTAAGCCCAGACAGGTTAATCTCCCTGTGCTGCCTCTATAGCCAGAAGGAAATTTCTATAGCAAAATCTGGAGCAGAAATCCAACATTCAAGTGCTCTGAGCAACTCTGGGGTGTTGACTTGGCTACAGGGGGTCTCCAGAGACAATTTCCCTGGGCTGCAGGGATCCCTGCATTATACCCCATGATTTTTTTTCTATTTAAGAAAATAAATTCTAACAAATCAAAACAAATAGTCATGCAAAGGACAAAAATGAACAAAAGGAGAAAGCTGCTGATCTCATGCTTCCCTGCAGAGAAAATGAGGAAAGGGTGGAGAATCGCCCAGGCACTTTCTGATTATCCTGTGAGATAGGATGGGAACAATGAGGTGGTTGGTGTGAGCCTGAACAGAGCACTTTCTTTTTGGCACTTCAACAAATGTTGGCAGCATTTTCTTTTTTAATGTCAACATTATGTGCACAGCTTCAAGGTAGGAGTTCCAAGTCACTCAAGTTAATTGATACATCAGGGATGCGGAACTGGAACACAATGTCCTTGATGCTACTTAAAAGAATTGCAGAACTGTATGCTGCCTTTGCAGGAGGGACTAGAAAAATCTGAATGCACTACAAAAGTGCTGGACAGAAATAGGAGAGCTCACTGAGCCCTTTGCTTCAATGCCTGTGAGATTGAAAAACTCTGAAATTATATCTTCTGCACTAGTTTTGATGACTAAATACTGTCCTGCCTCCCATGATGGATCTACTTTTGTCTTATGCAGAGCTGTCCTTTTGCTGGCTGTAGGAATGTTTTCATACAGAGGAAGTGAGTACTTTGTGCTCTGAATTCCCAGCTGTCTGCTGCAATGTAGCCTCAAGGCTTCAAAATTTGGTGAGATGTCAGAGCAAAGCCAGACCCCTGTGCCCAGAGCAGAGAAGGAATGCTGCTTACCAGTAGCTGCTGCTCATGGGATGGGTCACCTGCCCATAAACTCAGGCTGCAGCTGAACATCCATCTGTGATGAAGGCATTACAGATGTTCAGGCCATGTCCTCTTCACCCTTACCTTGTGTTTTTTGTAGGCTCTTATCCTCAGCCCCTGTCCTTCCATGGCCATGGCCTGAGCCACCACTGCCACCAGCAGCACCCACAGGGGACGGGACAGAGGGAACAGGATGGGGAGTGGATGTTCAGACATGTAAATACAGGGTCAAGAGAGAAGTGCCAGGGCAGCCACCCTGGCCTCCAGCACTGCACTCCCACAGATTGTGCATCCCATCTGTCAGCCTGGTGTGGGAATACCCAGGAGTGTGACAGGGGATATGTTTACTTGAGCAAACCAAGCCCAGTAGCTCAAACAATAATGGTTGCTAACAGAACAATTTTTTTTAATCCTGTAAGATATTGTCTGTCAAAACTATTTGGTGTAAAAACAGATGTTGCTCGTGTTCCAGCTGAAAGTGCCCTGAGAGAAAAATTCTTCTCTGAGCTGCCATGCTTTTTGAGAATCTAAAGAGGCTCTTCAGAGCCCCCAAAACCCTGACTCTGCCCCCAGAAGTAACAGTTCTGCACACACTTTACAGAGCCATGCTCTGCTCTGCACCACGGCAGGGGCATTTCTGCAGTTTACCTAATCCAACAAAGGCAGTATTTGTCTTGCTACAGTCAGGTAGAGAAGACTTGTAAGACTTGTCCTAACTGTATTTTTATAATCACACACTTCCTGTGCACAATGGTCATGGGTGTAACTGTAAATAAGGATTGCTTTCATCTTCAAGTGCAAAACTTCTCCATTGCTTATGTAGTGATCGTGCACTGAGACACAGGGGGATGACAGCTGCCAAGGCCAGCCAAGGGATTGGTGCTCATGAGAGGGAGGCTTCAATTAAAGTATTTCCTATCTCACTGCTACTCTACTTTTACAGTATAATTCACTCTTGCAAATCAAAACTGACTTCATTACAGTGTACCCACCTAGTGAAATCTGTACGATCTTTAGTGCTTGAAACCCAGAGCACTTCCTAAGTTTTAACACCAGTTTCCAAGTTTTAACATCAGTTATTGTTCTCATGTCACCAATACTCCTGCATTCATTTCACTGGAAGATGTAGCAAAGGGGAGGGACTAATCCAGCACTACAAAGGGAAATCTTGCGACACCTTCAGCTGAAGCTCAGAAGATCCCCCCTGCCATTGATACCTCTCATTTACTTTAGTCCAGTTCTTTATTTATGCAAGCTGTATGTTCTGCATAGACCAATTGCAATATTAAAAAACAGAGAAAGGGTGACAGTTGCCTGTTTTATTTGTTTATAAACAACATAACTGGATGTGGAAACCTCCCTGGCTCAGAGGGGAGGATATGGGCTGCAAGGGAGATGCCTTCAGAACCTCTGGAAGCTGGGCTGTGAGCACACTCTCCAAAGGGAACCATGGCTCCCCGGCCTCTGTATGCTGAGATATTCCAACATGAAGGGATTCGATTTGAAAAGTGAGTTGCAGAGTTAAGAGGGAGCTGCAGTCTAACACAGTTTGTCTCCATGACCAACAAGAGCTCCCAACGAGGCCAGGATTCTCTGATCCTTCCACAAATCAGCCCTTGCTTCTGAAAGCTCCTTCTGACTTCAGTTTTAGTGAATTCAAATGCAGAAAAATCCCTTCCCCAGGGACAGGGGCTTGTTCCTCTGACAAACAGCTGCTCCTGTCCCTTTGCCTCAGAATGACTCCACTCCCACTGACCTTGGACCAGGATCACCTTCCTCCCCCAGTGTAGCAAAATGGGTATTTGAACAGGGAATCCTTAAGCTGTAAAGGCCTTTCTGAAACGAGACAAGATTAGGACTGATATCAGCAATTGTACATTTATACTCTGTGCTGGCTTCAAACCATATTTAACTTTTAACTTTTGTTATGAGAGGGTTTGTAGCCAAGATTAACTTAAAAACACAAAAAGAATCCATAAAAACATCATAAGAGCTCTGATTTCTGAATAAATGTATGCTAAATAAGCTAGCTTTGAGCGCTGCTTTCACAGTAATTAATTTTTAACCTTAATTTTTACTCACTATAAGACAGATTATTTTTCAGATGTATATGCTGATTCTCAAAGAAATTGGTTGTACATGGCAAGCAAAATTCATGCATGATGTCAGTGTAGGCAACACTCTGGTATAATTTGCTTCTACTTTTCTAGTACAGCTTACGCATTTTCTTTGGTGGCACAAAATAATTCTATGCTACATTAGCTATATAAGAATTGCTTACAGAAAATGAAACCATAGTTTTGAATGCTACAGATCAGCACCGGGTGTGCATGGCAATCCTAGTAAGATAATATTAACTTGTCCACAAAGTGCCCTGGATTCACCAGCAGTTAGTTAGATGTTCAAGCCTTAACAAGTAGCATGTGACTGAATTAGTGATTTTTGCAAGGTAATCAGCAGCTGGACTGGAACCTATCCAGAATGAAATCCTGCTATGTTATGCCGCTGGCATGCTGGGAACCAGCACAGCTGCTGATTTTACAAAAATAAGAAATTAAATAGACCCTGTGCCAGTGCTTAGTCACCCCCAGTGAAAAAGCGTTCCTTGCTGTCAGAGGGAGCCTCCCGTGTATCAGTTTGTGCCTCTGGTCCTGCCACTGTGCAGAGCACTGGAATGCTGTTTGCTCTGGCAGCAGCTGAGCCAGTCAAATACTGCCCCAGAGCCTAAAGGCTACCTGGGAAAGAAGCACATTAAAGCTTTTACTCATTAATAAACTCACAGGAAATGAGTGCAAATCTCCATCCCAAACTGTGTCCCATCACTGCAGGCCAGGTTGGCCCAACAGGCACTGTCAGACCTGCTGTGACTATTCCTGACCTGGGCCTGTCCCCTGAATGTGTCTGGACTGAAATCTTTCTAAAAACTGGTTTGTTGTGGACTGTGAGCTCACAACCCTCTTTCTTGACAGTCTTAGAGAGGAGTGATTTTAGCTGTCTTATTAGTCCTTCTGCCTTCTTGCCTTATTTAGTGCAGCCAGCCAAGCTGTAGAGCTGTATACAAGCTACTTCCAATTACAAATTAAGCTGAAATCCAGAGCAAGATTGCATTAAGAAATAACAAAAGACAAAGAAAAGCAACAGGCAGGAGGGAAAACAAAGTCGCCTGCTTTGTCTAGTGATATCTCAGTGCAACTACTGTTTTATCTTAAAGCTTGTTTAAAGCTGACCATGAGTAATCAGACATACACAATTCATGTTACTCCTGAGGGGAACAAATGGATCACTCAAAGGCACACTAGGAAACTTTGAGAGTCTCAGTGTGCTGGTTTTGGTTGGGGTAGAGAGAATTTTCTTCACAGTCACCAGTCCAGGGCTGTGTTTCAGCTTTGTGCTGAGAACAGTGTTGATAACAAGGGACGTTTCTGTTATTGCTGAGCAGGGCTTGCAGTGTCAAGGCCTTTTCTGCTTCTCTCAGTGTCTCACCAGCGAGGAGGCTGGGGGTGCACCAGGAGCTGGGAGGGGACACATCTGGGACAGCTGAGCCCTCCTGCCCCAAGGGATATTCCAGGTCAGACGATGTCACGCTCAGTGTATAAAGGTGGGAGAAGAAGGGGAAACCTCCTAAGTGACAGTGTTTGTCTTCCCAAGTCACCATTAGGTGTGATGGAATCTTGCTGTACTGCAGATGGCTGGCCAGCCCATGGTGGGCCAGTGGTAAATGAATTCCTAGGTTTACTTTCCTTTGCTTGTGTGTACAGCTTTTGTTTTGCCTGTTAAATTGTCTTTACCTTGATCTAAGAGTTCTCCCCCTCATCCCACCATGGGGGGTGAGGAAGTGTGTGGGCTGAGGTGCCTGAGGGGGTTAAACCACAACACTCAGTAGAGTGTGCTGTGGGCTTTCAGGAACCTGAAGGCAGCCTCTGTCTGCTGGCCTGGCGGGCAAACTGGGCACAGCAGGATTATCTGTACCTCTCTGGGAAGCAATAAGAAAATGGGAACGTTATCTAAGACGGGATTCAGTGGAAGTTTCTTTTGTATTATCTGTACCTATTGTTACTGCTGTCCCTCCATGTGTCTGAGGCTGAAGGTGGCCATTGTCTCAAGGAAGTGCCTCAAGGATGGTGAGGGTTTACTGAGCAGTACCCAAAAGCAGAAAGTGCTCACAGCAGCTCAGGAACAGCAGCTGAGCATCAAGTTAGTTACAGGTTACTGTCAGAAGGGATGCTAAAATCTTGATACATGAGTATGTACACTGGCACCTGACCTGTAAAGAATCTGTAAAATCTGTGGTTTTGTTCTGTTTTAGACACAGGTTTTTAATCTACTGCTTTTCTTACTGGGAGCTGCTGTAAGTAAAATGTGGGTTTTTTTTTTAGTTTTGGGTCCAGCACTTGTAAAAGGAGTAATGGGCTTTTAATAGTTCATTGCATTTTGATAAAATATTGCATGTTATGGTCTTGCCTTTTTTTTTTTTTTNTGGCAAGCATTTTTACAAAAACCACATTATACAGAAAATTATAGTTTCTTAAAATCCAAGTATTTTAAGAATTATTGGGACATCCCTAAAGTACCTTCTCCCAGAAGCAATGAACAGCAGCTTTGTGTCAGAGCACCAGCACATGGATGATGCTCACCCCTACTATCTGGTTTGTCCATCTCAGTTCCTGCTTCAAACTATCATGAAAACATCAACTAGACAAGTATTTCTGACAGCTGCAGACTGATTTACACAGGCAATACACAGAAAAACCACGGAGGAAAGGATAGGAAGTCTACAGACTGCAGTGAAAAGGTTTTTATCTGTATCAATACCAGTGGCTGATAATCCCTGAAGCCCTGAGATAACAGCATTGATGAAAGAGAAAATTGTGAACACCTCACATGTCTCATCAAACCTGTCTTCTACTGAACCCAAAAAATGCTGGTCACAGCACTGACAACTCTGCCATAAAAAATCCTGAGCTGCTTTTTCCGCAGGGTCTAACAAAGTGAGAGAGGGATTTAAAATGAACACCTGACACACTGAGCAACACCTCTGGCTGAATGGTACTGAAATTATTTGTGTTTACTGTCCAGCACTGTCATCAGTGGAGGCCTGGTAGGTCTGCATACACAGGACTGAACTGCTTGAACAGACACTAGGAAAATAGGAATCACAGCAGAGCCTAGAGGAAAAGAATGTGTGTCTACCTGTGTTAAATCATTGCAATCCTTTAGTGGACAATCAGTAACAGCTGAAAGTTCTGCAACACTGACAGCAAAGGCTCCACAAGGTGAGCAACTACAGCCCTCTGCAATCACAGCTTCAAAAAGTAAGGAAAACAGTATTCTCACCTGCACTTAAGACTAGATTTAAGGACATGCCTTTAAAAAAAAAAAGGCTATAATCAGGCTCCAGCAAGAATTGGAGGCTGCTTGCCTGTCATTACTGGCAGAAAGTTACAAATCAGTGGTATATGATTAGGAGGGATGACTTCTCTATTCAAGTATTTGAAAATGTTTATACTAACAAGCAGGAAAAAAACCCCAAACAAGCAGGAAAAAAAACCCAAACTAGTTATAAACCAGCAACATAGGGCTTTGGTAGTTTCATCAAAGCACCACTTTTACGATTTTTAACTTCTTCACAACTTGCCCATCACCACCACTTCCTAAATACCAGCTGTAAGCAATTATCTGGATTTGGATTAACACACAATTTATAAACTGGAATGGAAATTGCTCCTAGTGTCCCTGACCACCATAATAATCCCAAATTTGGCAGATCTCTACACTGGGAAAGAATTACACTCCCTTTCAGTGTCTTCAGGGTGTAATTCTTCCAGAAGATGTGTTAAAACAAGGACAAGAAGAGAAGACTATAAAGTTTTAACAGAATTTAGGATGTGGGCGGCTTTGACGTTACATGTGTCAGAAGATGATACATATGAGGATGTAATAATTCAAGATGGGGAAGAAAAATGAGTTAATGCTAAAATATTTGCTTTCCCTCATCCCTACTGAAAAAATAACCACTACACAGAAGAGTTGCAGCCAAATTCCTAGTGCTGCTCTAAACATCTCAACAAGCATTTTCTTCTCGTTGTTCTAGACCACCACCTAAAGGCCAGGCTCAGGCTGGGCCTGCCCGGCTGCTGCGTGCTGGGGAACACCACAGGCAGAGCTGACAGCCCCGGCTCAGCAGGGGGCAGGCAGGATTCTGCCAGGAGCAAACCTTCCCTTCCCCTTCCCACTGACCCTTGGGACAGCTCTAACAGGCTAAGGCAGAGCTGCTCTCCTGCATCGCTGCTGCACTTCCGGCAGCCCGGTGATTTGGCAATTCATTTTTTTGCAGAACTGAACTGTGTGACCTGGATCAGCACTAACAGGCCTCAGTCACTAATTGCTTAGGACATTCTTATCCTAGAGCCTCATTCCTGTAGATTACTGAAGCTTAGTACTTACTCTAAAATAACTCGCTTTATCTGTGACAGTGCAGAGCAATCTCCCAGAACAATGGCAAGCTGGCTCCTCCTCCTTGCCTCGTCCTTCTCACATGCAGTCGCTGCTCCCTCCTCAGTCCAGGCTCTCTCCCATTACTGGTGAAGAAATTAGTTACTCTAAATTAGTTCCCCAATAAATAGATTCTAACTCTTTC
>VZDJ01000074.1:1800644-1859638 GCA_008694505.1 Cyanoderma ruficeps
TTTTTTTTTTTTTTTTGTTAAGAGGGAGCAGAGGCAACGCCTGCCACACTCACCTGCAGTGTCCCTTCTAAACACTTTACAGAATGGCTATGATGTAGATTCAGGCGAAAGCCACTTTCCTGTTGGTTAGTTTCAAGGTTCTATGGCAACAGTTGACAATTAGAGATGAACCCTGGTGGGAAACAATGAGGGATAAATCATAGCACAGACAAATCCCTCACCTGTGATGTGTTGGCAGAGGAATTACTATTTGCTTGCTGTTGATGAATTTGTGCAAGCTGCTGTTTCTGCATTAGTGCCAGTTGCTGTTGATGTTGCTGGTATTGTTCGGCTGTAAATGCTGAACAAAATATAAAACGAGAAAATACTATATCAAAATATGTAGGAGTTGTGTATATAAACACATCTACTTTATAAACCTAAACACCCCCCCAAAAACTACCACAGCAAGTTCCTAAGAGCTTTAATACATCTTTATGTCAAAAAGGCTGACATCCTCTTAGAAATTTTGTTCAAACGCCACCTCTTTTTGTTTGTTTAGTATATAGGCTTTAACTGAATTTAGCTCAAGATACTAAAAAGATGGGGAGAAAGGAACCAAAATGCAATCAACCCCACCAAAAACTCTTTAAAAACAGATTAAAAAGAATGATTAGGTAGAAATGGCATCACTGTTTTCACCTTGTGAAACTACAGTATCTGCAATATTAGTGAAATAGGTTTATGGGCCAAACTTGGCCACTGCAATGCACCGCTCATTGACAGCATTCTGAAGGCAGCAGGGGCCCACAACTAAGATTTGTGTTTCAATTGAAAACATTTAGTTGGGCACACTCACAACTGTGCAGGCTATGGCTGCACAGTACCTTTTTTGTTTGTAACTACACATGTACAAGTAACTCCATCAACACCGAATTTCACAGAGCTATATCCTTCTCTCTAAGATCTTTGAAAGGTGACTCAGTAGTCCATGCATCACAAGGTCAGGCAGAATTTTATCCATTTAACCCACAGGTATAAAACTGACAAAGCATTATTCACACAGATTGACAAAGGGATGCCCAATGGTGCAGCAGAATTTCTATTTCATGGACTAAGTTCAGTGCAAGCATTTTTTGGTTTAGTTTACTTTAAAATACTTTTCCAAAACAAAATGAAGTCTCAGTTTTCAATTTACAAACTGAATCAAGGTTAGAGTGTGAATGCCCCTGCAAAGGATACACCTTTCAGATTTTCCTTCAACTTTATATTCAGATTGTACAAATGTTCCCAAATATGTGCTGTAAATAGTACTCATATTTCAAGAATGCACTGGAAGTCACGCTTTTGGGGAAGTTCATTACTGCTTGTCAACAAATCAACTTAAATCCAGTTCACAAAATTGAAATTTTAAAGAATTTTTTGTTAATCTACTCCTTCAGGGTTGCTTGCCTGAAGAAAACACATTCGCATCAAAACCATAATAATGTCCTGCTTCTGGATACAACAGGATTCTAAAGACCTCATGTATAAACCTGAATAACAAGTCAGTATAAATGGCTGCTGTATTTGGAAACATCAGAGCAAACACTGATGAACACGCATTCTCCTGGTGTATTGGTCTTTTCTTGGTGTTCAAATATTGTTCAAACTACTTCTACTATGTATTAGGAATTGCACTGAAATTATTACCAGCACTTTTCTATTTGAACCTTGTAGCTATAAAATTTTACTCAGCTGTTACATTCACATTACCTTTTTTCATAAGTAACACCTTTGAGCAAATAAGGATGTAGCACTTATTTATATTGCCATAAGCAACAAAATTTACTTCCAAATACTTCTACAGTTAAGTATGACTGCAGTATTTTAAAATTATTCCTAGGGGAATAGCTTGAAAGTAGTAACCTCACTCATAAATGTCCCTACTAAAAAAAAACCCAAACCAAACAAACTAGAATTCATTGACCAAATACTCGAGACGACTGTTTAATTTATATGAAAAATAAAATTTACAACTCCTTTAGATATTTTTTAAGCTGCCATCCAACACAAGTTAGAGCAAGAAAGCTTTAGCAAAAAAAGATTAATATGTAGAAAGCTAAGCAGCAGTAACAGAGGGAGGAAAATGGATATATTCTTCTAGTACTGAGAGATACATAATTGATTGTTTTTTCCAACCCTAAAATTTAGAATCAACATACATTTAGCCAACACAGTGCCAATGACATTGAAGGTTCCATTTATTTACTTATGGTGTGATCTATCGGGGTGTCCTGTGCAGGGACAGGAGTTGGACTCAATGATGCTGATGGGTCCCTTCCAGCTCAATAAATTCTATGAACAAGGTATTTTATTCTGTAGTACAGCACCGTACATACATTGCTTAAGTGATGTAAATAAAGACAACACACAATGACAAAGAAGAAAAGGGTAAAAATGGGTATGTTGTACCACCATATTGACTACTATTAAAACTTCTACCATCATCATCACCTTACTTAGGCCTATTTAAGTGAAATTAGTAGTTAATTTCAGTTTTCAAGTCTTAAGTATATTTAAGATTCTAGCTATAAAACAGAGCTGAGGTAAACACAGTCACCTGTGTTGGTTTAACCACCTCCAAAATACTGCTTTCTTTTGCAACAGCAGCAAATGAAGCTTATGGAGATGAGCTGTGCTTGTTTTGGAAAGACTACACTAAATAATGGCTGGAAGCATTCTCTCTTCTTTCCAGAAGTGACATTTAGAAAAGCTGTATTTTTGAAATTGTTCATCAGTTAATTTCTTTTTAAGCAGCCCCGGGGCCCTAGAGCAGGATGCTTCTCACCACTCTGGAAAGTTGTACAGCTGTCAAAGGAAACAAGTGACAGAAGAATCCCACTACCACCTCATCTATATTTCAACTGCTCCTCCTCCATTAAAAACAGTACCTCGAAAATACACTCAAGAACAACTGATTTCCATTTTTTTTTCAATTTAGCTTAAACACTCAGCAATGTTTTTGCTGCTTCCCTTATTAAAAGTCTAACAGACATTTCAAAATATATTTAAAACACTATCAGGGGTTTACTGTGAAATTCTGAATCAGTTACAATCAGGTTAGAAAGGCAATACTGCTCAGAAAGGGCTTTTCTGCAAGCTACAGCCTCCTAAAATAATCTGATTGATATTCCTTTTCCATTCCATAGAGAGAGATGCTAATGTACCAGAACAGGTTTATAGATCACTGTTACATAAGCCAGGTCTTCCCTCTCCATGCTAAAGAAACACTGCATTGAAGGTTTTAATGAGAACATTACTATTATTGTGAACTATCCAAATAAAACTTTCTTCTGAAGACCTGCAAACTACAACAGCATCACGTAATTCCTCTTTTCTTAAAAACCATTATGTATTTTGTTAACACTACCACTGGGTTTCTTCCCCCTCCTGCTCTCAGACTACAGTCTACATTACGTTTCAGTTGAAAAAATAAGCGTATTGATTGTGAGATATAAATTGCTTCTGAAAACTGACATTCCTATGCATGTAAAAACCCATTTGTATGTACTCTACATGAAAGTACTTTCACCTATTTAACCTTACATATTCATTTCTTGTGGCACCCAACTGTGACTGGAATTGGGGAAATCACATATATGCTCAGCACAGTGAAGTCACAGGTGTACTGACTGTGCCTCTGCATCTGCAGGTACAGTCCTGAACTTCTAAAAGAACAGCTCTATGCTCAGCTGTTTTTTTTTTTTAAAGAATCAATTCAAACAGAGTATGTTGCTGCATAAAAACATAGCTGCTACGAATGTGATATGTGGCTTGCAGAGAATACTTTCTGCTTGCCTGCAATGTAGCATTGATGCAACAGGGTGGGTGCCAAACTCAGCACCTTACTAACATGAGTTTGTCTAAAAAAAAACAGTGACTGTCCCTAAAAGCCTTCCAAATTTTTTTTTCTCTGATCTCACTTGTTATAAAAAAGAGAAAGGGCACAGTTGAAAACCTTTCACGCACGTCAAAAGAAAAATGGTACAAGTAGAAGAAGTAGGAAAAATTAATGTCATTCTCTTTTTGTCATACACTGCTCTTTATCTGCCTGGAAAAAAATAAGCACGCAAGCAGCAAGCCCAGAACTTTTCTGAACGTTTAAATCAGTAGCCACATTTCTGGTAACTCAGGAGAGTACTGCTACACAACACTTCACAAAGTTACAGATTCCTGACATTACTGGAGACATTCAAGGCTTTAAATAACATTAGTAAAGCAACAGAAAGCCAAATAACAGCTTGAAGTTTTAAAAAGGGACAAAACGTAACATTCAATAGTTAAAGATGACAAACAAGATTTTAAGACAGGTCCTTGTTCCAGCAGCCCCAAACAAGATGCAGTGTTTACAGACTCTTCTCTAACGGCATGCTCAGACCTCAGTGGTCACGATTCCATCAGACAGTAATGACTATTTAATAGTACAGGATTTACCAAATTAAACAGTGATGAAACACTCAGTTTCATTTACTACACAGAATCACTGCACAGTGATGGGTAAGGAGAGAAATCCCAATCACCACTACTAATACACAATAAATAAGAATATCACCATTTCAGAATATCTCAACTGTCTTTTACAGCTAGCAGCTGCACCGTGCCACGAAACTTCTAAATACTTTCCAAGACACCTTCAGTAATTTATGCAAGTCACTTGACTCTTAGGTTAACCTAGCCTAACTCCTTTTCTAACCTTAAACATGAGGAACCTTTAAGCACAACTGTGCCTGAAGTTATTCACATCTCAAGATGCAAGATGGTTATCAGAAGATGGGCAGCTCTTTACCAAGAGACTTACATATACAAATACTTCTTGTTTGTTTGCAGCACACTGTATCAAGTGGTAACATTTCAGCTGAGACAACCTTCAGATTTGAAGTCAGTACATGATGTTATGCTGTTATCCTGTTCATTTAACAGCTTGGGATAACACACACACACAAATGTTCTGCAACTGTACTGCTGCTGTACTTTGGCAGCAAGGAAATGTTTTCTGACTTATGGACTGCAAAAAGGAATGGAAGGTAGAAGAAAAAATTTCAGGAGTTTTCAGGTATGAGCACAAGGAACAAAACCCTGTACATTACTGATACTGACTGACAGGATAAATGACTGCTCAGTATCTCCTTAGTGACAGCTACAAACCTTGTCTTATTAAAAACTGAGCTACTGCACACTGCATTATGAATGTGTTTTCCAGCTATCACTTGTATGAGCATTTGTACTCTTTGGGTAATTACATATCTATTTTTTACTTGAACTAAGCCACTGAATATAATTTTTCAATTGCATGGTTCTGTTTACATATCAACCAAATTCAATGGGATGGTGATACTCAGCAGGTATTGCTTTCTGGAGCACAGAGATACTCTCAATGGACTTTTCAAAGATCCACGGTTTGCAGCAGTTTCATACTGCAATATAAGTATTCTAGAGTGCTCAGTGATTGTACCACAACATTTAACATGTACTAGCCTTACAAATGCTGTAGCTGACATTTAGCTTTTCTGAAAACTCAAGTCCTTCCAGGACGTGGCCAAAACCAGTCTGTAGGGAGGGCTGGCTGTGCAATCTGTATGAACAGATGGGTCTTTGTGTGATAAACAGCCACAGCTTCCCCTCCTAACTACTGCTGCAAGTTCTGCTGTGAGGTGACTCACTCGTTACTCTGCCTCGCTCAAGCAGGAAAATACAGACTTTTTTAAAGTTGACCGTAATTACCACTTTCCTAAAAAACCCTGAAAGCATACCCCAGAAAGCAGAAAATCCATGTGCAAGCTCCTGGTCCCTCTACTGGCATTCCTTTCCATTTCCAGAATGGAAGATGCCCACTAGATTTGCCAGGCAAACTGAGCAAGCTTTGTGGAGTAAACACTATGATCTAGCTACGTAAGCTTTTTTTCTCTTTAATAGTTTTAAAAAAATTTAATGCAGAGAGATTCAAACAGCATAACTAAACCCTGTGACATGTTTTAGTCCTGTTAAACATCTTAAGAATTAGATACTTAAATTACAGTAGCTTAAAAGCTGTTTCATAACAATTTTAGTATCTCAAGATCAGAAATGATATTTCAGTAGGAGAACTGAAACATTACGGCTATATTATGTTCAAAGAACTTCTCTAATCTATTTATAGAATACTAGATTCCGTGATCCTTCCAGTGGAGGTGATAACCATTAAAAAGGCAGTTTTGATCAGGTAATAGAAGAAAGTTCACCTAACTAAAGCTTCCAAACTTGTTCAGAAATTCAATACACTACAGAACTGCTGAAGTGTGTGGAAAGATGATACATCGTGTTACAACATCTCCTTAAGGAGAATACATGAGAGCATCACATCCCTGCTGTACAAGACAACAGTTAGTGGTTACTAATGCAAAAGTGCATGCAAAGCAAACATTAATCACAGTGCTAAGTAATCCAGAACATCACATTTTTAAATCTCTATCTTATGAGAGATGTGATCTGGCTTACACTGCCTGGTTAAAGATTTTCTACTGTATAGCAAGTTCTCACCAGTGAATTCAGGAGATTGGAGAGACTTAGAGCCATCAGTGTGATTTAGTATTTGATGCACCAGGCCCAAAGATGCTTCACTTTCTGAAAAGAAGTTCAAGATTGGTTTTACTTAAACATGGCATTATTACACACTATGAGAACATGAACCAATATGCCCTTGATTATTACTACAACAGCTTTTCATTTCAGCCCAACAGAACTTAAAGTGTGAAACTCCTAACATCAGAACTGTAGAGATTATGAACTAGATATAAAGTCTATACATCCACTCCCTACTTGGTAGCAGAAGACAGACAACATAATTAATAAGGATTTTTTTTACTAGACATTGAATGGAAGCTAGAATATTTCCTATGAACTTTTACTTGTCTGCCTGTTCTTAAAATTTGTTTCCATCAAAATGTCACATGCCAGTTAGGGTAGACACAGTTTACTGTGCAGTTACAAATGTGACCACCCTTGCATGGGATGCAAAGCGTAACAGTTCCACAAGCCCAGAGATCCTCCACTGTGGAGCAAAGTTTTACTCCAACTGAATGAGAAAATCTAGCTAGACTACCAAGTCTAGAATTCTCTGGAAGTGCTCCAGTGTTTTAAAAAGTACTGACTCTTCCCCCATCCACAGTCACATTTCCCAGACTAAAGAAGCTTTTCCTTTTAATATTTCCTCCTTCCACTACGTTTAGGATGGGTTATAAATGTCTGTTACTCTCGAGGCCATTGCTTTTCAACTAGGATCTCAACAGCTTAGCCACAGATGGGCCAAGACTATTAAATTCCAATGATAATTGGAAGTGGCCATTACAAGTGTCACTATTTTTCATCACCAAGTTCATCCTGTAATGTGAAAGAAGCATTTCAAAAAAGGGAGAACAGTAACACAGCAGACTATTACAGATACAAGGGTTAAATAAAAACATCTAAACACAGCCAGTGACGGCATGAAAGCCATGGACAAGTCCTTCTACATTGCTACACGGATTTGCCACAAGGATTGAGGAGCTCCCTCCTGCTTCTTTCTGGGAAAAGGTTGTCTAAAATCTGGCATCAGGTGTTAACACCTCAGCGACAACATGAAAAACAGTATAGAATCACAGAGTGGTCTGGGCTGGAAGGGACCTTGAAGACCATCTAGTTCCAAACCCTCTACCATGGGGAAGGACACCTTCCCCTAGAGCATGTTCAAAGCCCCATCCAGCCTGGCCTTGAACACTTCCAGGGATGGGGCTTCCACAACTTCTCTGGGTAACCTGTTCTAGTGCCTTACTATCCTCACAGTAAAGAATTTCTTCCTAAGAATTTCTGCTAATCTAAACCTATTCTCTTTCAGTTTGAATCAATTCCCCTTTGCCCTGTCACTACATGCTCTTGCAAAAATTTTCTGTAAGACTTCTTCTCAAAGAGTGATTTCTCAACTCAGTTGAGCAGGCTCCAGTTAACAGCCAGCCTCTTGAGTCCTGCCAACTTTTAGATACTTTTTTTGAAGTGATCCAGCTTCTGGGTGATGAAGGCAGAAAGGAACAGAATGCAAGACTGTTGCCTGCTCTTAGTAGAGGGGAATCAGTGTTCCAGTATTTTACTAGTGATAGGTATCTCTGCTCTGCTTCCTAAACACAAGTCTGAAATGTAATGATACATGTGTGCAGCTTTAAGTGTCTCTAACTTTTGTTTATGTGATCCAAGCATTCAAAAATGTGAACGCAACACATTTAATAGCAAATCTCCAGCAGAGAGCACAGTCTCTAAAGTGATGCAGGTCCAAGACTGCTATTTGCCCGGCAGAACCAAATCAACCAAATCAAAGGGGACACAAACACTTCAGCCCGATACTCATGCCTACTGTACACTCCATCTCTGAAGATTATGACTGAGAAACCTGACATTGCCAGCAATACAGGCTCCTTTACTGAAGTAATTCTGCTGCTGAACAAGTTAATTCTCCACAAAAATAATGTCTTAATGTTCTTCCTTCCTTTTTAGCGGTGCTCTGAATTACATGTGTTTAAGACCTTTTAATCAGCTCTTCTTGCAAGAGGGCAAAGGATACCCTTTCATAATTCTTCAGTAAGATCAGAAGGAACCACTCTCTACACTAGTGATGCTGTTTGGCCACTTGCTCCTGCTGCCAAAGCCTAGCCTTCAGCACACCACAAGCGTTCAGGTAACTTGTAAGGGATTTTAAGACACCCCTTCTCGGTTTACACACACACTTGGTTTGCAAATCTCAAAGCAAGAACTTCCACAGATCTTTAATACTGAGCACTCTGAAAGCCAGAATCTGACTAAATTGCATTTCTTCAGGATCAAAGGCACTTCAAAATGCTTATAAAATGCCCAGCTCTAGGGAAACCTCTCTGATCTTCGGGATGAAAATCAATGCTCCCTGTAGCCTGAGAACTGTATGTTACAGCACAGCTTTTGTAACATATCCTCTCATTAGCAGAAGACCCGAGATACCATCTCAACTTCATGGCCCTGCTGTCCACGTATCACAGACATGAGAAAAGTATTTTCCACAACAGTTATTCCATGCCAGCAGCATGCCTGTCTGCTTCATGCAAGACAGAAAAAGCTCAAGATTTCTTAGTATGGAAACAAAAAAACCTCATGTGATGGCACACAACAGACATGGTTACATAACCACCTCTGCTGGTCACTGCAGAATCCCAAGCTGAACAACTTAAAAGTATCAATACAGTCTGACCACAACTCACAGCAGCAGCAAAATACTGTTGTATTAATAATGTGTTTTCTGACAAAAGACCAATTGCCACTTCAAAAACCTAAAAGGGAAAGAGAAACAAACCTAAACATCCACACCCACAACAAACTCCCAGCTTTAAAAACAACTATGAAAAAGGAACAGGGAAACCGTACAGGGTTGTTAAGTGGCAATAGTAACTACTACAAAAACATCAGTACAGCTTTAAATACCTGAAGTTCTTTACAGTATTTGCTACAGAAAGAACAAAAGCAGAACTCAGCAGCTGCAGCCCCCACTGACAGGCACCTTTGAAGAAGTCAGACGCATACATGAGACATGTGAACACCTCTGTGATCTGTATAGACAACACATCTCACAGAATCCTTTTAGAAAATGGAAAAAAACCCACTAAAACCACACTGGTACCAAGATGGAGCAGAGTGTGCTCCTTACAAACACCTGCACCTAAACAGGTGATCCGCAGTACACCACATACACACAGACTCATATACACTCCACTGCCAGAAGAATCACAATTCAGATCACAAATAATTATATGGATACAATTTACCTCCTTAATAACAAGCGACTATCCAAAGACTCTGATAACCAATATAAAGTATATCTCTGAAATCAGACAGCAATATTTTTTTATTGAACATTTAATTTCTGTATCAAAACCTACCAAAATTATGAAACTAAACTCCACATTTGTTTTTTTGAAAAGCTTGGAATACTTAAATATTTTTTAGAGATACTAAATCATCTCCACAGAATTCCAAGCACAAATGAATGTAATATATCAGGTACTTACACTGGTATGTATTACTTTCCCACAGGCTTCAATTAAAACCTTCTATGGGACTCATCAACATAAATAACTCCATTTACTTCCTAAATGATGCAGATAAATATCCTTACAATCTATTTCAGGGAAAAAGTACTCTAAAAGGATGTGTGTGTTTATTCGTACAAACACACAGAGACTTGAGCTTTAACCTCCATCAGCCAATTTTTCAAGTCTACGTGATTTTCAGATGTAAAGCACTGCCCATTAATACTCTGCAGTGTATTTACTGTCTATACAACACACATTAGTTTTGTTCTCACACTTGACATCCGGCTACTATTTATCACAGTTCAGCCTGGCCACCAGGCAGAGAATGCCCTTGTTCAGTTCTGGACTTGGTTTACTGATTTAAACCAGTGAAAGAGCAGAATTTACATACCAAAAGCCACACTAAGATCACAAACGAGAAGAACCATCAGTTTTAGTCCTAGTACATTTCACAAAGAAGAATCATGAAAAAAGTAAGGGGCATGGGGGCAAGGACCTACTCTAGGACAGCATGGAGAGGAAGCATGAAATAAAGCAGCACACAAAGCTGCTCAGTAACTCTACAAACGCAAGGAGAAGGAATTTTCAGGAAAAATCCTCAAAACATGATACAGAAAGGAAAGCACATAATATAGTGGCAAACAGAAGACTGAAGTTATCTGATACCGGCATAAGTCTTTAAAGCAAATCACCAAAACAACCCACAACTTGCTCAGTTTATTAGGTATATGCATCTCTGCTCACTGCACTCCTACATTATCCAGGTTTTCTGATTGATTTCCAAAGCCATAATTCAAAATGGCAAGGAAAATATGGTTCTAGAGACTTCTTACAAAACCATGGTGAACTTTTAAGGTTTGGGGTTTTTATAAAAAATTACATCACTTTAACCTTCTATAAAAAGATGACATTTAGAGTAAATAACTCATAAATTTTGATGAGTCAGTAAGTTCCATTCTAACCATGTAAATACTAGCCTTCCAGTGAGAAGAAGCAAGAGTGATGCTGTCCAATAGTGTTCTAATTAAAAACCACTACCACATCACATTTTCTCAGAGTCAGATCCTCAAAACTGTAATTAGGTTCTATAACATGTAATCTGCCACTTGCTGACAAGATGTAGAGGTGATTAGTCCAAGAGCTTTGCTAAGTATAAGCAGATGCATGAGTGAGGGTGGGCTGGGTACTTCTTGGTTGGGAAAAGGCATTTAAGTTCATTTAAGTTCAAGTAAGAATTCACAGCGTGCTGGGATTTTAAATGCAAACATTTTACCTAAACATTTCCCATCACTGCCATACCTTGTACTCCAAAAAATTTGATACGTAATATTTATATCAACATTTCAATTAATGTATTTTTCATATCAAAAAATCCAAATATTCAGTCAACTTAAACCCTACACAATACTCTTTTTTCAACTTCTGTATTTCTAAAATTGTAATTACATACCACTGTAGCATTCGTATAAATCTCAGGTGCAGTACAGTACTGTTAGCAATAAATGCAAATAAATTCAATGCAGCAAAAAAAGACACACATGAAGATGGGCTGTCACCATCAAAATAAACCACAATGTCAAGTATGGATGACCCAATGATATTCTGGATTTTCTGACGTAAGTTTAAAATTTCTAGAAGCAAGTTTGTTAAAATAAACATACCAGTATGTGCTGAACCACTGCTACTTTTACTTTGTATAGAGGTACTGCATGTCTGGGTCCCGGGTTGTGCTGTGCCTGTTCGATTTAAACTCCTGTATAATTTCCTACAGGAGAGTTCATCATTGTCACTGTCATGTAGGGATGGTGTCCGAGGCCTAAAATGCCGCCATCTACATGATTTGATATTGACTAGTATCTGACTGAGGTCTTTTGAGAAAGATTTGTCCGAGGTATTTGTTTCTGAGGTATTGGCAAATTGGCTGATTGAAGAGTGTTGCGATGAGGAAACCCTTTCCAAATCCAGATGATGAAATGCATTATCGTAGTCCGAATGCGCTCTGTCTAGTAGCACCCTGAAACCAGGAGAACACGCAATTAAACAGAGGCAAGAAAATACCAAGGAAGTCATCGGTTTGACGTGTGCTTGTGGATGACAAAGGGATGAAAAAAGCTACAAGAAAGTGTTCTAGAACAAGCCAACACATACACACCCCTGACACGATGCATGACCATCTATTATTCCACAGTAAGTAGTATATTTAGTATATTCCAGCTTCTACTGTCTGAAGAAGAACTGAGGTACAACATCACATATATATTAAAGGCACTTTAACAACATAGAATTAAAACAAAACAAAGACCTAGAGAATAACACTGCTTAAGTAAAAAGTGACTCATATATTCTCCTAAAGTAACTTCACTTCCAAAGCCTTACTCCCATATATACTGACAATACCTATAACTATCCCAAAGCTGCAGGGATGCCACACATTAACTTCCAAATCCCCTTGCAAACACCCCAGTAAGAGCCATCAGATCTCATTCCAACTTTGCTGATTGGCCAAGCTGGTTTACTAATATGTCAAGAAGTGCTAAGTATATATTTGAAAGGCAAATCACATCCTTACTTTTAATAAAAATTTAATAGAAATGTATTATTTTCTTAAAGAAATGTTGCCCTGACTTTTCCGACTTCTGATTGTTTTTCATTTCCACTAGAGCTTTCTCCAGCTTGTAACAAAAACAAAGACTGATATTTTGTAAACAACACATTCTTTTCAGGGGGAAGGACACATGGATGGACTTCTGAGTTGACCACTGGGGTCAGAGGGGTGTTCCTCTCGTCCCCCAACCCTTGACCAAATCCCAAAAACTATGTAAGCTGAGATTCCCAAATAAACTTTCCTTTTCATCTCACATCCTGACGGGTGAGTGTGCTTCTTTTCGTGTCCTCTTGTGACAAAGGTATCACATACTTATATACTCAACCATTTATAAATTGTTTTCAGTAAAGGTTCTTAAAAGCAAAATGCCTGAAATAAGTAGTTTTATTTTTCACAATGTTTGAAATTGAAGTTATCATTTCTAAGCATCTCTCCTCCAAAATCACCAAATACTGTCTAAACTCTGAAAAGCATTTTTTGCAAAATACAATTTTTGCTATCTTGAAATGCTACTATTTGAGGATAGCTATGCAAATAATTTAAAAACAAACCAATCAACTGAAGATATAAATGTATTTCCATATCAAAAACTAAAAGCAATAACCCCGCCCAAGAACTATTTAAGAAAACAATACTAGAACAGGTTCTACTATTACAAAGCAAAAATGCAGACATTAGCCAGCTAATTTCCCTGTGATGTCTCGATTTTTTTATTTTTTGGTTTTTGGGGTTTCTTTTTAGACTTTGTTCTTCTTTGCAGCTTACTGATTTAATTTTGTTTTTAAAAACAGCAACAATCACACGGCACTTACCTTCCACCACGGCCAACCCGCCTTCGTGCAAACCCAATACACCTCTGGGGTACAGTGAGGGTGGTTAAGCAGTATCTGTAACGCACATCTCCTAATCTTCCCTCCTTAGGGCTACTCCATGGCCAGTTGCCAGGTTGGTCTAAATGAGGCTTAAAATAATTTTAAACAATTAAACACAGGATGTTTTCACACAATGACACTCAGTCTTACGATGCACAAGGAAATTCTACTTACAGCATAGTACTGACAGCCTGCTTTCCTACGGAAGGCGAAAAGACCATCAGGATCGTTTTCTTCCTCAGCCTCCGAAGAACCAGACAAAACCTTCAAAAAGGGGATGGAGTGTGTATGAGGAGAGGTATTAGAAAATTCCTGAGTTTTACTTCTGCTTTTTCCCAAAGGACAGCACAAAACACTAGAGGTCCTACCTGGGAAAGAGGTTCATCATCTGAGCTAGGAAAATCATACTGATTCAAATCTTTAGCATTAAAGACTGGCAGTGCAGCAGGACTTGTCTGTTGAGGAGCAGCAGCAGCGGACGAAGGTAAGACTTTTGGCTTCTTCTCATACTTTCTTTTGGGTCTAATAACATCAGTTTTATCTTGCTGCAAGAAAAACAAAAGCAGTGTAAAATTATGCACAGAAGAAAATTACATTAAAACAGGAGTTTAAGTAAACTCCCATGTAAGCAAGCAAACGACATGAACTCATCTCTCTACCACGTTCACAGTAAAACATGCAGTCATTTCAGAGTGTCTGTATTTCATCTCCAGTAACTGAAACACTGAACAGACAACGTGGATTCAAGCACTGTTTGCTCAATCTCTGCTAGGTAACTCAGTAGCAGTTAAGGTAACAGTACTACTTTGCAGTAGTACTGTTACCTTAACTCAGTGGCAGTTAAAATAACAGTACTACTTTGCAAAATAAGTATCATGATCTCCCTGAGGTGCTTTTTTTAATTTCCTAGCATTTTTAATTGATAGCCATTTATGCAGTGTCAGGGTATTACTAGACTACTAAGCAATGCTCTGAAGGCAAAAACAGACTTCTCAAATATACTTATGATCTTGCAAAAGTCTCTAAAAATCAAACACATTTCTCCATACTATGCAAAGTCAAATTTAAGAGTATTGCTGAAGTTTTCCAAGCTGTGAGACACTTCACTGATCCAACATCACTGATAAGCAAGTACACACCAGCAATCACAAGGACAATGCTTTACTACCAGTGAAAGAATTCACTGATTCAAGCCACCTTGTCAAACTCAGAACAGCCTCTGGACAGTCTTCAGTTACAAGTTGCCTTGGTTTAAAATTCAAATTATACCTCAGCATTTATCCTATGTTACCTGACCTATTTAACATGCTCAGCTGTTCTCACTGTAGCTATGGTTTCTATGACACAAAATTAAAGCCTGCAGGAAGAAAAGTACTTGTCAGCTGTCTAAATCAAATAAGATTATTTGATACTATACTTCAATATGAAACCAAAGATATACAGCAGAGGGAGAATTATCAATGGATCGTATTTTAAAAACAAAACAACCCCCAACCCTCCATATTAAATTAACTACATAGCTTAGAACAAAACACGCTGTTCACATCATTAGTTCCATCTTTGTACAATGTCTAACGATAATAAATACAGTTTTGTTCAGAACATCCTAACGTTATGGACAGTAGTAAAGAAAAATGTTTCCATCCTCCTGAATAAGAACACAATTGCATGTGTCCTTCTATCTGTAGTTTGTCTGTACTTCCTTTACTTGTCTTGAGGAATGCCGGTAATCTGTTATCCTTGAAACTTCAACAGAACAAAGCCATTTTATTTCACTGGCAGCTTCGTTACCCTATTGCCAGTTCCAAAAAGCTTCCTCCCTCCACCAATCCTAAAATGGTGTATTTTGTACACTTCACAGCATGAACAGTAACTCGGTTCTTGACATTACTTACTTTAACTTTATATTCTTTCAGTTCCATAGCTTCTTGCTGTTTGTAAGAACTGCTGTTAGTCACAGGAATGATGGGAATAGCATAGGTGGGTTTAAGCGGCTGCCGCTGTGCCATGACTTCAGACATGATCTCTCCACTGTAGTCACCCAAATTATACCTGAAATCAGAATACATTTTTTGTTGGAATACAATGTTCATCTGGTAAAAAAACAGGAAACACAAATTAATGCTTGCAACTTGGAGTAAAGGGATATCCTGTGTATCAGCAAGAAGTACAAAAAGTATTATTCCAGAGAAGGAGACTAATAACATAGAAAATTCATTGCAATAAATAATGCTGACAGATAAAGCATCTTCAAAAGGTAATACTGCAAAGAAAAGATGAGAGGGTTACCAACCCCCTTCCTTGGGGACTAGTAACATTTAAAGAATTTACTACATTTATAACCTAGAAAGTTTTAAACAGTGAAGCAGAATGCCTTATTCATGAATCCTCCTGCTTTTCTGTTATAGAGTATTTTCAACAAGTAGATCCATGAAAGATTACATTTCAAGTCCTGTGACATATGCTGAGTTGAAGTGCAGTTCTCTGTTCTGAGGGGGGGATTAGAGTCTTTCCTCTATTTAGTGGTTTATCTTCTTGAAAAAGCAACTGGAAAAATCTTCATGATTTCTCTCCCCTCTGTTTCTGCTGAAAATGCTCAGGGCTTAAAAGAAGCACCCTGGCAGAGCCAGTTCAGCTCGTCTCCCTAAAAACTAAGACTAAAAAGTCAGTTCTGCAGTTTTAAGGCACTGACTCAGAACATTTGCTTTCAAACACAGATACTTAGCCCAGAAAAGTCTATTCAGATTCTAAGTATCAACTGAAAAGACAACTCCACACTGCAACTGTGATCCTCAGTCAACTGGGAAAGTGACACTTGCCAGAGCATCAACGCACAGATAATCAACAGGATAGTAAAAGAAGCACTAGGCTGGAGATGACTCTCACATTTAATACTGTATGAAATGCTTGGTTTCCTCAAGAGGGTATTAGACCAACTTTTTTTAGCAAAGAATAGTGATCATGAAGTCAAAGAATGGTAATGATTGAAACTGGCCTTAAAAATAGCTGGGATTTCCTTAATCTACATACTTAATACACTATTTCAAATGACTTCGCTTAAAACTGATCTCTCTTAAGGTGTAATATACAGAGTAGATACATACATTTGAAAGTATCTACACACATAATAAAACAATGTAGCCTAGTATGACAATAATCCTCCCATAATAAGCAACTTCCTAACGTTTTATTTTTTTCTCCATAGGCAAATATGAATATGCCATCCTGTAAATGTGAAACAGAGTCTGAAATTTTAGAAATCTCCTACTGTTCAAATATTTGCAGCAATCCAAATATAAAGTAGTTTCCAAAGCTTTCTGCAGCAAATTTTCAATAAACATTACCTCTTTTCCATAATTTCCAGTGTTAAATGCAGCAACTCTCTCTTGCTTTTTTCCCTCCTTTTTATCATCTCCAGGATGGTTACTGCACGACTGAGATCTCGACGCAGCTTCAGCATCTTCTCATAAGAAGCTTCATCATTTTTTCGATTCTGTAGATACAAAAAATACGTGTTTCCCCACATCATTTAAGTTAAATAATCTGAAATAAAGTAAGTTCTAAACACTTAGGTACATTAAAATAAAAAGACAAGTCACATGCTAAACCAAAGAGAAGCGTGTGCATGTTATCAGTGATACACAGCTCGCCAACACCCTAAGTAGGTTTAACAGTAAATTTAGTGAAAACATGAATATGAACTTTTATTTAATAGTGGGACTAAAGCCATTTTATGTTTTTTGTCCTTGCAAATTAAAAAGGGAACATTCCAGTTTTTATTATGCTATAGTACATTGTAAATTGTTTCTTTATATAAGTAACTTTTTGAAAGAGGAAGAAGGAAAAGAGAAAAGCTGAGGGAGGCATTGATATACTTACTTTGCGTGTCTGCATCTTTTCTGTTCGTCTTCTAAAAGCAACATAAGGGTCATTTGTGCTGGAACCATCTCGTTTTTCCTGCTTCACTGCTGGGATAAGTGAAGGACCTCGACAATTTTTCCTCTTTTTAATCCAGTATTCATACACTTCTCTGATCAATTCATCATCTTCCTTCAGCAACAGCTTGGCCTCTTGCAGGCTGACTGGCTAAATGTAAAACCCAGCATGTCACTTTCATACAGTAATACACAGAGCGTGTATTTCAATTCTTTATTCAAAGTACCGTTGTACCTGCTGACCGCTGCCCTTTTCTAGTCTGTCTATCATCTCCTCAAATTGCAAAGGAGAGATGTCCATTCTTTTCTTCAACTTATTCACAAAGATCTCATCTTCCGAATCCAAGTCATAATCTGGCTGCTCAGCATCCAAACTAAAAGCTGAATGATACAGTGAAAGTTAAAGTTAGTTCTACTACAATAATGTTTTATTCTAATAGTGTCCAGAGCACACACACTTCTCAAGACAAAACCAAAATTATTTGTTTGAACACTGTAATAGTGCTACTTGTTACACATGGATGTAAACATCAAGGTTTTTTTCTTGAAAAAAAATTAGCCTATTAAAAATTAGGCATAAAAGTTGACGCCTACTTGTTATGGTTTTGTTAACCAATGAAAACTTACTAGTGGTCAAACCAACTAACAGCTTACTGCCTCACTGCTTCAGGAAGACATTTTTCAATTCATTAAAATCCTCAAAGCTGCCAAACATTCTGGAGTTCTTTGTATTGTATGATCAGCAGTTCAGATTTCAGCCCAAACACACATCAAAGGTATCCCATGCAAAGCATGTGCGTACTGCATTACAATAATCTTAACATATTCTCATCAATGATTTCTGTAATGTAGATGAGTCAGACTACAATGACCCAGCACGATATACTCTATGCAGCAAAGCATCTTCAAATACAAGTAATGCCTTACAGAATGCAAACAGCTGCTTTCCACAGCACCCTACAAAAACACATCGCTCCACATTTGAAACATGACTCCCTAGTTTTCATGCCTCATTCAAATTGCTGTGCTTGGTGAGAGACACAAATTTCCTTCCAAGTGCACATGTGAAAACACCTATCTCTTTTTAATAAACCAGTAGGTAGAATACACTGCAGCTTAAAATTCACAATTCCAGCTGTTAGAACAGCTAAATAAGGAAAATAAGAATGAAAAGTATAACCTTAATGTAAGCATGGAAGACTGCTAGTAGGAATTAAGAACTTTTTTACAATGAGGAGGTGAAACACTAGAACAGGTTGCCCAGAAAACTGGTGGACGCCCATACCTGGGAACATTCACAGTCAGGTTGGTTAAGTTGAACCCCCTTCATTGATGGGAGCTTGGACCTAGATGATCTTTAAATGTCCCTTCCAACCCACACTATTCTACAATTAAAATATTTTACGCCATTACTGAGGCTCAAAATGACATAGAAGTCTAGCATTTAACCAAAGTTAATTAGGCATGAGATATGTTTACATAGCAGATACTACTTTTAAAATTCTGCTCATTACACCATACAACAAAATTCTGCAACAGACTGTATTTTTCATAATTTTTTCTGAAGTTATCTGAACTAATGTGGTGCTCACATGAAGGGTCATATCCATAGCAAATATCTGCTATCTTCCAACAAAACCAAAACCACAACAAATTTGCAAGTCATCAGTGATATCAAATCCCTTCTGCTTTTAGATGTAGAATACTTGCACCAGGCACAGGCAAATACTTCTATTGCTATTGTCATTTCTGGTTGGTTTTCCAATCCACCCTACTGCCATTTTATCCTGGTGATGCTTCAGGGACAGGCATTCTGTTTCTTAGCTATGCATTATGTATTTTCTTCTTTAAGTAGATTCGTGTCTGTGCTTGCTAACAAATCTCAATTTCCCTCTAAACTGTTAGAACTCAACAAGAATTAAACATACTTCTTTAGCAAGTAGTATTTTTCAACATGCTGAAAAAATTAATTCTCAGAAGTCAGTCTTTATGGAGCTCAACAGACATTTATGAATAATGTCTTAACTACTAGCAAAATTAAATTCTCACAGTACCACAAGGTTAGAAGAGACCCTCAAGATCGAGTCCAACCCATGCCCTATCACTTCAACTAAACCATGACATCAAGTCCCACATGCAATCTTTTTTTAACCACATCCAGGGATGGTGACTCCACCACATCCCCAGGCAGACCATTCCAGTACTTTATCACTCTTTCCGTAAAAAACTTTTTCCTAATATCCAACCTATATTTCCCTTGGTGCAGCTTGAGACTGTCCTCTCATTCTGTCAGTCGCTACCTGGGGAAAGTAGATGCAACGTAGACTTCAATGAATTAGTTACTTTACTTACGCTGTATGTGAATCAGCTGCTTTGGCATTTTAAATTCTCCAGGATATATAGATTCATAGTATGCAATATTACTTTCTGCTTCTGGAACCGGTATAACCATGTTATCCCTCTTCTCTCCATAGACTTGTTGTGCTGAGATAGCCCGCTGCAAATGATGTTCCTATAAATAAAAAAGTGAAATGAAAACCTGAGAAAACATTTCCAGGACTCAGCTTTGCTAAGGTTGAAGGAGGTGCGTTTCCCTGCAGATGCTCTCGCTGTAAAGCCCTGAGCAGAAGAGTCGATGTCCACACCCGAGGCGCGCTGCCCAGGCCGGAGGGCAGGTGGCGCTGTCGCCCTGCACACCCCCCTCACCCCCCCGCAGCTTCTCAACTCCTCCAGTCCTGCCCATGTTCCGGGCACTGTGAGACACACAAACACGTACTTACCTGTTTCTGGAGAGACACTGAAAATTGATTAGACATACAGATTACAACAAGTCGTTGCAGACAGATATTGACTCCAGTACTATTCTGTACTTGCCTTGGCCATTTATTGCCAGTGATGTCAAAACCAGACAGGAGGCACCGTCATCATTGCCAATGAACAGCAACGATTTTTACCTAGCAAATGATTCCTGAAGACATTCTCATTTATTGCAAGGCTTCCCATTATCCTCCCTTTCCTTCTCCTAATCCATCAAAAGACTGTAAAAATGCAATCCATTCTCCCCGTGGTTCTGTCAAGACAGTGAGTAGTATCAGCAGGGTTCATTCAGTTACTAAGAGAAACCCACACAGCTAGATGTCTTTAAGTGGTTTCCTGACAATATAACAAGGTATTTTTTCCTTATTAGCAAGGTTGGTTTCTTAAGTTTCTATTCTGTTCCTCCCAGGTGCTCTGTAAACCAGTACTACAATAGTTATGCCAATACATCTCTCAGTGAGATGCTATAAAACCAGATTACTGAAATACTTGAAAGCAGGAACTGCAGCAAAAGGGTAGCAGTAATAGTTGGTTTTATCATTGAATGGATGATGTTCATCCATATAATCTTCTATCTTTGGCTGACTTCAATTTAATTACTTTGGTACAATAAGGGCAATTAAGATCTTCTGTATAAACTTTAAAAAAAGATAAATAATCAAGAAGATTATAAAACAGGCTTTATTGTAAATTGCAAAGTTGATGCAGCCTGAAATTCAACTGTGTTCTAGTATGTAATCCTGCTAGAAGAATTTACAGGATTTGAGCCTATCTTCACACAAGCTGCAGACATTAATTCACATCTGTCCCCTGGTTAAAAAGCTTCTTCACAGAAAGACTAATCCTGAGAAAAATGCAGAGCAGAGCTGTGAGTAGAACTCACTGCACTGGTTTTGACCCGCAGTATTTGTTAAGTCCAGACACACACATCACCTAGAAGGTGTGGCAACATTCTTTCTTGGGTATGGACAAAGTAATTTATTTTCTACCTTTTACTGAACTTCTGCTGTCAGGCACCTTAATATTTTGTAAACTGTAATAATTCTTCAGGATTACACAGCTACAACTTACAGAAGCACAAATCATGGTTTTGCCTTTCATCCCAAATACAAAAATACTCATTATGTATGCAGAGAGTGTTAGCAGAGCTACATATTATGAAAAGCAACTGGATAAAATTTCCTTCACTGAAAAAAGTCAACTTGCTGCTCATATCGACTACAATTCACCTCAAGAGACACTCCACTACATAGAAGGAACCAAGTAGACAAAGCAACTTCTCCTTACACCACCATGCATCACAGTTTTCACTTATTTGGACAATCCCACAAGAGCAACTTTGCCCCCAACGTCAGTATGTCAGTTGGTGGCTCAGCACATCTCTATCCTGGTAACGGAGGTGACCCAATGCCAGTGCACTCACTAGAATTATTTATTCATTTTCTGCTGCAAGATAAGGATTAGGAGAAGAGCAAAAGCAGACTGAAAACTTTATTAGCTAAAAGAAGAACAAGAAGAATCAGAATAAACCTTCAGAACACTTCTCCTCTCCCCAACTCCTCTCTCCTTTCCCACTGACAACATAAAGAGACAGCATCTGGTATTTTCAGTCAGTTTATCACTTTAAAATAATCTTTCTTCAGTTCACTTAGGGAGAGGAGTCTCTCCTGCCATGCCATGGAAACTTTTCCACAAGAAACAGTTCTCCTGTGGTTTTGATTTTCACGAATAGGAGCCGCCTGGAAATCTGCAGTTGTGAAGTCCCTCCCATGGTTTGGTAAGTCCTCCCACAACTACCATCATGGATCATCCCGGCTTATTGGGGTGCAATTTCAAGGATGAGCTGTTGTAGTACAGAAACAAAGTTCTCTTTTTTAATCTCTAGGAACAGAGGTTTTCTTCTATCCCTGGGACAAGGTTTCTCACCGCTCTCTGTTCAGGCTTCTCATTGGATCACAGCTACTTCACCATCTGCTTGCTTCAGTACTGGTGCCTCTGCTCAAGGCTGTGGTTAGAACGCTACATTCCCCCAATACATTCTGTGAGTTATGGGGGGAGGGAAAAAAAAGTCTGATGTATCAGTTATATCTTCGCCATACCCTTACCAGAGAATTTCAGCCCAAGACTAACACATCTCATTCTCCTCCCATCTGGGATTTGATGACTCCTTCACTGACCTCGGTGTCTCCATGTTGTTTTCTTTACATGTCTTCACCCTTTTCTCCCACTCAAGAGAGGACTGATTGCAAGTTTCATCTCTGCACTGAAAAAGTTAGCATCTCGCCCAGGCCTGTGGAGAGCCATGTGATCTCTGCCAGGCGGCAGCCACCCTGGCTGCATGGCTGTTTTCCAGCTCCTGTCACTGTCCGTTCCCGTCGCGGGGTGGCAGGGCCGCCTCTGTTCTCAGCCACATGATTTTTCCGTGGCGCTGGCAGGATGGCTCGTGGGCTCACGGCCGGAGCCGAGCGGAGCCGGCCTGGCCCGCCGGCTGTGGTTGGAATTCAGCGGCGGCAGAATCTCGGCCGAGCCGCGCCGCGGGCTGAGCCGGCTGGGTGGCAGAGCGGGGCCTGGCCCGGCCAACGTCCAGTTAACATGTTCAAAGGCTGGAAGCAAGAGAGTTTTCCCGAGGTTTGTTCATACTGAAATGCGATTTCACAGAGGAGTATTCAGCTTCCTTAATTGGTTTAACAGGGTGTCAATATTCAAAACAGCCAGCTGATTGGTTCTGTGGGGTCCGGAGGAAGCCGTTTAACAGTCCTCAGAGAGAATCACTTCCCTAACTGATGGATTTCTCTCTTTAACAAAAAACCAAGCTATGTTAAACCGTGACAGTAACACATATAAATCAGGTGCAATTGTTAACTCTGAAAGCAGTAATTTTTAACAAGAAAGCATGTTAAATATCTACTATTAAATAACACACTACAGCTTAGTTTCTACTCTTCAGTCATTCTCCACTGCGATTGCACAGCTGATTACTCCCACCAAGATGCAACACCTCACTCATTTGAATCCACAGCTTTCCATTTTAAAATGCAGTGGTTTCCTCAACTAGTCAAAATGATTTCAAATTCAAATCCTAATCAAAGAAAGAAAGAAAGAAAGAAAGAAAGAAAGAAAGAAAGCCTGGTTGCTCTTCACAATACAGGAAGATTTGTAATGTAGCTACCGTAGTCCCAGTCACTCCTGAAAGCACCACCTGACATTTAGGGACAGACCACCTAGGAAACTCAACAAATGTTTTCATTTTGCCTGTCCATCTATTTCTAGATACATTTTCCAAGTAGATTTATTTCTACTACACAAGTACTCTCCATCACTGGGTAACAGAGCAGTATCAAAAAGCCTTTTTTTTGCCACTATCCATTACGTCCTGTGCCCTGCCACAAAAAGAAGTTCAACTGGATTAACTGGGGCTTATTCTTGAAAACATCTTATTAGGTATTCACAGAGATCAGTATCTTCCAGGTGATCACCAGGGCCAAATAATTCGCATTATCCATATTTCTCCAGGAACTGCGGGTAGATAACTTGTTTGTAATCCTCTAGCTTCCACCTTTTCAACAGTCTGTTAACTGTTATGAAGTTTCGGGTTGAGATTTTTGAAGTAATTTTATGTTTATGTGATTTTGGGGTGCTTCTTTTTTTCTTAAGAAAAGCATGGTTTAGTGTCTTTTCTCTTCCTCCTCAAGTATCATCTGCCCCTCTCAAAAATAACTGTAAAAAAGTTCTCAAATAGCTGTAAAATTATTCCAGACTGTTTCTTTAAATTCCTGGCGTGAATTTTAGATGGGTTAGACAAGCTGAAAGGCTATAATTTGTCATGTTAAAATGAAACTTATCTAACAGCCACCACCACCAGGTTCAGTCTTGTGCTCCTTCCTGTCATTCTCCATACTACCACAGCCTTATGTCAGACTGAATCAATGATGACAGCTTAGGGAACCAAAACCACAAAATGCCATCACTGTCCTGTTATTTCCCCTGAAAACAATTAGAAACAATTAGTCGTCTGAAAAATTGGCTCCCTGAACTGCCAGGGTGTGTGGATGCAAAGCAGTGGGAAATGCAGAAGAGAGAAAGATGACTCCCTTTAGCCATCACTATGGCTTAACTGCTCCACTGAATTTTAGAAGTCTTTTTAAAATGAATACCAAGGACAACCCCCCCCACTAAGACTCATTAAGCATTTCAACCATTTCAGTATCAAGTACAATCAAGAAAAACTCTCTTACTACAATGTTCACAGAATATTCTCATCTTATTTTACACCTTCATTGCTACATGGATCTCACCTTGTTCCTTCTTTCAAGATATACCTTTCATGTAAATACAAATTGTTTCATGTAGTATTTTTTCCTATTAATGAGTTTCCACTTTCAGTGTAGCCACATTTCTTTCTTAATGTGCCCATCTGATTGAAACAACCTTGAAATACCTACATTTTGTTTTACCAAAACACTCAGCCTAAACTGCTTAACACCACAGCAGGTTGCTTCAGAATTTCCTCCTTTTCTATCCCAGCTTGCTTTCCTTGGATCTTTCACACATACCATTTCACAACACGTACTTATTGAAGGTAGTTTCTTCTCCCTGAAACTGCTTTGCACTTTTACATTTAACTGTTTTTAATCTATTACTTGTGCTTATATCCAGAAAACCTTTCATTTTCAGTTGCTTTCTCTGCCTGACATAGAATGCTATTGTAATTACAACTTCAGGAGTGCCGTAATGCTAATTTGATCCAGTCATTTCAGAACAATGGTACTGTTCCTCAAACTTAATTCCTTTTACATTGTACTAATGCTCAGCCAAATTTGAGAAGTTAATTAAAGAGTTCATACAAGGAAACCCTAAAAATCTGCTCACTCTTCCCAGCCCCCAAGCTAGTTTTCCATCAGGTTAGTATCCTCTACTGCCACACCATGAGGTCTGGCAATCCCAACAACAAAGGGATGCAGTGGGAGCACTCAGCTCAGAGACAGAGGGTGTGTCAGGAAAGGAGCAGCTCATGGCTTTTTGCAACAGTCCGCTAGAAACATGAACCGAGGGACAGGCATTGATGTCTTTTCTCTGGTGACAAGTGACAGCACCTGAGGGAACAGCTGTGTCAAGATAGATTTAGTTTGGATATCAGAAAAAGGTTCTTCACCCAGCACAGGTTCCCCAGGGCAGTGGTCACAGCACCAGCCTGACAGAGGTCAAGAAGTGTTTGGACAAAATTCTTGGGCACATGGTGTGACTATTGGGCCTGTGCTGTGCAGGGTCAGGAGCGGGACTTGATGATCCTTCTGGGCCCCTTCCAACTCTGGATATTCCATGGTTCTATGAACTGCACCTTATTCTCCACACTATATTCCTGTCCAGAAAATTATCTGGACAGTTAAAAGACCAATACTTACCAGATTACACTGTTAGTTGTTTAAATAACCAAAAGCCTGATAAACACATTCCTCCCTTAGTTTTCCTCTAATTAAGAGAGTCTACAGGAAAAGCCCACCAAAACAGCAACTTTTTCTGACTATGCAGAATGTAACCAAGTATCATACAATTTAGTAAGCAAAATTATGCTGTTGGCACCGTTTGTCATTCTGTGGTCTTCCCTCCTATTAATTTTAGGATAATGAGTTTGTCCCTTGTACTCACTCTTACTGCACACTAGTATCAGCATACATGCTCCAAAACATCAGAGTGAAAGGACAATCTAAAGCAAGTTGCCAGCAACAAAGGCATGAGGGAAACCGAAACACAGCAGAGCAGCTCTCACAGCCTGAAGGAACCGGCATTTGCAGTCAGTGCTGCTTTGTGGTGGGGCAGCAGGACCTCTCTCAAATGATAATACAAGGATATAGGGATACTTCTTTGTCACAAGTCCAATACTTCCATGTTTGATGCATTTCTAGCACAGTATATTCATTGCATGGTACAGTCAAAAAATCTGAATTACAATAATTAGAACACAAAATAATGGATAGTGTGATTGTGGCTCAACCTGCCTACCAGCAGGCACTTCTGCTTGCAAGCAGAAACAAGAAGCAGCACAGCAACTGAGACCAAGCAGTATTTGCCTTCTTTCACATTTTAATAATACTTCTTAAATTTTTGGCAACATGACTGTGGGATTTTAAGTTATTTACAGTTTCTGAAAGAAAACTGGCACTTGCAGAGAGCACAAAAGTTTGACAAAATATCTACTCTGCAGTATACCTTGGAGACCATATTCCAAGTAAGACAACCACAGCACAAGGCATTACAAGACTAAGTGACATAACCTGTCATTGCAATTGAACAAACCAAAGGGAAAGAATGCATATTATCCTTTTAAAAAGACAAGTGAAAAAATGGTACTGCAGTAGCAATAAGTGCATCTTCTCAAGAAATAAAGGAAAAATCCACTTTTTGCAATTTGATTGTTGTTTCCACAAATAATTTCTCCAATTATTTCAGAGCTCCTAGCAATAATAATTTAAGGCACATTTGCTTATGGAAATTACCAGAAGAGGCAGCTCTCAAGTCCAGTGTGCAGAACAGAAAGTCTCCCAATAGTCCAAGCCTACCCTAAACAAAGGACTGGTGTCTTTGCTGGGGGATACAAAAGGTGGAGTGGACAAGTAGAAAGTTTTTAAAAAGTACTGGTACTTCTAAAAAGCACACAGGACTGAGTTCAAGTCTGTGCAGATCAGAATCACATCTTTGCCTCTGAAACAAAACCTATACAAAAACACACTACACCTGATTGTGTCATTACTGAGAACTAAGGCAAACCACTGCCCATCTACTGGTCTCTGCAGAACTGCTGTTTTACATCAGCATGACTGGGCAAAATCCTCTCACATCCATCCCAACAGAAGCGCTTTCCCAAGGCTACCACTTCACAGCACTTGAAATGTTTAAGGTATAAGAACTGAAAGGGACACCAGTTCCCACAGACAGTTGTCAAGAAGCATTAGGTTCACAGCAGTTACACTGAAACAGATTACAGCTGACACACAATCAAGGCCATTCAAACTCCTAGACCTGTCTTTTTTAATACACATTTTACTTCCTAACAGCTTATGGTCCAAAAAAACCCTCTAAATACACAGGAAAAAAAAAAAAAGAAGAAAAAAAATTTAAAAACAAGACGTGGTAAACTGGTGCACAAGCAACCCGATTCACGCTTATAAGGTAAAGATTTCTGGCTGCTAAATTCACAGAGATGAAGGTTCTCACATCAGCAAGATTTACTGGTAGAAGGGCAGTGGAGGAAAATGGCAAAGTTGCTCGGGGACCCTGCTGCAGACCAAGTCCTTTCCAGCTAACTCACTCCAAAACACACAGTAGGGATCACTGAAGCACTTCTGTGACCTACTGCATTCAAGCCACTCTACAACCTCCACCTTTGCTAGTTCAGTGACCTACAGGATACATATCCTGTCCCTCAGCCATATAAGGATCTCAGTAACCTGCATGATCAGGGAAGACAGCCTCTTGGAAACCTGATGGTCAAGTTACACTAGAGAAAATTTTTCTACAGATTCAATCCAAAAAATCTGTCCACAAAGACAGAAAGGAACAAAACACCCAAACCGGCTCATTCTCTTCACCTTTTCCTGTTACCAGATCTTAGCTGTTCTGTAACTTACTAATCAGACACAATTTATATCCAAGATGGTGAGGAACACGAGTAATATCAGGGAATTATGTGCAAAACAAAGATACCTGTATTTTTTTTAATGCTACACCTTATTCTGTATTCACATAATACCTTCTCCCCTCCTAGGACCAGTTCAGGCACTGGAAAGATGTTTCTGTGGGACTCAGGGGCCGTTAAATGGCACCATAATAGCGAGAGCTCACCCAGGGACAGGCAAGGACCAGCAATGCTGCAAGAGAATGTACAGAATGCACAGCCAGAACACAAAAGCCATCTTAGATGAATGCAAACCGTTCAGAGACACTTCCTTTGCATTACTCATACCTTCAGGGCAGAAAGTGGCTCCTAGTATGACTGAAAGCAAAAATGCTCAGTTGTTCCTGAACAGCAGCTGCACAGGTTATTACAGAAGCACTTATCACAGTAACATACCACATTAGTTCCTCACACATATACAGTCACACCTAACTACTTACAAAACAACAAAGACATTCTGACAAGGTTATTACAGCACTTGTTTCCAAACAACTGCTGCTGAAAAGTTCCAAACCTGACTGAAGTCATGCTGAGGAGGGCAATCTGAGTCTGCCCTGCAATGCAATGAAGTCTTCAACGGATATTCTGGGACAAGATCAGTTCCTGAGTTACACTGATCCTTGACTGAGACCAGAACCCAACTCCTGAATAACAGCTGATAGATCTGGCCTTAGATAACGGCAAGGCAATAGTTTTGTTGATAAACGTAACTGCAGCTCCGACCCTCTTGAACTCAAGCACACGAATGTCATGTAAGTGTTAGCAATAGTTTAAATCTGGTCACAAGAAGCACACATAATCAAAACAGGACAGAAATGGTGGGTCAGCAAAGCAGCCTTCCTTGCTCCACCTATGAAGGAAGACAGCAGATCACTTCCATCCCTCATCTGGCCCACAAGTAACTGCAGCCCTCTTTCTATTATGACTCTCAGTATATATGGACACAAGTGAACACCTCCTCCTATCAACTGAAGCTGCCTGCAGATTCACCCAAACCACACAGCTTTAGATCTTCCCTTCTGGAGCTTTTCTGCCAAGATCTCTCAATGGCCTGAACCGTTCTACACAGTGGAGAAAATGTTTTCTTATTGTTACAGCAGAGCCTAAAGCTGTCCCTTCATGGAGGAAAACTGTGGAGGTCGCTTCTGTTTATCAACTAATGTCAGTCTCTTGAGTAGTCAGTTACAAAGGATTCTACTGTAATCACTGTAATAATTGGATCTGTGCTAGAAATGCCAACTTAAAATAGTTGCATAGGTTTAAATAGCAATTATCCAGTGAAAATGGAACCTATTTTACTTCTAAAAATGCATGGGTTTGTAATTAACAAAGTATCAAAAAACCCTGGGTAATTATTAAACTTTTCCCTAGAACACTGGTCAGAAATGAGTACAGCCACACCACCCTGAGTACTGTAGTAGACTACTTCCCCCCCCTTCAAATTACACATTTCGCAGAGCATGGAAAGAGTCTGTCCTTTCATTGGAACAAATCTTGCTTCTGTATTTGTAGACATCCACCAGCAAATTACTTACAATTTATAGGAAATTTTCACCTGCTATTCTTGTTCAGTGAATGGTGGTAGACAGGTGGAGGACATTTGACCCAGAAATCTAACATTAGTAGTAGAGCTCATGACAACACTAGAAGAATTGGAGAGTGATTTGTTATCCTGGTACCAGAAGACTGAAATCAGTTCCAAGTTTTAAATCGCTGTGCAAAGCAGGCAGACAGAGATGAAGAAATGAATGAGACCCACAGCTCAAAACACACCAGAGAGGATAAGATACACAAGCTAGGAACCCTAGGAATCAGGAAAATTCAAGTATTTAACACATATACTAATTATGCAATATAGTTCACAAACATAATTTAGCACCTCTATCTTTCCAGGCACAGGCCCCATTCAGACCACCTAAAAAGATTTGTCTGACCCGCTAAATTGCCACTGCACAACATACATTTAGAAGCAGAGGCTTTGGCATCAAATTGAATTATTTTGTTTAGGAATTGTAAAAGATCAAAAGTGGCAGAAGGCACTAAACCATCTCCTCAGCGTTGGTAAGGGCCACGCCCATCCATTCTTCTGTAATCACTCTGGCTCTGGTGAACTGCTCAGCCCGGGCAGCCTTGTAACCCACAGACCACAGAGAGAAGGGAAGTTACTCTTAGGCGAGTCTTCTCCTGAGCTGCATCAGTTCATAGCTATGCAAAGACCAGGACAAACTCCAGGAAAGCACTGAACTTGCCACTTCTCACTACAAACATTCAAACCAGCTCACCTCACACAACTCTGCCACACCAGACTTAGCTGCAGACTTGTCCAAGAGTCCCTTCCTTACCTCAGCCTTACTGCTGTTCCAGCTGTGTGCTCATTTGAGACTGCAATGAATGAAAACTATTTCAGTCATCTATAGTAAACAAGGTAATTTTCCCTCAAATAAAGGGTTCCAAAGAGCACATTAAGATGCTTTTAATGTGTTACATAAATACATGTCCAGGGCATGACCTCCACACTGAAATCAGACTGTAAAACAAAGTGAACAGAGATTTTATACAGTTCACAAGAATAAAGCTTTCAGGATATAGTCTACAACTGTATGATAACAGCTCTTGCAATTTAATCTTTCCTTTCCAGAGTTTTTAGCTATAATGTCATTTAGAACAACCTGAACAAAGCTTTATAGCAAAATTACTCTTGCCTCATATGGACTATGGAAGTGGAACTTGAAGATCATTTCATCATTTGACTAATAATTGTATCAAGTACCAAAGTTAAAAGATACCACTACATCTATCTTGCTACTTGTTTAAAATACTTCAGTGCATTAGCAATACTTTGTAACTCAGATAATTTTGCATGGCGAAGCTTACACCTGGATTCTGGATTTATTAGTTACAGGAGTTAATACTACTGTTAATGATGTTCAGCACTGATAGAAGAGCTGAGTCTTCTATGTCATCTAAATAACAAGCAACATAGTAACCCAACTTTGCCTCAAACAAGTTTCTATTCTGTTTCACTATTCTCCCATGCCCAGATACACATAGGGTTGTGCATTCCACCACAGACATCAGCCTCAACTGCTCCAATCGTCGCCGAATACTATATTAGCCCCGGGTGAAGTTAAAGGCTAAGCTACGAATCTACATTTCAACAGACAGCAGCATTCAAAAGAAGTCAACTCAGCTGAGTGAAATATTTTACATTTCTCTCAAAGTTTTTTTTACATAAACTATGAAAAACAGTATGCCTATCACTGCTTCCACAAGCTTTGTTCTTCAGACCAGGTTTTCAAATGACTCTCATTAAACCAACCCTCTTCTCCCTTTGCACTTCAGACACCTCTCAGTCAGGATCCACCAACGAACCTGGTAGCAGTGCACAGTACAATCAAGACAGGTAAGATAAACAAACAAAGCCATAAGAGTCTGAGCAGCACCCTACCTTCCTAGCATTAAGTCTACCAAGGGCTGAGAAACATTCCCTTTCACAGGCCACACATCACAAACTGCAAAAATCAACAGTTTTCCAGATCTACATATGACCCAAGAGTCTGAAGAAAAAAACAAGTCTAAGGACAGGATCTTGTTGGATTGGAGTTTCTTAGAAGTATTAAAAACAGATCTTGAAAACTTTACCTACCTAGAGCTACTATTTTTCCCCTCAGAATTTGCAGTAAGACTCTAAAACTCAACATTACCTACAGCTTGACTGTCATACCCCTGAACACCAAACTGCAAAACTACCCAAGGACTTCACATAAACACATGTCCAGTCTGCTTGACTGTGGCAGCCTAAATGCCAGGCATCATTAGTAAGCAAACTCTTCACAGAATGCAGAAACATTTTTGGACACTAACTGCAAGACAAGTGTGCATTTTAGCAGAGTAACACTTCACCTAGCACCACCTCAAAAAGGAACCCATGGGCATCACTACCAAGGAGAGTAAGAGTGCAAATCCCACAGCCATACTTCCCAAGCTGTTTTCTCTTAGCCACAACGTATCAGAAGCTGGGGATCTCGTTTTAGTCTTTGTGTTTAGCACTCCAATCATTTATTTTCTCTATGAACTCTATTCAACTTCAATGTTAAAGAGGCGTGGAAAAAATGCAATACATTTGCATCTTTATATTTTGTTCATTTATCTTTCCCTTCAACCAAAAATAGCAATAAAAAGAAAATAAAAATCAGTGAGTGAATAGGGTTTACACAGGATCTCTAACACACAAAACTAAACCAGCTGTACCTCCCCCCTAAGACTGCCTCATTTACAACATGCCTGTCAGGTTTAACTACCTCTTCTGTAAAGTACAGTTTCATTACCTCAAGCAGTCATTCACATTAAAAAGTAATAGAATTTAATTGGTGTTTCTACTGAACATTATATAATATGGGAGAGAAAAACATTAAAACCACTAACAAGAAAACCAAGTATCAACATTCGTCTAAGTTCATTCATTCTTGAGTTGAGACTCAGCATCTCATGTCAGATAAACAAACAAATTTGCCTTAAGACCTGAACAATCTAAACAGCTTTTAAGAAGTCACACGTGAATTCCACGTTTAATGCAACAGTTGCATTAAAAAAAATACAAAGTAAAGAAGTTTCCCAGAGCACTGTCTTAAACAATCAAGCTTATTTATGAGTTCAAAAATAAACAAACCTTTTTAACATTAACCCCTTCAGTGCTATGGGGAAGGAAAAGTCTGCAGAAAAAGCATACAGTGCACCATAGTCATGACTAAAAGTTAATCTGTTAAACAAGCCCTTCTGCAGACTTCACAATATCTTCATTTAAGTACTTTACTCCTCTGTATATCACACAATGGAAATAAATTGCTATATAGTGCTGAGCAGAAAGGCAAGCTGCACAAGCACACACAGGATGGCAGAGTACACCTTTTGTCTTTGAATAACTGTCAGTGCCAACGGTATCAAAGTTCTTATCTCATACTTCTCCAAATTACAATTCTTGTTACAAGAGAAAAAAAAAAAAAGGCACTGCAGTGTGTAACTTAGTAAAAGGAGCTTTTTAATATACCAAGACAGCAAGATATGAAGAGAGCTAATAAAGACCTTTGAGAAAACTGAAGACCCCACCAAGCACAAGCACCAGCAGAGACAATTTTTTACTAAATAAGGCATCTAGTAAAGAAGAAACTTGCTTAGCAATTGCTCAGAAGTGCTCTAGCCAATTAAATTTTGTCAAAGTACATTCATGAAAATGCAAGTAAAACCTACCCATACTTTTGAACTAAACACTCTGAGCTTCTGTATTTGCAACACCAACAAATCAGCATTTCAGATCTGATGCCACAAAGGTGGCAAGGTGCTTCTCCAAAAGTGACAGGTGCAATACTGAATAACAAAACAGACTTTCCAATGAATCTGTGTATTTCCTGCTATAGATGTCAGTCTTCAGTTTGTAAATCTGCATGTGTAGACACTTCACTTGACTTAGAATAAACATTGCTACATCTCAATGCAAAGATGCTACCTAGAGCAGAGGCCTGTATGAGGCTGAAAAGCTTAAACAAAATACCAGCTTAAAAGTTTCCTGACCAGTAATGTACACTTTGAATTATAAACTCCTGTGAGTCAGACACCAGCAATTCACCGTGCTTCATAACCCCCAAGTTTATTTAGATTGCCTTTAAAAACACAGGACAGACTAACATTTTAAATTCATGACCTTCTACCTGCAATTATGATCAAACCTGTTTTCAAGGTATAAACAATCAGCAACAAAGTAAAGTCATACCTAGGAGGGTAGGAAAGAAAGAAGAACAGAAGTGATTGGGAAAGGTTTCCTCTAAGGATAAGCATTCCGTAATACTTGTAAGCTCAGTGCATTTTGAGTGACATTGTTATTCTCTCCATGCACCCAGTGAGAGTTAAGTGTCTGAGCAGGACAAACAGGAGTGCCCAGTGTCATGTACAAGGAGAGTCAGCCAAATCCCATTGTTCCCGTCTCAACACAGAGGCGCCTGCTTTTCCACCCCATGTGCAGCTGCTCAATGGGCCATTCCTGGCTCCACAGGAATCAAGTTACAGTGGTATGAATAGCCAAAATTTGATGTGTCTACACAAGATACAGAAATGTACAAAATATATAAACATATTAAGCACAACAGACACTTCAGAGATTGCTTTCTGCCCTTCTCAAACAGAATCTGAAAATACAGCCCATGTACCAGCAGAGAAACACAGTTAGAGGACTCCAGGAAATATCCTTATGCCAGACATGGTACCTGTGTCTCTCACCACCTGGTGCCATGCAAATCACCAGAGGCTGTGAGGTATTTGTACTTGTCAATAATTCATTACATCCCTTCTGTGCAAGGACTATTTTAGCTACATTACCATTAATGAGTACATTTATAAAGTATTATTTAGCACAACTTGACGCTGCATACATTCCCAGAGAATAAAATTCAGAGCTGCCCAACGTTATGCTTTTGAATGATCAACTGCAGCTTCAGTTTCATCCCACTTACCACATTAAATGGCTCGATTTGGCTTACAGAAACTGCAACCCAAAGTAAACTGAGGTTACCACAATCCCTGGAAATGATACTGTTGCCAAAAGCTGAGTCAGGACCTTAAGTTCCAATTCCACCTGTGCAGACAGTGCCATCTACTAATGTGGTGGGCTTTCCTTCCTTCAAACTCTCAGCAATAAATCCTATCTAACATTCTTAGGTAATGTGAATGTGTAATTCATATTTAACAAACACACAAGAGCAAAGTGTCGAAACAATTCAGATTTAACTTCCCAGCCAGTATTTAACCCTAAGAACTTCTAAAGAGAAATTACACCACAGCCTAAATCGTCCACACTTACTCTCCTTGGTAATGGTGGGAATAAACCACAAAAACAAAACAAACATCCAGCCAGTATAAACACAGATGTGAACACTACATACACACCTGACCACAGAGCAAAACAGCCAGAGTAAGACACTCTCCCCAGCAAAATTATCACTAAGTCTTCCCCTCCCCTCTACTAACTAAAAGAAGTGCTTCTCATACAGTGTTCTTCTTGAGTACAAGTCAAGCAAGAAGTCAAACTTATTTTGCTGAGAGACAAGACAAGGATTTTCCTGAGAAAATCAACACTGGAAAGCATTTAAACTATTATCCTCCAGAAAATTACACCAGTGAAATCACAATTAAATACAAACCAAAATAAAATGCCAGATACATCCCTACTTGAATTTCTAAAATTACTGAGTTAAGCCGACTTGTGGATACAACAATTAAAAATAATCAGGTTACTAAATCATGCACAGGGACCTTTTTTACCTGACGAAATGAATGAATAATGAACAGATCTATGACTTGGTTTCACAAGTTTGGGTTTTTGATGGGCTCTCATTTACCAGTTATACTAGCTATGAATATTTTTCTTACTGCGTCAGGTAGGCTACAGAATTTCATACTATCCTGCCACACAATACCGAAACTGTTACCTTCTGATGAGACTTGTTCCACAACCTACCCATGACAGTAATTCCTGAAAGTTAAAGCTAGTAGTTGTTTGCTACTTTCCTCAGTAACAGAAACTTACTAGTAGCACTTCAGGGCTTCTCTTTCCCCACCAGCTTCCCCAGTAAGGTTTTGTCTTTATTTCTAAAGACAAAAGACATTCTAAAGAATGTCTAAAGACATCCTGCAGCCCACATCCCAATCACTTCAAGACAGCTAAATCGCTTAAAGAAAACATTTCACAACTACCAGCACAAGGTCCTTCTGTACTGAAGTACAGATGCTGCGGAAAACCAGGCCAGAGATGTTTAAGCATTAACTGCAACAAACCTCATGTTTTCTGTTCTAGTCCAAAATGTGCCCGTTTTTTTTTTCAATATTCTAAACTTCTTTTCAAGACAAGATATCTCAAAGGGAATAATTCTCCTTCAGAGGAAGGCTGAAAGCATGAACATGCAACAGAAATTTCTGTTAATCATTCTTATCCTACAACTCTGTAAAGACTTATTAGACAGAGGTGCTTTGTAAACATGCACGTTTTACTCATTTCCCACACGCTTCCTTCTCACAGAACAAACCTTGTATTACTAACAAGAAAAGGGAAGTTGTTTTACTTCAGCTTTAGTAGCTCAAGTTCCTTCACCTCATGCATACAGAAAGAGCATAAATTCTTGCCTATTGACTGTAAATACTATGAAAAACATTAGTTCCCCAAGAGGGACTGTATTAAACTACCTCTAATCCTAATACGTGAACAGTCTCATTTTGTACTTGGTCTACTTCAAGACCACAGCACCTTCCTCAGAAAGCAAAGCAAGTACACCAATATTAATAACAACTTCCTTCTAATGGAACAAGATAAATAGCAAGAGAAGGGCAAGCAAGGTCATCATCTTTGGCAAAGACCACACGAAAGCAAAAAAACCAAATCCCTGAGAATCATGAAAGAGTACGTAAGTGCATCTCTAAGTATCTGAAAGATCCAACCCTTACCCTAAGTAACCTGCTTACAGGATTCTGCACATAATACAAAACATTCTGCAGGACTCAGATTCACTGGCTTTTCTTGCAGCCTTACTCATGAACTTTCCAATAAAACCACCCTGCTGTCTTGAATTCAGCTTTTTTACAAGACAGGTTCTAGGATCTAAGTCACTGAATTACAAGTATTGTAAGTCACACCAGATTATAGCAAAATCTTATTCTGAAGCCAGTTCCTTTTTTCTGACATCCTTTCCAGAATTCTCTTTCTTGTATTGAAGTACTGAGAAAAATCAAGTACCAAAAAGGCACACAGAACATGTCCTGCTGAAATACTAATACAAGACTGGGGCTGCAGGGCAGAGCCTCACCTCACAGTGAAAAGCTTCATTTTCTTAAGCAAAAACAAGGGCACAGGGGAAATCGGAAATCCAGCTTTATCATCAGTGTTCAAAGAAATTTAAAAAGGAGAACAAAACTAGAGAATTTAGAAATACAACAGAATGAGGCATTTCAAACAAGTAAATCCTGGGAAATACCTGGAAGAAAAGATGCTACATACTAAGTAGACAGAGTAACATGGGGAATGACAATGGCACAAAGAATAAAAGAAAAAACATCAGGTTGTGTAAAGTGCTTCCACCAAGAAAGGAATTTTCAGTGAGACTAATTACAGGTTAATAGAGTTTGAAAAAGACATAGGCACCCTTTCTTCCCCTTCCTAAACATCTTTAATTCACAACCATTACACTTTCACAACAACACACCTGGCACAAAATCCTTGCATTTTGAAAAGCAAAATCTGGAAAAAGAAGCCTATGCAGAATTCATCTTTGCATGTTAACACCTTCCTAGCAGCCATGTTCTGAATTGAACATCTGACCAATAAAAAACCTGAAGACGACAGCTATTATAACAGAAGACAAACAGTAACACAAGATGTGTGTATAGGGCAGCCTTTACTACCAATCCTCTCCCCAAATGTAAACTTTATGAGTTTTCCAGGCAGGCTACAAGATCAGTGATTTCTGTTTACAACTTGGAAGGAACTTTGAAGTCTAGAAATTGATATAAAGTAAAAACTCCAACGGATGTTGGAAAGCAATCCTCTCCAAACACCCTCTTGAAAGCTTCCAATTCAAAAAGCATTAATTTCTTAATTCCTGATTAAATATAAAGGAAACGAATCTTTAAGTATGGCACTTAAACCTTAAGAGGATCGTTTCCTCTCTCACTCAAACTATCTACCTGTGCTTGAAGAAACTGACAGAGCAGAAAGTTTTCAAACTTTTATTCCAGCCTCGATTGAATTCACCTTCATACATTATTTACTCCTAACAGGGTTAGTCCTTGAAAGCACAAAGCTGAATACACAGCAATACACACATACAACTGCATGGGAGAGCAGAGCACACTCACTGAACAGGAAGAGTACATCTACAGACAGAAGAGCAGCAGCCAGCATCTTCTGCCTGGTGCATCAGTCATGATGTGCTCCTTGATACTAAAGCCTGTGTTTCCTCTTACAAATACAGTGTGGAAAAGTAGTAGAAAAAGAACAAGTAACTTATTACATACACCTACAGCCTGCCAATTACAATATTCTGTTCTAGCAGAGCAGATACCCACACATAAAAACACACTTGGTCCGATAAAACAAAAACCTGAAAAAATAACACATTGACTTAGAGGTATTCAAAACTCAGACTAAATCCCTTAACAATTGCTAAAGTGCCAAATAATTGCATATGTATTTCTGAAGAATATAATCAGGGCACAATTATTGTGATGGCTACAAGCAAAGTGGTCCACTCAATGAAAAGACTAGCAGATTCAAGGGCTTGCTACGCTGCATATTTTTCCTACCTGAAGCAAATTAATACTGGGCAGGTTCCTATGAATAACTAAAATTTTACAGGAATAAATACAGCGTTAGCTACTAAAAAGAAAAGAAAACTAAGGACACATGACTATCCTTCTCAAACATTAAGGTTACTGCATTATTGTGCCTACCATTATTCATATTCTTCTGCATACAATTAATACCCAATCCTTTGCTGAAATACATTATATGATTGATCAAAGCTGAGAAAGTCAGGAAGATAATATTTTGGGGCTCCTCTTTAAGGCCAGCTGTGAAAATTCCCAGAAGGTAAAGCCTTTCCATACAAGTCTGACTTTAAAATGATTTACAGTTTACCCTGACAAACTCCTCCAAATCCCTGCCAGTTGTATTACTTCTTGTGCTCTCAAGATTACTGCTAACGAAGTTATATTTGTGGGCATCCTCCTTCCCCTGGCTTAACACAAACAATTTGAGACACATTTTCAAACTTTTCCAACTGTTAAACATGCTCATTACAAGTAAATGAGTACTAAGTACATCTAACCTTTTTAACCTCAAGTGTGAAATGAACATGGACAATCGTTCTCACCGTAGTTAAAACTCTGCTATGCAGAGAGCCACTGCTCTTACACGACTTCTCTGTGTGCAATTATTGAGATGTGCACAACAGGGTGAAAATAAGCTGAGAATGCATACATCAAATGCACTCTGTAAGAGCAGTCCACCTACAGCTTCTCTGGAACAGCAGTCTTCCCGGGAACTATACTGCTTTTGTATATATATGTAATTCATAGAGTCAGAATATCCAGAGTTGGAAGAGATCCACTGGGATCAAGTCCAACTCCTGGCTCTGCCCAGAACAATCCCAAGAGTTACACCATGTGCCTGGGAACACTGTCCAGATGATCCCTGAACTCGTCAGGTTTGGTGCTGTGACCAATTCCATGGGGAACCTGTTCCAATGCCCAACTGTGCTCTCAGTGAAGACACTTTTGGTAATATCCACCCTAAGCATTACTTGACACAGCTTCATGCCATTAGTATTATTGAAAATGTCTTTATTATCCTGCTTTCAAAAGGAAAAAAACACTTTCAATACAAGTGTTAGAGACAATCAAACTGAAGTCTGCCAATTCATATCCTCCTTAACTTCAAAAGAGAATCTGGACCTGCTGGAGAAGCCTCTGACATGCATAACCCACTCCTACTATTTTCTGAAAGTTTAAGTATTTTCAGCATTACTTTAGAGCACAGCATACACACCTTTACCATTATCACATACTTAACGGACAGCACATACAGAACATCACCTTATCAAACAACTTTCATGGCAGCCGCCTGCTCACAATTTCAAGTTAGTGCCTGACTTCCCTATGGTGTAACAACAGGACATACATCACGATTCCTCAAATTTTACACAGAACTCTCAGCTTCCAGGGAGTTGTCAAATCCCAAAGGCATAACCTATATGTCTTCTTCATAGATGAAGGCCCATCCCAGTGAGAAACCAGAAGCAAAAGTTACTCGGTTTCATTCCAGACTCAAATAACTTGCATTAACCTGTAATAGAAATCTATGCCACCACCATTCCTCTGACTTTAAAGGGAGCACTGCTGCCACCGGTGGGTTTCACATCACAGGATTAACATTCTTCAGGTAGCTGAAGGTGGTGCATGAATTGCTCACTGTAGAAGCCACTCCTCCCAATCTGCCAGATTTCCTAACTTGCATGAATGCTCATGTGTACAGAATAACTTGACTATAACTTAAGTAACATCAAACAGAACAGAAAACTTTGGTGTAACTAAAGATGGAATGTGCAGGAAGTCATCACTATTACTCCTACAACTGAAATTTGGCCCCACTTGTCATGAGCTGCCACATTTTTTTCTCTCAAAATTCTCTAAGCATTTCAAACCTTTTTCACACAGGTATATGTGAAGTAAATGACTAAGCTCAGTACCAAACTAAACATTAAAGTTAAGGTCACGACACAAGCTCACAGAAAAACCTCTTCCAGCTACAAACTGAGGTGTCTGTAGACTTACTTTAGACAAAACTGCAAAATGTCTTGTTTCTGTGCTCCCCTCGTAGCAATCATGCAGGTTATTGGAAATCTAATCTACGAGTTCAGTGCATTTAAAATTATGCACTAAGAAAGTTAGACTGGCATACAAAATTAACGCTTTTGCTCCGAATGAGCAGAAAAGATGCACAAAGGGGAACACAAACAAAGAAGCAATACTCTTCCATGAGTTAACGGGACTCATGAATCAAAGACTACACAAAAAGAGGGGTGTCTACTCTCCCCATTTACTTCAAAATCCTTTAATGTTTCAGTTGTCCTTTTCTAAAAAGAGACCACTACAGGAGTTCAGTTGTTCTGCTTAAGATTTCAGAACTTCCACAGCTGGAGAGGGGATCATAGATTCTCTTCTGTTAGTAAGCAAAACACTCCATAGTTTCCTAACACTGCATCTAAGGAAAAAAAAAAAATAACAAGCAAGCCCAGACTGGAAACTAAAGATCCAGTTACAGTACCTGCTATGATTTTACACTCACAATGATTACATTACAATTCTGATGGCCCCAACAAGATTCTGAAATACTCAACCTCCGTGAATCATGCATCAGTAAGGCAGTGGTTATTTTAAGAGTATTCAAGGCACCATGCACACCACTAGAAATAAACACTTTCATGGACACACTCACAGAATGCGGTTTCTCAAGCTGGCAAGAATGTAACAAACAGAAAAGACTGGAGAACTCTTAGTGAAATTTCCATCTATAACTTCACACTGCTCATACACTGACTCAGAACACCTCAGCTACATGCCTATTACTTCACACATTTTGAATTCATTAGGGCTTAGATGGTAACATATGGGTGGGTGCCTTTTTGTATATTCCTTACCAACTTTTTCCCTTGTTAAGCTAAAAACAGTTGTTTCAGCAGCAACAGACCCTGGATATGGTAGCCTCCCAATGCCTGTAGTATGGATTTGGAAGGAGAAAGACATTTTTCTGTGCAGATATGGCTTGGCAGAGATCAGTGCTAGCAGTGCCCAAGGCAGTTCCATGGAAAAGATATGATCCTTGAGCCTACCCAAACTGTGGAAATGAAAATCTACCATGTAGTGCTTTGTTAAATTAAGACACATCCTATCAGAGATGTGATTAGAGAACACTTCAAAAAGAGTTCTGAAGCATTTGAATGAACGTTAGTTTATCTTCACCGGGTCTCCTACAGCATTTAGCAAATACTGACAGGTCATACATGCTGATGGGGGAAGAAGGGAGGAAATTGCATCTAATAATTTTAACAAGGTAACAGAGTACGACAGTATCCAGAAATGATAATTACATATACAGACTTAATTCCACCCACTGTGCAAGCTGTCAATTACACCATGGCACATAAAAAAGGAAAACAGTAAGAACTGAATGAACAGATGTACAGATTATAATTTTGGACTCTGGGTGCTTAATTCTTCTATCTGTAACTAGCAACACTAACTAAAATTAGAAATCAAGTTTTAAATTTAAACTGTGATCCACAAGAAAACAACTCCATGTAGTGCATCACTGTCAGAAATGAGTAGGACAAGGAAACGCTACTCCAGAGCTAAGGTGAGGACAAGGATTCATCACCAGACCAGGATCCCAGCCAGAAGGAAGAGTTAGGAGTAATTCAATAAAGGAGCAAAACTCACTCTCTCTCCTCCCTCAACACCAAATGCCAGAGACATTTAAAAAACTTGACCTGAGGGAGAAAGTGCATTTAACCTATACAAACTTGAACACACCGAAGACAAAAATCAAAACTAACATTCAAAACCTTAGCAGACCATAGTACTATGAGAATTTACATGAGGATAACAAACTCACTCAAGGAAAAAGTCAAACCACCCCCCTCCACAAACTCATGATAATTCCCACAACCCTAGGGCTGTTATTAACTCTGGAAATGTCACCAACACAGACAAATTTTTCTATTAGGTAATTAATTTATCAGATCTAAGGGACTTAATTAAAAGTATCTCTGCTCATGCTAATCTTAGCTAGGACACTGCTTCAGCTAAGAAATTTTAACTTCCCAAAGTTTTAAAAATGCCTTATAATGTTGACATGGTGTCCTTCAAACACATAGCTTTGTTCCTTTTTAAAACTCCCTTAAAAAACCCAAAATTCCAGCCAACCATACTCATTTTCCATAAGGATATATTCTTTAAATTATCCACAAAGTCTCAACACCCCTTCCTCATTTCCCCCCCCCCATCCCCCAATTTCTATTTTTAAGAGAATCTAGAGGCTAGGGATATAGAGTGTGTTCTTTCTATTTTCCCTTCAAAAAATGCAAGGAAAACAAATTTGGTAGTTTTCCTTGGAGGCCATCAAATCTAGGCTGCCTGTAGAGCTATGCATGCTTTCTTTCTGAAATGTCACTGAACATGTTCAAAAAGCTTCAGTCTGTCATATTTTTTCACTTATATTGCTAAACTAAAGTTACCTCTGCTCTGCTTTTCCAGCTGTCCCCTTTCAGGCCAGAATCTGAATTTTTAGTTAAAAAAAAAAGCAACATCCCTCCTCAGAAATAGAAAACCACAGGATACACAAAGCAACATCTTTTAAAAAGTCCTTTATAAATGATAAACAAATCTACTCCACCTACTTGCTTATTCACAGTTATCAATGGACCTGATAGCCAAATCTGCATTACTGTGTTATTGACAGTTGTCTGGTTCTCAAAATTACAGCACTGAGCATCTGCTTTGCTCAAAAAAAGCACTTTGAAATAATATAGTGGATGTTCAGTGTTACATAAGACGATTCATTACGTTTTGAAGGGTTTTTTTATTTTAGATGTATATGTCTCGTGATACTTTTTAGTTTATTAAATGTAGCAACAGGCTTGGCCACAGCCACAATGTGTTTATCTCAGAAACCTGGCAGCTAAACCAATTGTCAGAACACAGGATCAGCCGGTAACCTCCAGCAGCACTGTCTGCATGTCAAAGAGGTTTTTTACTAGGCCTTTACCTCCAAACAAAACCACTGACTGAAGCCATGGCTGGAAGCAAGGCAGACTACTTGTAACAGAATTAAAGCACTTAAGGCCCTTAGCTGTCATTTCCTTTAAAAGGGTTACTATATCCCTGGATCAACTGCATATTTTACAACTCCCACAGAGTCAGCAAGGTTGTTTTTCCTTCAGAAGACTCTTTGAGAACATCACTTCTGAAGTTTCCAGTTGTAACAAGGAAGATGCACTATTTTCGCTATTTACTTCTTTGCAGGAACAGGATGGGAGAAAGTTAAGATGAAAGGGAAGCAAAATAAGATTCTTTTTTGTGCATCAAAACAGTAATTAGTCATTTAAATATCTTGTGACTTGATGCCTGAATATTAAATCTCTTTGATTGCATTTTTCCCTAGGGAAAGTTATTTTGTCAAGAGGAGAGCTCTTAGCTCCAAAGATCTGTTCATTTAAAATTACACTTATGCGAAACTCAAACCAATGTTAGAATTCTATTTATAAAAGCTTATAAATGCTAATTCACACTAGTTGAAGACACCCTCTCGTCCAGAATCTTATGGACACTTTTGCCATCTGTTTGTAATAAAAACATCTATCATTTTTGTAAGCATTAGGGGAAAAAATCCCCCAAATCAAGTCTTCAGCTACATAACACAAACTACAAACCTTCCAAAATCCTGCATGGCCTGAAGTTTGGGAAACAGAACACACAAGCACATTAAACCCATGAGGTTTCCCACAACTTCAAGTCATAGAATTGGGCTGAAGAGAAAGCTTTTTAGGGCAACTAGAGAGAAGGAAGGAAATTTAGCAAGTTTGCAGAAACAATAAGGAACAAGAGTTTAATAGCAACTATTTTATGTAAGGAGGTCCAAAAAAGATTCACAAAGACACCTGTGCTTACTGATGGCAAACAAATTTCTTTTGGGGGTGTGTGTTGTGTGTGTACACACATACTCAAAACAAATGCAGGAGCAAACTTCAGCTGTGGGAAGTGTCTACTTACTCCTACAGCTAACCCTGAAAGCTAAATTTAGGAAACAAAAGCATCACATTAACCACAAAAACAAGTTTTATAATTAATATTTAAAATCTTTTTCTTGGCCCTGATTACTTTTACTTAGCTAGGACATATATGTCTGGGTTTAGGGAGACTATCTAGACAGCCCATGTAATTTTCCAGCCTGAAAACTTGTAACTGCCAGGCCAACAGTAAAAGAGAAAGGCAGCAACCTGACATTTCTACATAAATAAATGCATGCATGCACTCTCACTCTCTTGAACTGAGAGATAAACGCAGCAAGTGTCATAGCAAACAACAAAATTCAAAATCTGGTACAAGAGGAAATTAAATGTGCTTTCTTTCATATTTGGAATCTACAGGTATCAGTTCAGAACATACCTACTGTGCCCAAAAGAAACACAAGCATCCTAAGCACTGCTACCTACTTCTCAATTTATACCATGCTGAAGTCTTAAGCATCTTCACAAAAATAAACACCACCAAAACAACACAATAAAACCCAACCTACCAATCAGAAAAATAATAACAAAAACATAAAACCACTACACTTCACAATATACATTTTAGCAGATGTATAAGGCAACTTATGACTTGCAGAAGACTTGGAAATACCAAATTATATTAAAATGTTAAGAGTTATGCTAAAAGAAACCTCAGAGAGTGGTTACTCGATGGACAACAACATGCAAAGTGCACTACAATCTAGAAACCTTTCTGCCCGAAGACATTTCATAAAAATTCACTGAATCCATAACTAAGAGCAAAAGCATCATAAAGAGGAAACTCCATTTAAAGATGATACCTCCCTTAAAACAAATGTAACTCTTAAGTTTGCTACATCTAGAACTACCAACAGAAACTTCACAGCCTGTCACCTTCAAAGGACAATGGAAGTCCGGCAACTGGAAAAACTCAGGACTATGAAACTGTCGTAGACTGACTGAATATTCTGAGTTGGAAGGGACCCACAGGGATCATGGAGTCCAACTCTTAAGTGAAGGGTCCGTACGAGGATGGAACCCACAACCTTGGCATTATTATCACGTTGCTCTAACCAACCGAGCTAGTGTCACCTTTGTTCTTAGCACCAAATTTCAAAACCTGCTTATGTAACTGTATTTCTACAGTACTTCCCTATTTGCTGTGCTTAATGCACAGATGGGGAAAACTGATTATACTACGGAAATAATTAAAGATTTACAACACTGCAAATAATGCACTTCAGAACAGAGCCTTCAACAATAACAGTTACCAAGCGTTTTACCTTCAGCAATAACAGCTACTGATTGTTTTACCTATCTTGGAAAGTGCTGAGTGAATGATTAAATGACCCTGAAGTTCAAAATGGTTTAAAGTTTCATCCTCCACTGAGACAGCAAAATCGAGCAGGAAGTGATAGACTTTTAGCCTCCAACACGGATTTCCTTGCACTGAGTAGTGCTTCACAACCGACTTTCGTGGGGACCATCACAACTTTATCTACACCGCGCGCATGTGAAGGCACTTGCAAGGTTCTTAGACAAACCTAAACACAAACCCTTCCACTTGCTATCTCTAGCAGGGTAAAAAGAAAAGGCAAGGGCCGCTCCGTGCCCCGCTCTCGCTCCCCGGAGGGCAGCCGGGCCCGCGCGCGCTCCCGCCGCCGCGCGCCCCCCGCGGCGCCGTCCGGCTCGGCAGCGCCCCCCGGCGGGGCAGCGCGCGCACGGCGCCGCCGCCGGGCCCCGTCTGCTCCTCGCGGCTGCCGCACCAGGCCCGGCCCAAGGACCGAGACACAAAATGGCGGCCGCCCCGCTGTGTCACGTGACCCCCTTTGTGCCTTTCGGGGCCCCGTGGAGGGGCCACCGGCGGCCGCGGGGCACGAGCGGTGGGCGAAGGGGCCGTAAGGAAGCTCCGGGGAAGGGCGCGGTGAGGGACGGCCGGGCTCGGCGCCTTCCCGCCCCGGGTGTCCCCCCCCCTCCCGGCGGGCGGAGAGAGTGGGGAGAAGATGGCGGCCATTTTGTGCTTGCGCAGAGGCGAAGGTGGGGGCCCGGGTGCGGGGGGGATGGTGGGACCCGGCNGGGGGGGGGGTCTCACGTACCGACTCCTCTTCCTTCTCCATGCCCGTGGGCATCTGCGGCACGGCCCGGTTAATGGAGGCATATTCGGCCAAGTCAGGAAGGTCCTCGCAGCGGAAGACGGGCAGCGGCTTGGACGCATCCAGCGCCCGGGCCCGGAACGACAGTTTGCTCATGTTAGGCGGCGATGGCGGCTCCGGCTGGGAAGGGGGGGGCGACAGCAAGCGCGCTCCGAGCTGAGAGCCGGACCCCGCCGAGCGATCTCATGGAGGGACCGGGGCTCCCCCGGCGGGGCGGGGCGCACTCCGACACGGGGCCCGGCGGCGCCCGCTGGCGCGGCTGGGCTGGGCGCTGGCTCCGCTCCTCCGCCGCTCCGGTTCCGCTCAATACGCCACGGCCAACATGGCGGACATTAAACCTCGACTGGCCGCCTCTTTCAGCCAACCCCAGCGCCACAGCCATTCCCACACTGCATCGCGCAGGGCGCGGGCACGGCGCCGCCCGGGGGGAGCGCGCGCGGCGCGGGCACGGCGGCGCGGACTCGGGAGCGCGGGACGCTGCGAGCGGCCCGAGCGGGCTCGGGAGCGCGGGAAGGCTCCGAGCTGCCGGAGCCCGATCGAGGGCACCGGGATCGGGGCCGCGGTGGGGAGCAAAGGGGTTTTAATCAGCGTGTGCCAGCGCTGCTCTGCCCGCCGGTCGCCGAGCTGTGCCGCGGACACGCTCTCCGCTCCTGCCGCGGTGAGGAAGTTGATGCAGCCCCAAGCCCCTCACCCCGGGGGAAGCCTCCCCTGGAGCTGCGCCTCATCATGACAGCTCTGGGAAACCTGGGCGAGAGGGGCGGGGAGCTGCCGGCCCCGACCTTTCCGGTCTCTCGGGGGCCAGACCGCAAGACAGCGGCACCGGCTTCCGAATTCACCCCGACCCGGGAGGGCTGCGATGCCCCCGGCCGCGGCCGGTGCGGCGTCCCACGAGTGGCGGGGTCCGACTTGGGCCCGCCCCGGGAGCGCCCCTCGCCTCAGGGCCCGACCGCGGCCCCGCAGCCGCCCGCCGGGCGCTGTCCCTCCCCGCGTCGCCGAACCGAGCTCGCGTCCGTGCTAAATAATGGGGAAACGCGGGCACCTGCCCGAAACCGGTGAAGAACCGTAAGAACCGGGCACCTCCACAACGGCATTTCCACTCCGTTTCTCTGAGGTTTTCAGAAACTTAGTCCGGCAGCAAAGTGCAGACACGTGAACTGGTTTAAGCCTTGCGTGGACTTGTTATTATCAGTGACCCGCTCAAGCGAACTCACCCCAGGCAATGGGTAGAACCCACTTGAGCATGTCTGATTAGGGAAACTCGTTTACATCTCAATGAGTCGATTAAATTGATGCACTATTCGGCTCTAAGCAAGGGATCGGAAATGCCGAGTTAGCCCGGTCACGGTGCTCTCTGCACAAGCCGCCCCAGGGCATCCCAGCGCGGCCACAGGAACGTCAAACTCCGCCCGGCCAGGCCCGGGCTGCAGCCGTCTAGCTAAGGAGCTCTGCATGCTCATGTATGTTCTCGCACCAGGTTATATGCAATTCTAGCTCTGTAGTAAAATCCGTTTTATCGAAGTTAAGCTTATTTTCATTTTAAATGCGAGATAGATGTGCGCTGTCTGAATTTAAGTGTCCCTCCACTTTTAATGCAAAATGCTCTAGTTTTAATGTCACACGAGAATCGGTAGACAGAACTTTGTTCTTTATCACATACTACTCTTGGGAAACAGAACTTTGAGAAGTATGCCATAGATATAACAACAACAACAAAAAAGCGCCTTAGTTTCTTAGTTTGCTTAGTTCTTCACCTCGGTTCTTAATTTTAGAAATCATCTCTACAATAGAAACAAGAGCCATTTTTAAGATCACATTACCTCTTTAATAATAATAATAATAATAACAACAACAACAACAACAACAACAATACCACCACCGTCCCCAGCCTTAAGCCACTACTAGACACCAGATGAAATATTACTAGATGCAGTTCTTAACAGAAGATTCAAGCCAAATATTTGCATGACTGGAAAACCAAAACCCTTTAGGTTTCCCAAACTGCCTAAACTGCAACGCATTTGGCTTCATAACTTCTCTGGGATGCTAAATTCTACCTGTACTGCAAATGGCAAATGCAGTGGAAGGCAACTGCTAGGGAGAATGAGACTTTCTTTTTTTTTTTTTTTAAGGGAGGCTTGTTTGTGTTTTGTTTTTTTTTAAAGAGAGTGGCATGGGCTAAGGAGTATCATTGTATTAATTTGTATTTCAGTAGTTACATCAGAATCAAATGTTTAAACATGCATATTGCTTTTTACTCTTAATTCTAAAGCTTAAAACACACACTAGTTAGAAATATAATCCTAAAATAAATCGCCCATAAAACATCAACACCCTTTTCCACAAATACTGAATAATTTATTTTATCCAATTCGCAGACAAATAAGGTGCTGAAAAAAAAACCCACAAAAAATCAAAATGTGCCATCATGGATTAGCTTTGACTTAAAAAATTAAATGAAAATGAAACACCTGGCAGCTAAGCAAAAAGAAGACCATTAAATATAACTCTCCACTTATACTGATGAAAGGAAAACAATACATAATGAACATAATGAAAGCAAAGCATTGAAAATACCCTGAACTATAAAGGAAGAACAATCAAGATCAAACTTATCCTTAATTGACCTTTGCATTTCTAACCCTGCCACAGGCTTGAGAAAAATGCAGAGCAAGCAGAATGGACAATAACATTTGGATACAAAGAGGTCAGTGCATTAGGAAAAAGTTTTGGCCTCAAACTCCTGGACTCATCCGTTTTTGCCAATGAAAGAGATTGTGTTTAAATATTTTGTAGCAGAAGATGATTAGCCCTCATAATTAATTTGCTAGTAAGATAGAAAGTATGATAATTGAAAACAATGTGACATCAGCCCTGATGCCTGTTCTGTACACATGGTGATAGGAAAAGGTATAGAACATAACCAGACTGATATTACCATTTTATCTTCCTTTTGGTTAGAAAATGCAGGTATATTTTAGGGTTTTTTTCCATTTTGCAGCTCTTACCAAAATGCACACTTTACATCTGTAGATATCAGTGCTGCACTATGACAGTAGCTAATGCAGAACTGTTATGTTATGTATAGTGACCAAAATACTCTTTGCAAGCTCTCAGTGAAAGATCAGTAAGTAAAAATTAATTTGTTGAACCTAAGTGCTATGTGTCTATTTTAAAAACTGAGCTGTAAGGTAAAGTAACTGAAATATAATGAAAAGACATTTAGAATTGCTATCATTATTGGTTTTTAAACCGCTGAAATAATTTGGGGGATTTCTTTAAGGCTTTATCTTATTTTGATCTCAAAAGAACAAGCTTAACTAAAATGAAAGCACTTTGTGTATCAGCTATGCAGCTGGTAAATATAAGCATTTCAAAATACATTCAAAAGTACTAAATTCAGACTGAGCATTATGGGCAAAGATACAACTTGATCCATGCACCTACAGACAGGGGTAGGGGGCTCTTGTGCTCTCATCTAACTCGGGTTTGTGAAGCCCAAAAACGTAACTTTTATTTTGGTTTGCAAGTCCCATGTACTGTTTGACAAGTTTTTACAAATTTTGGTATTTATTTAGTTTTATGGTTTAAAACCTCTCTGAGTTCAAGAAAGACTTCTAGTCATTTATTTAAGCATGAATTATAGTCTTTTGCACATGAGTTTAATATTGCATTCCATTCTAACAGCAATCATCACAAAAGTATTACACATTATGTGCATATAGGTTAAACCACGTCATTTTTGTTGTCTTTTGGCTTCAAGCATTTTGTATTTTCAGGATATAAAATTCTAGGAGACAGTTGTTCACTTTAAAAAAAAAAAACTTTCTTAAACTCTTCTTTTTAAAAATTAAGGTTTGTTTGTATTTTGTATTACACTAAACTATACACTGACTTTCATATCCATATATATTTGCAATTATTTTTCACTCTGTGACCACCTTACACCTTGTTTCTAATAACTCTTTGTTTATTTATACAGCAAGTTTGTTGACCTGGTCTTATTCTTTTAATGCTTTTTTTTTTTTTTAAATACTCAAAAGTTGAGTCCAGCATCTTGAGGAAAACTTAGCTGATCCTCAAACAGATATATCATGGAACCATATCCAAAAGAGAAGGAAAAGCCACTAGCCAGCAATTCTCTTACTGAGAAAAGACAAAGTTAAGAGAGGAACAGCAAAAGCTATTGCCAGATTTCTACTTTTCCAGTAGAGATAGCTCATCTCTTAGAGGTGATGGAGGCAGTTGTCCATAGGAGGACTAAGAAGACTTCAAAAGGAATAAATGACTAAGGATTAATATTTTACAGACTCATGATTGTCCCAACATCACCTGAATAGGTAAGAAAGAAAATGGTAAAATGGGCTCTATCTGAATGCATAAAGGATTTGATGGATTTGATGGAGTTTTTTTAGTACTGTCAGAAAAAAAAAATCAGTTTTCTTTATATAGGTTGTTTTGGAGACTTAAGTTTTTATGTGTGATGGGAAAACACACTATAGTGGAAGCCGTTATTCTCTTAGATACAGTGGTGGTAAAAAGACACAAATTATGCTGAGACTCTTGTCTTGAAATACATCTTTCCCTGTTTAAGTTTTAATGGACTCAGAACAAGTATCCTAGGAATTGAAATAGTTAAAAGTGATCTATGATTATCTCCTTCATGTTTTCATTCTATAACATATATCCCCTCTAAAATACTATCCTAGATACACCTTGAATTCTTGATTTAGTCATTTCACAAATTCATCGTTTAGGATTAAGTAGTAAGGTAAAAGGGAACAAAACAAAATCCAAAAATGTCTGATTTTATGCTCTGGGATTGGTGGTTTTTTTTTTAATCTTTATGCAAAACATTTTGTGTTCAGACATACAAAACAATAACAATACTAAAATCGCAATTTATTAGGTAAACACAATTTGAGCAGGGTGGATTGGTTACCACCTCTGACTTAGGCATGGACTTCTGCAAACATCAGATTATAACACTTGAATAATCTCTGAGTCAAGTAAATTTAGTCACATGATCCTGTGTTATTTCTAGTAGAAGAACCAGCAGAAGGTAAAAACCCTTATGCTTTTCCTGCAAAAAAAGCCCCTAACACAAACAACAAAAAACCCAAGCAAACAAACAAAAAAGCAAGCAAAACCACAGCCAAATTAAAAAAAAAAACCAAAACAAACAACCAGTCAAATCAAAAAGCCCTATCTTCTCCTGCCCACACAACTGCTAATTCATCAAAGACTTAGGATGTCTAACTTTGATATTCTGCATAATATAAGGTGGAAAGCTAAAAAAGGAAAACAGAAGTAGAGAAATTATATCTGTACACGGGTCTGCACATTGTCCCAAATACTTCAGTTGACCATTAAGCTAAAAACAAACAACAACAACAACAACAAAACCCACCACAAACACACACATGGCACCACTACATAGACCCCAACTGCCAGTGCTCACACCCCAACATGGGATAACGGGGTAGACTGGGGACAGGCTCTGTCCCTTCTCATGACTTCAGAGTTGCCTGGCTCTATGTAAATGCAAATAAAATAGCACATTCAGTTCAATAGTAAGACCTGAATGTTTTACTATTTCATGCTCTAACTTTTTGGATTTTTACCTTACACTTCCAAGAGAGAAATCCTGTCTTGAAAGTCAATTTATGAAAAATAATTTCAAGTGCTTCAGGGCTTCTGGTTAGTATGATCAAGTATTTTCAAATTTCAGAATTACCTTGCTGATGTCAAATAATGTGGAGTTACTATATAAAGCCAAATGCTTTAATTTTCAGTTCCTGAATCACAATGAAAGTAGGCTATTTGCTTCCCTCACACAATTGAGGAAAACAATGACTTATACCTAGATATGAATTAGCTTGGTTTCAGAAAACTACAGGAAAGTACATTTGCATCTTGGAATGAAGATGCATTTCCTAACATGTATGTTTAGATTTTTTTATTTTATTTTAATGTTAGTAAGCTGTACCTACATTGTGAGTGAACTCTGAATTTCACATCAAATTAATATGAATATGTTATTAAGTACCTTATATGGGCTATACCATCTTTACTTAACATAAATACATTTCTTCAAAGAAGTGAAAAAAAATACAAATAACTCAGCTTTTGGATTTCTAAAGCTTGTTATTAGCTTGCAAGAACACAAATATTCTTTTAATTTTAGAAGTATATTTTTTACACACTGCAGTTGGATTTATACTAAATGAAGCATGAGTGAATGTTATAAAAATATTGCTTGTCTTCTGGGATACAAATAATTATGATCATATTTATAAACGAATGTTTATATATACACTTAAGAAAGCATAAATTAATAATGCTGCATTAGTGGGGAAAAAAGGTCTAATGAATTAAGTTTGACTGTAAATATCCAGCAGAGGAGGCTAGTTCTGAATATAAAACTGATCAGATGAGACTGTTTTGAAATATCCTCATCTATATATCTTTAAATGATAGCAGATGCTTAAAAATGTAAAATTCTGATAGGGTTAACAGGAAGAAAATGCAATTTCTGAGGTTTTTCAACATTTAGAGAATGCAAACAACTTGTGGGAGATGGGCAGATGTTGAGAGGGAATTGTTTCAGTTTAAATGCAAACATGAAGTTGCTGTGAGAAGAAAAATAGAGAAATCACATTACATTATTTTCTCTGTCACTAATGTAGGTGGGATATGGAAACCAGAGGTGCCGTGATATCACCGGCATTTTCTTCTCACCTCCCCTGTGAAATGCCCAAATCTGCTGTAAGGGCAACCTGAGAAACAGAACCAAATGGAAAGTGGCTTTCTCAAATCATTCAGGCTACAAGCAGGTAAGACTTTAACCCCCTCATCCATCTCCAACAAAGACACTCTGTTCCCTTTCTCTTACTGCACAGTGTGTCAGTTTTATGGCTGTTTTGATATTCTGCTCCTCTGACCAAGGGAACACAACAGACCCCTGTCATTAATACTGGGGTTAATGCGCAGCAGCCTGCCACTGGTCACACGTGCCAAGTCTACTGAGCTTTTGATTTATAAGCAACTCAAGAAGGATGCCAGTATAAAGAGATACAACCTAATTAAAAAAAAAAATCAGGGGAGAATATGAAATATGGGAAGGAAAACAATTTCTCACATTGAAGTAGTTCATGTGAAAGTCTGCTTGACTAGACCTTCCAAATCCCACAGATTCCCGCAACACCCGATTTTGAACTTGGAAATTGATTCAGAGGTGATGAAAGAAAGCAGAATATTTCCTTATGGAATCTTCATTCATTATGTGCTTATAGATGAATATGGGCTAAACAGAAAGTGTCTATGCAGAGTTATCCGAAGTATGTTTTTTCCCCCTCTATTATCCAGCACGGTTTCTCCTTAAAAGATGCTGATTGCAGCACTTCTCTTGAATTGCGAATACACAGTCACTTTGTCTAAAGACATCAAGATGTTCAGCCTTGTGTAGATACTTTTAAGACCATCAGAAATAACACAGCTGCTCTGCATTATAACCTTTAAAATTAAATTTTAAATTTTCTTGAGAAAAAAAAATTAACTAAATCCAGCCAGAAAACATGCCCTCTCTACCCCAGCATTACAGATGAAAATCTATCAGGTGAAAGGACCCTTTCAAGCAGTTATCTTTTTAGTCAACAGCTTATGGCAGCACCAAGATTCTTTAGTAAATAGAAAGGGATGCCCTGAAATCCCCAGATCTGAGTCACCTGATTTTTAAGTCTCTTTGAACAAACATGGAAATCTCACTCTTATTTGTGTTAATGAATATTCCAGATGCACATTTGTGTGAGGCCAAAAGTCTTGCTTCCTTTTAGTCATTTTCTCAAGGCTCTGAAGGGGATTGAGGATTAAGAACTAACATTTCATTACCTAACTCATGCACAGATCAGTATTAGCAAACTCACAGGCACAGGATATCTCTGATTAAGTGAGGGCATTCATATCTGAACTAGTCACAGGAGGCAGATGGAGACCTGACCAGGATACTCAGTTAAATTTAAGATACAATTCTTATCACAGCAGACTTCCAAAATGTGTTTGTGTTTGTTTCCTTGTTGTTTTTGCTGTTGTTGGGGTCGTCATTTTTTAAAGCTATGATTTATTTGATGTGTTTCTTTCCACTGAGGATTACAGATTTAACAATACACACCTAAAGGCAGGTGAAAGAAGTTCTACATGAATGTATACAATACAGGGATTCTGATTCATTCAGATGCCCAGCTTACTGTAAATCCAGGGAAATGCCAGTTAACACCACCCTACAGGCCCACTTCCCAGATCTCTAACCCAAGGAAAAGCCAAAACAGACCCTGACAAAAGGAGGAACAAATCTGCTCACTGTTCCCTGGAATTCCTACATTTTACATTTAAACATTATTGACTAAAATCTGTGAGGCAGTTCTGGGAGCAGGGATGTGACTGAACCCCACCTTTTCTCTTTTCCTCTGGAAATCCCAGTGCTCAATGCATTGTAAAATCTAACTCGTCCTTTTCCCTTTCCCTAGGAAAAGTGATCCAGGTTCTGCTCAACAACAGAAGATGGTGAGTCAGCATCCCCCATTTTCACTAATTCACTCCAAGTTGGAATTCCCATGGACTACATTTAGAGCTCCTGTTATTTTTATTGGTGCTCAAAGCAATAGATATTACATCTATAACTACTGTTTTCTGTTGTATGGTGTTGGATGGCTCTGAGCAACTTTCCATTTACCATCCAGGAGCTCCACAACAGCATTTCCAACTCACTGCACAAGTAGTGAAGGACTCACACGTTATTTGGCAGTTCCCATCTCTCTGTTGTTTATATTGGGAGATAAGCAAAGAGAATAATTTTTAGCAAATGTACTGACTTTTTAAGCATTGCAATACCTTTTGACCACCAACTTCAGGCTCTAGCTACTATTAGTAGAGAATTGATGAGCAAACCTTCCTATTAAGGAAGTTTATAGTATTGGTATTATCTTGCTCCTAGACAGTCCAGTGATTCCAGTAAACTGGAAATGTGACTTAGTAAAGGGCCTAAAGAAGCCCACAGGACCTGAAGCCACCGGTGTGTGGTCATTATCTGTCCAAGGCATATTTTGTTGCTTACAACAGCAACAAAGGAATTATATTTCAAAGCACTGATATTCTCTCACCCTGTATATTTACTAAAGAATTTTAAATCTAAGATTGCCTCTTCACTGCAACATGAATTAACTTATTGTGCAATTTGCTAAGAGAGGAAAAATATGAAGAATGCTAAAAGGTAGAAGGATGTACTAGCTATAGCAGTTCCTCTGGCATATAGGTGTTGGAACAGATAATTTCATAACACTGAAGGTCATGCAAATATCAGTGTGGAAGAGGTGTGGGAAGACCTAACTTTGTAGAAGACGAGTCTGAAGCAGGCATGTAAGATATTGTTCTTAGTTCCCAGCTGGGAAACAGGTGATCCTTGAAGTAAGTTTTGAACTAATTATTCATTGCTACAAGTTGATGCTGACAGGTATGATGTGGAGAAGTACAGCTAGCAAAGTTATGAAATAAGAAAGGTGAGAAACAAGATTATGTCACAAGGTGTCCAACATAAAGATAGCCCCCCCACCTTTGAAACCTTGTTGAATCAAGGACACAATGAATACTTTAGAACCCTCAAGAGATAACAGACAGGAGTCCTCCCATGCACTAAGGTGCATGGAAAGCATAGGAAACAGCATAGGAAACTGGAGGGCACAACATATGAGTGAGTGAAGCAGGGGCTATGGCTGTTGTTTGAACTGAGCCCCAAACAATGTTCTTCTACGCCACCAACCCACTTCTGAGGAACTGTTTGCATGGTATTTTGGTTAACTTTGGAAGCTGATTATATCTGCCTACACACCTTGCACTAACTACTATTGGCAATTTTAGACAGCCATTTTTACTGTGACTCTTACTTGAGTACATAATACTAGTGATATTAGTAAGAGGAATCTCACGAAGGCACAAAGATCATTTTGGTCGGTCAGGTTGAATTAAGCTCTTGAAAAAGATTGGTTTATAGTACAATGCCATACTTCAAATAGTTTTAAGCCAAGAGACCCAAATACCTTTAAAGGTGTCTGCACTCTATATAGACTTTCTAGGTAAAAGAGGAACTGTATTAAAAGAAAAATGCATTAGTTTTGGCACCTTAGAAATGGAGGTATATGTAAGGGAGAAAATTAAGAAACCCACCAAAAAAATCTTATGCTTTAGGTCTTGGAATTCCACATAGTGGTATTTCAGAAGGAGCAGGTGGGGAAAACACAATAAAGATTGAACCACTTCACAGAAATTTCCCATCTGGACATTTCTGCAGAAGATGCAGGAGGCAAATTAGTTGCTATGTAGCTTTGAGAGGATGCAAAATCTTAAACACTTCTTACTCCTTATTGGCAACACAATGGCTCAGAAAGGAAGGAGGAGATAAGTGTGAAAACCACTGAAGATCAGCCTTTTCACTCTTCTCATCTCATGATTTGATAAGAGTAAAACCAGACACTTTCATCAGATGCAGCTTCAAAGTTGCAAAACCACAACCAGAGTTAAAGAGTAGCCTCAGTTGAATGGAAGAAAGGGGAGCAAGTATGAAACTAGTTTCCATTCAGATTTCATGTTCTTGCTGACTTCATGGAGCTCGAACTGACTCTGAGCAGCAAGATCACAACAACCAGTTTGTTCATGGCCTGCATGCACAGGTGCAGCCACAAGAAATCATCAGTTTCATGGTGCAGGATGATAAGAAGAGCATTAAAATACCTTCAGTAACGTCAGTTTATCATTTGCTCAGTACTGTTGTCCATGGATAAGCACATCGAACATTGGTCTAAATGATGTCAAGAAAGAAAAGCTGCATCAGAATTAAACAACCCAGTGATTCTCTAAGATTGATAATTATTGTAATAGATTCAACAACTGGCACTACTTCTATTGGCATAAACTGTTCCCAAAATGTCGTAGTGATCAGGTCTCAGAAATGGAAATGGAGGATGGCCAAAATCCACACTTTCTAAGAGGGTTTATGTCTTGATATTTGTCCTCAAGATCTAAGAGTTGTACCAAGACAACGAAGAGGTAATGATCATACTGCACTGTCATAGGCCACCAGGTCTCTGCTCCAGCCAAGAATCCATAAAAGCAGATCTTGTCTGACAGAGCAGAGATGATAAAAGCTGGCTGCTCTCTTGGATATATGTTCATTACTGGCAGAAGGTTGCAAGATGTATTTTACTTAAGACAGAAGCAAAATTTACCTTCCTTTAAAAAAGGATAACCAATAAGAGACCATTACAGACATCTACTGAAGCTGTATATCAGTTTCCATAAAACTAATTAACTTAATGAGCAAACTCTTTGAACCAAAATCTAAATGCATTTTTGAAGATTATAAACATCCACAAGAAGTTTAGAGACTGTTTCAAACTGCCTAGTATTTGTCAAATTTATTCTTTGAAAATACTGAAGACATTGAAATGTAAAATAGATGCAAAGGCCTCTAAAATTATCAGCTTTTATCACTCCAAAATAACAGGCACATTGATTCCTTAAAAATGTGTCAAATTTAATGTCAAATTTGTTCCTGAACCTGTTGAGTTTCCAATATATGCTCTGATCATGGGCTTGACTATGTCTTCCCACCCATCTTAGAACATTAATCACTTCTGTTTTCTTACACCTAATATGGATGTTAGCAGAGAGCCTTCTAATTCTTTTGCACTTAGAACCGAGGTGATCTGTAGGTTGTAACAAAAGAAAACAACACACATTAACATATATCTATTTATAAAGACATGTAAAATGCATGCTCCACTTAGCAAGAGGAAAGAAAAAACCCACCCACCTGAAGTGAATCCTCTTGCAATCTGAAGGACTACATTAGGTTTTCCTACTTTTCAACCCTACCTTCATACACAGCCCAAACTCCTATAGGCCTCATCAGGAGATTTGCATATGCAGGCACACGAGCAAGGGAGACCTTAGAGCTTGAGAACCAGCCGTGGATGGAACCTTTAACTTCACAACAAGCAAACAATGGACTAGTTGCACAATAAGTGTGTGCCAAAGCCTTCCATATTGGCTGCAAAAAATAATTTAAAAACCTTTCATCTGCAGCCACTGTAAAATCATTTTGGGGGTGGGACCGAAAATCTCATCACTGAGGAAAACTGGACTCTAGGTACTGGATTGAAAAAAAAAATTAAGGATCTGCTTCATTACACAAACCAGCGAAAGGGTGAGGTCATGCCTCTGCCGGGCCATAGTTCATGCGACACTACAATTTTCTAGAGATACAATTTCATCGTCATTCTAACTAATTTGCGGTTACTTTTGATACAGAGAAAAAGAAACGATACAATAGATCAACCCCCTGCCCCACCTTTCTCCCCCCGGCCCCCTCCCCCTTTAGAGCCAGGGACACGAATTGTTTCGGAGCCCCACAGCGCCACCAGCACAGAGCAATGCAAAACAAAAAA
>VZDJ01000074.1:1860280-1898659 GCA_008694505.1 Cyanoderma ruficeps
CGGGGCGGGGGACCCGGTGCCGCCGGGGTCACAACTTTGCCGGGGCCGGCGTTGGCTCGATGGGCTCCGCGGGCAGCGGCGCCCCCGCCCGCCCCCCGCTCCCCCCGCCGCCGCCGCCGCCTGGAAAAATGCAGTGTGCCATTTTACACCCGCCTCTGGAGCACACAGGACCAAAGTCTAGCGCTGGTTTTCGGTGACACTGCAAAACTACGGCTCGCCCCGCGCAATCCCACGCCTCATCCTCCCCTCGGAGAGAGCAGCTGCCTCTTGAGAATTAATAAAGAAAGACAGTTGGAGAAAATAATTCCAAGACTTCGCCGTTTTCCCTCCGTCCCTCCCCCCGCCCCCGCCCCCACTCCGAACCCCGCAGCAAGTTTGTGCCGCCCGGCGCATCCCTCGGCCTCCCCCCGCGGCACCCCCGCCCCGCCGGGCTCCGGCAGCCTCGCAGCATCCGAAAGAGCCAGTCATGCCTGAAACAAAATCCATGATTCCTGGAAAGTACGGAGGCTTGAATCCCAACAAATACTCAATTTACTTACAATTATAAATACCTACCTTATGAAAGAACTAAATTAACGCTAAATTCAACAGATACATCCGTTACGGCAGGAATAGTTTTTCCATAAATACTGTTTTAAAAACCCCTCCTTATACTGACTGACAGAATTCTACCATGCTGCCCACAAACAAAATGGCTGTGGCACCGAGTTTTTTGGTTCCTCCCACTGTGCCTCCCCCTGGCCTCCAGGAAGTGGTAGAAATCCAAAATAAAATCCTCACGAAAAGTACAATACATCAGCCGAACTCCTCACGGCACCGCCAGACAGCATCGGGAGGGAAGCACATTCACCAACATTGTAGTTTCCCGAGGATTTTTATTGTTTTTAAAAGGGCATCAATCACTGGGAATTTACATTACTGTGTAATTTGAACTTCCTGCTTTACATATTTATAAGGTCTTTCACCTATCTTGGCAGGCTTTCAAATTAAGTGGGTTGGGAAATTTGATGCTGAGGCTCTAGTTTGTGAGCTGAGTCAGGTAGTGCTTGCTGGAGCTGGGCTCTGGAAAGACGAGCAAATTCTAACACCTTTCCTGTTCAGTGCAAAATAAAATAATCCCCCTAACATATCACAGTTTCGTAAGTGAGCATGTAGGCACCGAGATGAGATCCCCTGGAACGAGGATTCTCAGCAGAAACTGAATTTTAGGCCTCTTGCACATAAATACACGCTTTCTAATATTTATAATTTTGTATTTGTTCTTCACAGCAGTCTGCCTGAATCATGATCTCTTTGGAAATAATCTTGGATTTTCTCTTATTATGACCCCGTTTCGTGTTGCAGCCCTTTAACTTCTGTGACACTCACCTTAAAATGAAAATAAACAGGAAAATCTAGCATATTTCTATAAGGGATTATGATAAAAATGTCACTACGTGGTCCTCTATCTGAGCCACCAGTCTTGCCAGCAGTAGCACAGCTCCTCTTGCACGCTGCCTCGTGGGCTCCGTAGGGGCTGATTCATTTCCCGTGAGAATCCTTTTCCTGCCTTTAGGAGGAGTTACAATGGAGACAGGCTGTCAGACCTGCCGAGCCTGATCCACCCCTATATTAAAAGACTTGAAATAATATTCTCACCTACTGCTATTCTGAACCTTTGTCAGAGACATTGAAAAAACAGTGGTATTGGTGATGTTTTTCCTGAACCACCTCACATTTCTAAGTCTTGGATTAAAAAAAACCCCAAATCTGCAAAGAACTTGGAGCAAATTTTCCGTTGTTATAATTTGTTTGTATTATCGTGTTATCTAGCAGCCTTAATCCTTAACTGTGATTATAATGTTATATTGTATAGGAATATAGGGCAAAAAGATAATTCCTGCCCTGAAGAACCCAAAAGTATAAGACAAAAGACAGCAGATGGCTATGGGCAGATGAGGGAAACAATGAGACTATTGATCAGCGGGGAAGGCACAGTTTGCAACACACCATCAATCGAACTCTTGTTTCTGTATATACTTCATGGCAAAGAAGACGTTAGGTGGGATTTGCTAAAGAAAATGAATCAGGTTTTGTGCCTGTTGAAAGAAAACTCCAGCAAGAAGGACAGCCTGGAAGAAAGCACAAAGATGTTTGAAAAAGCAGCAGGTGAACTACAGAAACCTAATCAAATTGGCATTAATCTTTGTATAATGACAGAAAATAGATAAGGGGGAAGTAAGCTATTGAAAGCATTGAAAATAGAGACATAAAGCTTATGTTTGAGACAGAAGAGGCAAAGAAAGGATCCAAAAGTCACGGTAGAAAAATCATAAACCTGCTAGCAGTAAATAAGTCCTAGGGAAAAAGTAGCCAGTAGTTCACATTGTATGGGCCTGAAGAGATGTAGCACAACTTTTTAGGAAAAAATGTTTTGTTCTTAACTATGAGTTTGGGGACTCTGTGCTGATTGTCTGCACCTTCCTCCTAGTTTGCATTTAGTGAATTCTTAAGTCCTTCTCCTGATGGTAGTGTTGAGTATATGAACACCTGATTAATCAGGTCCCCTCAAAGTTGTTAATATGAGTGGATAAGCACATAAGAAGGTTGGGACCAAGCTGACCTTGCACACTGGGAAGGTTGCTTCTTCTGTCACTTGTTTTTGCAGGAACCTTCATCTACAGCAGTGCCCCGTAGGTTACTGCATGCCTTACACTAGCACAGGTCTGACAGAGCCCTGATGGTGGAGGGGCAAAAAGGACTCTGATTTAGACCATAGCTACATCCAGGAGACCAAATCATGCTTTGGAGTGGGAGTATGGTCTGTATGCTCAGAGCCCTCTCAGGACATCCTTTACTATGTTGCTGTAGGTTTTTAAACACTTTTTTCTTTATTTTCCACATATGCAGTAGTAGCAGGCACGTATTTTCATATTCTTTGTACTTCTTTTGCACAAAACAGCTTAGATGACTTTGCGTTTACTACAAGGCTCTTAAATAAGTTGGCTAGTTCTGCTATAACTTGGGGTTAAACACTGCACAGTAAATAACCTCAAATAAGCGAAGCCTTGGTGAATGTCTGTGGAATTACTGTGGTGTGGCAAATGCAGAAGAATTTGGCTGGATTCTTTTGTTGCAGCCTGAACTAAACTACAACTGTCCCAAATTTCCTTCAGATTTGAATCTTACTAGTTCTGTAGATAAGCTGATGTATGGTAGCTGTTTAAGGCAGGGTCATTTTCTCTAGTGTTGGATCTTATCATGAGTTTTAACTGAAAACAGTGTATATCAAGGGCTAAATGTTAAGAATTGAGATAGGGATTGAAATACACATTGTGGCAATTTTTGGGGGTTTTTAATCTGAATAAGTGTTCCAAGAAAAGTTGAACCATGAGTTCTCAGGCTTTAAGAATAACCCCTGCTTGACTTGATGTCAAATTTCCCCAAAATTCTTACAGTTCAGAGTAACTGAAAAGAGCACCAGCGCCCATCCTACATTTTTTTTTTTTTTTAAGCTTTGTCCAATGCTTGGTGTGAATGTTTGCCTTGAGATTTTGCTCAGAAACAGGGAAATAGAATATCTGTACAGGAACAAAGAAGAAAACTAGCTACATTTTAGGATTTAGGCTAACACAAGAAATGTGGCTAAATCCTGATAGCACTCAAATAACAGCTCCTTACTGAAATTAGAGAAACTACTTTTTACATTCTGCTTGCAGTATCATTGCTTTTATTATTCTTTACCTTTCATTTGCATTTATCTTTATCTTGCCCGTAAAGATTTAACTCTATTGCCATATTTTCTGAATAGCTCTCTATCTCTACACTTGTAATAAACAAATTACACTGATCTCCTTTTGACAATATTTTGTTGATGTCTTCAGGAAGTGAATTACCAGTCCTGTTAAGTCAGTAAATCATTAGATAGCACGAGCTGTAGGATATCAAAGTGCTTTTGCAACTCATATGTAAATGATCATTTGTTTTCTTTCATAAAAGTGGCATTGAATGTTTTTTGGTTGAAAGATCACCAAATGCATGAATAGTTTGCATTTTTATTCAATAGATAATGTTCACATAGCTGCATAACTGCTTTTGAAGAATCAAAAAAGCTGATCTGCTGTAATTTGGAAAATTCATAAATTATAGCATAAGAATGGATTATTGATTCTTGACTGTATTATAAAGGAGGACACAGGCTCCTCTAGCTTAATTCTTGTTTGACCCAGGTCAGATATTTTTAAAAAGCATGTGGTCTTGACTAAAAATGCATCGTGGTAAAAAAATCCACAAAATTGTCACTAAATTGCTACAGTGATTACTTGACTCACTTGAAATTTAACTTTAAATCATAGACTTTGTTACATATTAAACCTCCTCTTTCCATCTCTCTGTCTAAATCCATGTTTTGTTTGAGTATAAAAGACTCACAAAATGTTACTCTTTGTTAGGGATGTTGTGTGATTTTAGTACTTCTCTAGTTTACCAGTAATCTTCATGCTTAATATTCCATACACATCAGAAATAAGCACAATATGCCAACAGCAATTACACTACTTGCCAATACTAAAGTAACTTCTTGTATTTTATTTGCTTTCTTGCAGCATTACCACTACAGATACCCCAGGTTCAGCAAACCATCCCACTAGTATCTGTATCCTTTGCAGTAATCTCTTTTCAGTCATATCATCTCCCTGCATCTCTCAATAGGATTTAACATTGCTCTCAGGATTTAACTTTTTCGCCCCTGCAGAGATACATGGACTGCTCGACTTGGGCCCACCTTAGTGAGCCCATCCAAATTGCCTTTTACCAATAACCCATTCAGCACTGGCCTCCTCTCATTCAAACTCCGCAGCACTGTGAGCATCAGTAAGGATTCTTTTTCATGGTACTCTTACTTTAAGCAGTATTTTCCTTTGCTTCAGACACTGAAGCTGTACTGCTGACTTTGTTTCCTTGGGGTGGGACGCTGTCTTCAAATGCTTTATGACTGGACCAAGATAATTTAAAGTCCAGTGTTGTCACAGGTTGGTATGTCATTCACTCTTCTCACGTCACAGGTCCTGCCAGTGGCAGTTCTCACAGTTTTAGGATGATGTTTGGTGGCAAAAGGTGTGGAAAAATAATGAAGTCAATTTAAGTGGAAAAGCAATTTGTTACAAAAATATGCGTAGGTCTTCTGAAAATAAAAACCAGAAATAAACCTCCAGAGCATCTGTTGCTGTTGGCTGCCAAGGTATGCCACACATCTTGGAGGATAGCTTTTCTCCCCTTCCTGTTTTTTGTCTTGTATCTTTGTTGATGGCCTGAAAGTACCTAATCAGATCCCCTGCACAGACTGGTCAGGTCATAATCTACATCTTTTCATGAATTAACAATCTTCTTTGGTTTTGGAATGTGTCTTCTGTTGAATTGCTATAGGACTCAAAATATGCTGTCCTTTCACAATTAAATCTATGTCCATATGACAATATGGTTGTATACTTATTAAAAAAAAATTTTAGCCACACCATGTTGGCACAGATGCATTTTGAAAAATTCTACTCATTTGATTGTCTCATTGGTTGAAGCTGGTGGGGAAACACTGTATGTGATTTCAGAATAAAGTCAGAAAAAAACTAGAAAAAAGAAGAAAAGCCCACTGTGAAACTTTAACTTAGCCAGCTACTTGATTGGTATAGTTCTGTGTACTGTCCCTGTTACGAGCTGATATTTGAAACAGAGTCACATAAACTTTGGTCCAGATCTCAGAATTTTATGTGGAAAGGTATTCCGTGCATTTTAATCGAAGCACTGCATCCTCATCCATGTGTTAAAATTGATCCTGAATAAATACTCAGTGCTATGTTTGCAGGCACAAGTAACTGTTAAAACATCTTTTTCACTTGCTTTCAGTCGTCTTCTGTGCCCGCAGTGGCTCTTGCGAGAGCATTGTTCCCAGACTGCAGGACAGACCTGTTGCTACTGTTGGGTTGTTTAAGGTGTGCTGTGCCAAAACCAGGCAATGTGCAATTTGTGCCTCTTCTTTACTGGTACACTCTGTTGTTTTCTCATACTTTCACCTTCTGATAATTAAGGGAGTCTCATGGATTTTATTAGATGAGCTACTACTGGAGACCATTTTCCCATATGATTTATTACACCTAGGAAATTTCAGCTGAAATGCCATGGATACAGATAAGGTGAATAATGGCTGCAGTCCATCTGTGTTCCGCTGACTTGCCTGTTGACTGGTTTATGTGTTCAGCAGATTTTATCTGTCCTTTTCTGAATTCACATTTGTCATTTAGAATAAAGGGCCACTGTTGAAAACATCTCAGAGCTGTTCAGAGTCACCCTTGGTGTTCACTTTTACTGCTGCTGCAAACAAATGCACCATCTGTGTGGCAAAGGCAGTGCTGTCACAATTCAGTTTTCTTTTCTGAGATGTTCTGATGCTGGTGGCATAGTGAATAGAAGCCAGTTTAGTCAGCAAAAGCTTGATGAGCATAGGAAGGAGGATATCAAGGGGAATTTAAGAAAAGCCTTTATTTGCATACAAATTTGGGGATATGTAGGTCTGAGATGGGTGAACCAAAGTCTTTTACAATTCCAGATTCAGCAAGACTATGAACTGCAGTCATAAAAGCTTTAATTTCTTCTCCTAGTTTTTAAATAAGTTTAGCCTTCTTGTATAAAATTTTGTTTCAGTTTGAGCACTTTTTACTGAGGAGCTAAAATCAGGCAACATAAAATCTGGTCAGCAAGCTCAAGCCATTAATTGGTCATCTCATCTGAAATTCCAGGATGCAAATGATAAGGCATTAATCATTTTAAGATATTAGAATACAGTGGCTGTTTTTTCATGCCATTATTAATTGCTGTTGGAAAGCAAAGTGGTTCAAATACATTCTCTGGTATTATTACAGCATCTATCATATTCTCAAATATGAAACTGCCTATTGGTCTGCTCTTCTGCATTATTATTATCAGCTGTGATATTTCAAACCACTCAGGGACAAATACTAGACACGTGACCTGTTTTTTACCTAATTAATTTTAAATTCTTTCTTGTATCCTAATTTTGCTGATCAAATATTCTTTGCTTTTTAAGATTCTTGTTGGTTCTCTAGAGATTCTGACTTACAGTATATATTTATTGGCAGTTTCCTTATTTTTAAGTTTAAGCAATATGTTTACAATTAGTCTTTTCATGAATGTTAGAAAAAGCTCTGAAGACTAAGCTGACCAAACTTAATTTGCTTGTTGATTAGAAATGCAATCAAGCAAGAGAAAGTACACATTAGTGAAGGTACTATACTGCCTTTTCATGTAGAGTCTTGCATATTTTATGTTACACTGGCTATGAGTTTGCCCTCCCCACACTTGCTGCAGAGGCAACAATAACCTTCATTCCCATGCTGTTCATGTATGGTAAGGAATGTGCTCCTTGCCCTGCTCCTTCCACTCACAGGGACCAGTGGCAGCAGGATCTCTTAGCAAGGGGCTAGAAGAGCCTTTCTCTTCTGTCTATAAAAATCCTGTGTAATTTCCACAAAGAAGAAATATCAGACCAAAAGGAAATATCCTACAAGCTAGATCTAGTACATATACTGCCAGCTGGATCACACCACCTTATTTACGCAGTAAATTTCCATGAAGCATTGCCAGAGCCCTTTTGGTCTGAGCAAAGATGGAGAATACACACAGCATCCAAGGCCCAGGCTGCCACACAAAAATCTTAATGCTAATGTTTCCCAGTGGTTTGTAAATGGCACATCTGCAAGCGGTGAGCTACACTTGCAACAGAGATCATTAAACCGTACAGAAATGTGCTTCACTCTATGGTATGAGATTAAAAAAAAAGCCTTTTGTTTTGCCTTAACCACAGAGGCCAACTTAAAAAAAAAGTGTGCTATCTGTCCACAAATGGGGGAAAGGAGAATTTAACAGTTTATAAATACTTCCTTTATTCCCACTGCTGCTTACTTCATCTCAGATTCCTCTTAATTTTTAAAACTAGCATGGGATTTCTTTTGTGGTAACAGAACTTTAGCTTTTACCTCACAAATAGTCATTAACATTCCTCCTGATTTTGTTACCCTAAAATTATTTAGCTTATATTTGGTTTATTTCTGAGAGTCAAAATACGTCTTTTTAAGGGTGCGCATTTTCTGAAAACAGTCTAATTAGTTGTGATGGAAGACTATTGAAACCTGGAAAAGTAGTTCAGTTTGAAAATTTCTGTGCTAGTTTCAGTCATTAATGAAGTTATTGGCAGCTGTATCTAGTTCTTGGTGATTGGATTTTTTTAAGGGAAGCAAATGACAAGATGCTGACTGTCAGAAAAAGGTGCCAATTCTGGTACACGTTCATTAGGAACTGAAGCTTCTTGTATTCAAAATATTCCTGGTTTTGTCATTTGCAATGTGTAGACCCTCACTGGAAATGAACCTTTGATAGATGAGACCTGAGCTACCCTGAAATACACACCATGGGAAAGTCATGCACCTGACCACTTTTGCTTTGGCCAGGCAGAATCTGTAGGAGTGTTCCTGCAGTGTCTCTTCAGTGTCTGAGGGCCCAGCAAGCCCCACCAGCAAGGAAGTGTCCAGTTACTCAACATTCTTTCCAAGCCAACATCAGGCAATATCTGTGCTTCACTGTTCAGTGTACATCTGGGCTATGACACACTCCCAAATTTTTATTTCTGCTCCTTGACAGATCTATCTAACCTGACCTGATATGAGTCAGCAGTGCACCACTGCAGCAAGAAAAGCAAATTGAATCCTGAGCTGCACCTGCAGGGATGGTATTGGCAGAGATAGAGGAGATTGAAGTGATGTGATGATGTGATAATCCCATTTTACACAGTGCTTGTTGGGCCACACCTGGAGTAAGTGTCCAGTTCTGGTCACCACAGCTCAAGAAACACATGGACAGACTAGAAAAGGTGCAAAGAAGGGCCACAAAAGTGATTAGAGAGCTGGAGAGACTGTCCTATGAGGAAAGAGGAGTGTGATTTTTTTCTCCCTGGAGAAGAGGAGGCTGAGGGGCACCTCATCACTGTAGTCCAGTATTTACAGAGTGGCCACAAGGAGGATGGATGTTCTCAATTCACAAGAAGCCACATGGAAAAGACAAGAGGTTACAGGAAGGAGCTGCACCAGGAGAGGTTTTATCATGATAGAAGAAAGAAATTTTTTACAGTGAGAACAAACATTCACTGGAACAACCTCTCCAGGAGTGTGGTAGAGTCCCCATCCCTGGTGGTTTTCAAGGTGTTGTTGGACAGGGTGCTGGGTAATCTGACCTAGATTCCCTTTCCCATGAAAAGTTTTGAAGACCCTTCTGACCTGGGTTAGTCTGTGATTTTAGGGCATTCTCCATTGCTGTACTTTATACTAGGAACTCCTTTCCTTCCTGGCTTTGTGTCTTACCATAAACCACACTTACCTTGCTCTTCAAGCCAGTTCATCCACTGGTTTTTAATCCTGGATTACTTTTACTGCAATCCTGTTCCTGACTGTACCCTAGCAAAGTCTCTTTAAGTTTGCCTGCTTCAGTATGCTCAGTGCACATGCAGAGCGCTGATTACATCTCTCCAGTCCTCACTCGGTCAAGTTTTGTGTTTATTTATCTCAGAAATCTTCCAGACCTTTTCCCATGCCAGAGATACCCAGGCTCTGTGGTACTTTTTCTTCCCAGTGATAGAGGGGTCCCTTATCCCTTATCTCTCCAACAGTGCTTCACATCCTTCTGTTGCCAGCCAGACTCTCTTTGTGTTCTTAGTCCCTCTCAGGGCTACTGTGTGCCCTGCATGCTCTTGTATGAAGCTTTGTTATTCTTTTCATCTTTTGCATGACTCTTCATTTTACTTTTCCTGTCATGACCTTCACTGCTCTTTTTCTCCCTGCTCCACAGGCACTTCATTTCCTCTGTGCTTTCCCCATAAGATTTTTCTGTTTCTTACCATTTGCAACACTCTGCCTGTACTTTTTTTTCCCTTCTTTTCTGCTGAAAAGATAAAACTTACAGCCTACTAGAATTTTAAAAAACCTATTTGGCAGATCAGCAGACCTAAAGCGTAGGATAATCTTATGTTCAAAACTTCAAGTTACAGAGAGGGAAATAAATACTTTTGTCAAATTTCAGTTGAACTCTGAAGGTTTCTCATTTGTTCTTGAGTACAGAGGTTACCACTCCCGAATGGTAACTAATGTTCCCTAAACTGATAACATATTTTTGGGTCAGTCTTGGTCCCAACTCCTTCTTCATATCATGGAAGAGTAGGAGGGAGAATCCCACATGTGACTACTGTCTAAGTAATCCTTGAAATGAATACATACAAAAATACAACCATATTTTTCCAGGGCCTGAATGTGTTGGAGCATTCTGGGTATTGCACTCTGGTGATCCCTAGATGGCAACACGGCATAATAGCAACTCCAGGGAGCAGCTCAAGCAGCCCTGAAGCTGCTTTAACCCAGTTCTTTGGCTGACTTGGGCCTTAGTAGCCATAGCCTCCTTCAGGTTGAGTCTTACTCTGAGAGCAGCTTAGAAAGAAATAAATTTTAGTGTCTTTCATTTGAAATTTCTATTCTTTTATATGCTGTAGGTTTTCTCTGGGCCTGTTGTTTAAAAGGCCAAGTCTTATAACTCCTTTCAGTGCTGTTTTTTCATACCTGCGTGAAAACTTGAAAGAAAATTAATTTATCTAAGAGACAAATGTTTCCTTTTGACTCCTAGGTTTTATGGCAAGGGAAAACAAACACTAGTATAAGTCTTATAAAACTTTCTGTGCAATTCAAATCAAAAGGCGAGAAATAATGTTGGCAATCTAAGAACAGCAGCTTTTAAAATATCGAGACAAAAAATCAAAATTGAAAAAAATAGATTGAAAAGTAGCCCAGAAAATTCATACTGTGCTGTACTTCTGTTCATTCTGCTTCAGAGTCTTTGAATCAACAGCTCTGGGAAAAATAAGATAAAATTCATCCCGTGTCTCTAGACATGCACAAATATACAAAACAATCTCAACCATCTATTTGGAGAATCTTTGCCGAAACATATCTCAGTAACCTTTGCACTGAACCCAATGATACTTTTTAAACATTAAATATAGCATTACATAGACTTTTGCTTGTTTTGTTGCCTATTAACATTAAAGTCATTATTCTGTTCTACATGTGGTTTCACATGGCCAGTGACTGGCTCTAGATAGTAGAGTAGTATCTGGTAGAAAGGCTTTTTAGTATCTCTCCAGTAAAAATTTTTGAAAATAGTATCTACTTTACTGTGAATATATCATGCCACCCTAACCCAAAAAAACCAAGGAAACCTGCCATTGCTGGGTAGGTTTCCTAACCTGTAACACAGTATTTTCTAACCCCAATGTATGCTGGTGTAATCAATAGGTTTCACATGGGAAAACCACCTTGATAAAACTGTTTAAAACACCCTAATTTTCCAGTCTTTTTGGCAGCCAAACATATCAAATGGACCTCGTGGCTCAAGAGTAAGAAGTCTGGCTTTGGGTTATGTCCCACATTTTGTCACATTTCAGTACTGGCTTGGCATCCATGCCAACTACTGCTACTGAAGAGCAGTTTGATGCCTGGGATGCATATTAAGAGAAAATGGCTGGACAATTTGAGCATGGTGTTATTTCATAAGGAGCTGGCATCCCTTCAGTCCCCAAAAAATCATTTCTGACTCATCTTGCAATGAAATTATATACCACAACTTTTCATTCCATGACTGGTGAAATACTCTCTTCTGAGTTATATATTCTCTTGACATATGTCATCATAAGTGTTGATTTGCTGAGGATAGGACTGCTGCAGGCCCTGTCCTGTGCAAAAATTGCCTGGTGCAATGTGTGTGAACCACATATATTGATCATGGGTAACGGCTTTGAAACTTCCTTTCTTATCGCTGTTTCCAGTGGTTGCTTTAATCAATTCCTGCACCAAAATATTCATCACTGAATTGTAACTGGACTGGACCTTTCTCAACCTCTCAAATTGTAAAGTGAGCCCTGATGTCCACCCTCCTGTACTTAGCAGCACATAGTAACATTATTTCAAATGTGAATGACAAGGAAAACTTTTATATTTAGAGCTGTGCAGTTCTGTGGAAGCAGATGAAGGCATCAGGTGCATACTACAGTTACTTGACTTGAAAACAAAACGTTAAAAACAGCAAAGTACCTTCTGTGTGTTTGCTACAAGGGGTATCTGGGCTAATGCCAGAACACCCACATGCAGACTGGTAACTTCTGTGTGGTAGAGGAGGGCTGTGAGAATCAGCAGTAAGCCTCTGGCAATCTGCTGTTGGCCAACAAGTTATATGAATTGATGCAAAGAGAGATGCAGCAGTTTTTGTTCAGACACGAAAAAATAATGATGATGATGAAGCTGGGTTCAAAAATATCGGGTAGTTTCACCAACATTTATATCTCTCCATTCTGGTAAAGAATTAAAGTGAACTAGGACCTAAGTTCATATTGCTTGGAAGTATTTTATAAGACTGGTAATACTTTCATGAAAAGTACTTCACAAGTACTATGAACTCGCCACTGAGCTGGACTCAATTATTTTACACAAGAGAGAGCTGAGCTCCCACATGGTCTTCTTAGTTGCTTTTTATAAAGCTTTAGCACAGACCTTTATTTCAGGTAGACCTAAGACATTTGTCAGAGAGGATAGGTATAAATGTTTCTGTCACTATGAAAAAAAAGCAGCTTAGATGGGTTTACTTGGTTTTAGTCTCATTTTCTTCTCTGAGCCTAAAGTCCTTCTCCCCACTGTTAACACATTTTTCTTTTTACTTACTGGATATCGTTTGATCAATCACCAGTTAACCTACTCACACTTCATTGACTTTCCTCATTTATCAAACAGCACGCCAAAGGGAGTTGGGAGACTATTGAGCCAACCTAAAATCAAATGGACTTTATTACTACAGTATTAATAAGCTTAACATCTTGGAAATGAAGGAGGAAAAGACTGAACACATTTAAATTTAATAGCAAGAATTCTCCTGGAGTAAAATATAAAATGGAAGGAGAATCTAATGCTTTAAAAAGCATGTGAGTAAGGAGTTTGTTTCTGTAGTGAATATTCCTAGTCAGAGGGCTGGAAATGTTAGGAATATTCTTTTACATGAGCCTTAAAACTCCTATTAAAAGTGCTAGTCCTTTTGGGAAATCTCAGATAAGATTAAATATAAAATTCATGAACATTTTAGTTTAGTTTTATTATTGGGGCTTTTTTGACTTGTGGCTTTGCTTATAAACTATTTTGTTCCACCTTTCAAACACTTCAGATTAGTAATGCTTGAGGGTTGATTAATACTTTTATTCTGTATAGCTACATTTGAAGATTTTAGGTATTAGGTAATACTATACTTTGCATAAGTATAGTATTAGATCCTAGAAATACATAAATTGCATATTTATGTAATTCATTAAAGATTAATTATATTTAAATTAAAAGTACTTCATACTAAAAGTATGAATTTTATGTAATATAATTATTTACAATTTCCATGTATTAAGTCAATATATTTTTCAACTCAAGCTCTTTGCGCAACAAGTTCAATGAACAAGTAGGAAAATTGAGAGCCTGCAGATCAAATTGGCACAATCCTACATTAAAATACATCCTTTATGCTTATTTTCACATCGATGTACTGATTTTATTGGTAGACTTGGATGTAAAATTGCTAAGAATATACTTTTTTCTCTAATGATACAATTTAAGAGGAAGATTCTTTAATAAAATTCAGAAATAAAGATCAATTTGTCAGCTCCTTTGCAGTCACCCAGACCAGTACCAACATGAAAGATCTCATTAATTTCAGATAAACTTGTCAAGAAGATCAAAGTCAAATTAGTCGTTTAATACAGCGTACATGTGTGTTGAAGTATCATTACTAGATGGCTACAGTTAAGTGCAAGATTATTCTTTTCTAAACTTTCTTTTGTGTCTGTGCTTACACAGGCCTTCTTGAAGTTGACTGATATTTGGACAGCATCTGACAAATATTTCAAATCAATTGATAATTTTACATGTGGTTTGCTAAATGAGCAATGACATATGATACTTCTTCTGAATTTCAGAAATGTCTTATTTTAGGAAAACTTCCTTTTCGTTCCTAGTAAGGCCACTCTGAGATGTTCCTTAGAGTGAATGGTTGCTTTAAATACTTCTGTGGCCTTTCTCTGTACTCAATTTATGTTGTCTTTTTATTGCCTTTACTTCAGCTGATATGCATTATTGTAGGGCCTAAAAATCCTTTCCGTTTCTACAGATTTCCCCTTAAATTTCCAACAAGGCTTTGTAGCAGGTTTCATGGGGAAATTCAGTTTTTACTGTCATGTATTGCAGTCCATCTCTAATACATTTTTGAACCTGCTGGCCACTTTCAATCATATCTGACAAAGGAAGAAACTGTTTATGTCAGTCTGCTTTTTTGTGTTTATAGTTCAAACATCTAACCGCAATCAGAGTTTTGTGAACTCCTAGTGATATTCATGTATGTAAATGCATTCAACTCCTACTAATTCCATTAAAACAGAGAGATACCATATTAATACCCTCTCTGAAGAAATTCTTACAGAAAATAAATGCACAGAGAAGTTCTACAGTGGAGACTTGGCTTCTGTCCTTCTAGTATTTTTTTATAATTTTAAGGTTTTGTTACTTACAGTGCTGGAAAAAGGAAAGTTTTCATGGTACCAGTGAAATGTTTTCTTTGGGGTACAAACATATCTGATACACAATTAGAGACACGGAGAAGATCACAGGACTCTCAGCCCCATGCAGATCTGGGAATGCTCACACTTGTTTTTCTGGCATGGGCTCATGTGTGTTTGGTCAGTAAGGAGGGAAAGTGAGAACAGCCAGGGAGGGAAGTGAAATGTCAGGCAGCTCCTAAGGAAAGCAGACACCTGGGGAGTGACATGGGCAGCAGCCGGGTGCAGGGTGATCCTTGTGAGGTAGATACATCCTGAGCTGCACACAGGTGGTGAGGGGGGGAGGTTGTTTCTGCATCTGGTTCCCCATCCTCATTATTTACCAACAGACATAACCTCCATGAATTTGTGAAGCAAATTTAAAAGCCGTTTATATTTTTAATTTCTATAATAACAATTATTTCTGCTTGGACTTAATTTTAAATGGCTGATTGATTTTCTAATCTGCCCTGATTTTAGAAACAATGGTAATTTTTAACTCACATTCTTACATCACTCCTAATTCCATGGCTTTACCTTATCTGTCAGATAAGAAGGATTCTGTTATATTTTGGAGAAAACTACAATCAATTTCTTGACTCAAGTGAAGCAATTCAATGCCTCTTGCTATCTTTGTCACCTTTCTCTGCTTCTTTTCTTCATTTTTATTCTTTCTGAGGTTGAACTGCCAGAGGTTGATGTAGTAGTCAAGATGTGGGCATACCATCCATGCATGCAGCAGGACAATGATGTTTTCTTCTGAATTTTATTTTTCTTTGCTTATTATCCTCTGCTGATTTTTATTTCAATAATCCAATACATTTTAATATTATTCACTTAATACTCATAGTTATTTCCCTTTGTAGAACTAACTACGATAACAAGTTTTTTTTTTTTTCAGGAGAGGGAAGAGGAATTAGGGTAACTTAGAACCCATTTTTATGTACATGTAATTGCACTTTATCATCCCAGTATGCACTTGCAGAAATGATGGCGATTTCTCTTCAGGTAACTATATTTGTCCATTTTTAACATTACATCTGTAACAGTTTCTGCCAATAATGTTCCCAAGATGGAGATCACACTCAGGAGCTTAGAGTTTGCAGGATCATATTGGGACACCTTGTGAAGGGATTATGTTTGTCACATTCAGTTTCCCTGGTACTGAGATTTTAGAATGATCAGGTCTAGTATTGTCACATTTTGGAGCAGAGACTTGGAATCTGGCAGCAGAACCTCTCTGATATTAGTGATGTAAATTTGTGATTTGTCAAATTTTGACCAAGTAAGCCTGGGAAAAAAAAATCTTATGTGTTCAATAAATACTAATAGATCTTTTTCTTAACTATAAGACATCCAATTTTATTGTTTTGACCTCTTTATGGCAATTGTATGTGGCATATAATTTTTAGAAATATTGCATCTATATGTAGCATTCTCCATTACATGCTCCTATATATTAATGAGGCTCTTACTTGGCTGTGCCTTGTAGGAAGTGGGGTCATTGGATCCCTACAGCTGTTTCTCTCTCCCTGCCACCCTGCTGGCTTAGTCTGAGGACTCCAGAGCTCAGCAGAATGCCCAGCATTTCTGTCATGGAACTGAAAGTTGTTCTGGTGCTAAAACTGAGACTGTGGGTAATGTCTCAGGCTTTCCTTGTTCAAACAGTATCAAGTAGAGAGCTTGCAAATGCAGACTGACTGGTGCACAGGTCTGCTGGGCAGCTGCATATTAAAGAAGACAAAGAGAATGTGGTTAGCAGGAAAACCCAAAAGCTGAATGGCAAAAGAAGAATGACAAACCCCTCAGAGATCTTAGAATTAATCCATAATTCTTGGAGTCAATGTGTATATCTGCTATCACCAAATAGCTTTGAAATCAATGAGAACGTATGTGACCTCTCCTGATTTCTTTGTGTAGAAGACAGCAACAAGTTGCTGGGCAGTTTCCTTGTATAAGTCTTATAAAACTTTCAATCTGAATGGCTCAGAATTGTTCAGATCCTATACAGGTATAACTGTATTTACACATGATGAAATTTCTGGAGAGGCAGGGCAGAGAAAGTAGTACATGTTTATCCTTCTAGCTTTTTTTTTCTTTAGATTTTTGAGAAGCTATATTCATATTAAAGCAAAATAAAAACCAACACTCGAAGCCCAGTTTTTGAGACATGTTAAAATTTTAAGTTTCTTGTTTGAGAAAGCGCTGTGTGTGCAACCTTTGTTTGGAGAACTTCTGCAAACAGGTTACTTTGTACTTTTCTACAAGATCCCTGCTTCCTACAGTGCATGACAGTTGGTCGTCATGGAATGAATTCGTCTCTGATATTCCCAGATAATTTCTTTTCAGAATATGTAAACTGAATGGGCAGTAAATGAGGCAGAAATGTGCCTCAGAAAAATAAAGGGTTCAGGCAGCTGCACAGCACCCTGCCTCCCCCACTCCCCGCACCGTAGGACTGAAATTCTGTCTTCATGTATGATCCTGGCCCAGTTATTCTAGCAAAAGCTGGAAAGTACAATTTGGAAATGTCAAAAGTGAAGTCAGTGGAAACCCAGAACACACAATGTGTTAACACTGGAAAAAAACCCAAAGCTCACCTTGGACTTTCAGAATAGGTTGACATTACTGACTTTGGTCTCTTTAGACTCATGTATAAAATTACACCATCACCTCATCCATCATCCAAAGTGTCTCTGAAAATGGATGAATTAATGTTTTTAAAGTATTCACAGAGGTGACCTGCCCTGTAAAGAGAAAAAAGCCATCAGAAAGTGATAATCCATTTCCAAAGCATTGTTTGCAAGTTGTGTAATGTACATTGACAATTTGAATGAAGTTATCAACAGTAATTGGTTTAGGGATTCCCACTGTGTAAATTCAAGATGTTTCAGGTACACGATGGCATATGAATTTTCCCATGAGATGTTATGACATATCAAGTACAAAGAAGCAGGAATTGAAGTTATAAGTGCAAACTTAGTTATGGCATTTCCTAACCTGCAAGTACTTGATCACACAGTAATAAGTATTTAAATACAGCATATGTCCAAATTCAATGCTTATAATCCAGCCTAGTAATCTGTCCAGGATTATGCTCTTTGTTGTATTAAATATGAAATCTGAATACCTAGTGCATGTGTTTTTACAGGCTGCCCAGCAACTACCTTTTTAAAGTGAGTCATCACATTCATCTCTTTGCCTGGTTGCATGATTTATATCTTAGTAAAGATACACTATAATGAAGAGTGAATGGATAAAATAAACATGCAGTTGCAAAGATTACATATTTTTGCATTTTAAAATCATTAGCTATGATTGCTTGCTCTTGCTTTACCCAATTTATTGTGAAAATGTTACTCTGTTTTATTATGGACATTATGATAGGGATGGGATTTTTGTTTATTCAGGAATGATTTCTCTCTCTCACTGGAGCTGAGCATTTGGAATAGAAAAAACATGGTTATGTCAAGGAGTATTACTTAAATTTTCAGTGAATGAGTTTACTGCATTATAGTGTTGTATCTTAAGCTTGTCCTGTTGATAGTCACTAATCATTAGATATTATGCAGATAATACAGTAATTGGACTCCTCCACACTCATCATGGAAAGCTTTATGGTTCTTGGTGCTGCACAAACTACTGAGACAATGTGGTGTCTGCAAGCAAATTACACAAATAGACCTGGGGTCTCTGACCAGGATATTGGGGAAGGAAATTGCTGAAAAGCTGGAGGCTGCTCCTGTGACCATCACATCCTTCATGCCCACAACCTGCCCCATCAGTGTTTCAAAATAGGTTATGTTACATATATGACACATAGAAAGAGGAAAAATTTGGTATCATCTCAATCCTACTATGGTTAGACTGAGTATAATATTTTACTTAGACATTCACTAATAAGGAGGACAACTTGAAGATGCTCCACTTACTGCTCTTTCCAGGATCATTTTCCTTCCATTAGAAAAACATTTTCACACAGGTAGTGGATCATGTCTCATTCTGTTAATATTCTCTATACCTTAAATATGCTTTTGATTTGTATTATTTATGTTTATAGTCATGACTTCTGTGCATAGCAGTGTGCTAGTGTTATTTTTTGTATAATAGCACAGAGGATTTTTCACAGTGAGCTTGTAAAGACATCCTTCACTTGTCCTGGCTCTTTTTTTTGTGAATGCATTTTTCATTATTAACATCAGCTTATGAACATCACAACTTTCAACTGGAATACAGTGTATTTTATTTATGGCTTGTATAGTATTTGAGTACCTTACAAATATTGATTAATGTTACCACGTCTCTGTGAAGTAGCAGACATTCATTTGACAGATGGGGAAATCGAGGCATAGAGAGCTTATTTGAATGACCTAAAATCACTTAGCAGATCTGAGACAGTGCAGGCCTTTAATACAGGATCACCTTTAATCTCTGCAGCAGCATGGCTGTTATTTTTACATGAGGACAGTTACAGAGTAGCATCAGTGTATGTTCAGGTATTAATCTCTACTGATCCATTTACCTACAAAATTATTTCAAGCCAAATTAAAATGCTTCTACTTCAGGCAAAGCTGACCCTTGCTTGTATTGTGGTAAAACTTAATCTAGATGTTTCAAAATAAATTGTTTTGTCATGGCATTCCTGTAATTGGTGTATCAGCAGCACAGTTTTCACTCACCAAAGGATGATTGAATCAGAGGAAAAAAAATCCTTGAGGAAAAGTTGAAGAAGCATTACAAGTACTGAATTTGGAAAAGTATTTATATCAATATATGTATTGCTTTTACTTTCTTATTATGGTTTTGTTGTTGTTACTGTTTTGATACCTTTTTTAAAGGGAACAACAATTCTAAAATTTGGAAAAGGAAATTGATAAATTCCTAGAGGGTGGTAAAATCACCTTAGTGGACTTTTTTATTCCTCTTTCAAAGAAATGGGAAATGTAACATAAGATTAATTTCTCATCACATTGGAGGTCTGTCACACAGACATTCGTGTTTGAGCTGGTCTACTAAACTCTTTTCATAGTTAACAGAGACAATCAGGCATTTCTAATGACTAATTTATCTGAACTGTTTTAACCATCTATTTTTGGGCAAGATTAATTGCATTCTAGGAACATTCATTTCTTTCCACTTGCCAGAAAGTCAAACAAGTTTAATTAGAGACTAATGCAAATGTAGACATGTAAACTGAATGAGATGAATTACTGATTCTCTGTAATCTCGCGCAAGGTTATAGCTTGCCCATACTTTTAACTGGAACACTGAGAAATATCTCCTATACACCAAAAGCATTGGTGTATTTCAATGAATGTTGAAATACAGCAGCTTAAAAAAAAAGGGCAAGAAATGAAAATTTGATCAATCGTGTCCTCTGTACTAACTTCTGTAAATGTACCAATCTACAATTTTAAAAGTATGGCAAATTTTTTTATATACTGGAATATTCATTTGTCTTTCTGAGCTTTCATTTTAAACTTCCATTTTGTAACTTGTATAATTCTTTCAATTTCTTTCTGTGTTCTATTTCAAAGTATAAAACAAGTTTTAACGTAAAAATTGAGGAACATTTAACTCTAAAATTAGGGAAAATTTTCAGTAGTTTCTCATAAAAGCTTAATTCAACTTTTCTATTTTCAATTCATGCTATTTGAAAAGCTTTAAATAATGTTTTAACCACCTTTTATTTTTTTACTTTTGTATTTAAATATGCTTTGCTGTAGCTGTGCTACAGATATTTGACTTGAAGCTTGACAGTATTAAAATTTAAATAATTCTTCAGCTGAAAAGGGATTTAGGAAGTACTTATACGCATTGAAGTGAACCAGAGCAACGGAATTTCAGTGCAAATATGTTTTTAATATATACTTTAATAGGAATCTTCAAAGGCCAGCAAGCAATTTAGCAAAAGCTATTCATATTCAAGACACAAGTTTTTCAAGAAAAGTTAGTTACAATAATGTAGAAGAGGATCACATTGGCGTTTCTGACATTCCTATGAAAAAGATGCTGAAGGATTACCGGAGAAAGGAGAAAAAAGTGACTTAAAAGTGAAGGCAACAGTACAGTGTTACCTTCCAAGTTCATTACTGAAACTGATGAATTAGTACAGAAATTCACTACAGCAGTAGTGAATTAAGGAAAACAAGCTATTTAAAAAAAGGGAAAAGTCTTACATGATTGGAAGAAACTGAAGAAGTAGGAGCACCACCTCAAAAAAGGATGTTAAATTATGAAAAAAATTGCTTAGCAGAGAGAAGGAAGCATAGCAATCATGGGTTCAGCTGGCAAGTTAAGAAAAAAGATCATATTTGGAAGTAAGGTGAGCTGGATAAACCTAAGGAATTAGATTCACCCCAATTAATCTCAGACAGAGAAGAGAAAACTGCTGCATCTGCATTCCAGGTCTTTGGCATTCACAGGGCAGATTCATACAATAATTTTAACCTGAAATTATTTAAAATATTTCTAAAAATAGATAAGCATTCTTTTCCACTTGCTGCAGGTGAAATCTGTGATACAGAGTGGTAAGAATCCTGCCAGGCTCTCATAGGTAATACTTTAGGTTCTGCCATGAAAGTACCTTATGTCACTATAATTTCCAACACGTCTAATGATAATGCTGAGTTATGTCTGTATTCAGTGGCTGTTTTATTTCCTTCCTCTCCATCTGAATAGAAAGCCTTGTATTTCACTCATGTAAACTTTAAATTCATCCAGCCTTCAGGCAGGTTTCCTTCATAGTCTTGGAAAAAAAAGGTGTTTGTGAAGGAGGATGGGATGGGACAGAATATGATATTTGTGCATGTCATTTTCCAAAGAAGCCATACATTTCTTTTTTTTTTTTTCCTTCTGGCTGATACAGTATCAAGAATCAGCCATGATAATTACCTCCCTCTGTTTTACTGTAAATAGGCAGAAACCCAATACAGGAAAACCTGATCAAATTACTGAATTCAGTCTACCTATAGCAGGATGTATTTTACTGGTGGTTTTAGTCTAAAGGAACTAAATGGTAGGAGATGGTAGAGTCTTATTTTCCAAGATATTGGTCATCGCACTGCCTCCAAATTTGCACTGCATTTTACCTATTCCATTCTTGAAGTGTGTTTTGTGAACTTAGTATAGTAGTAAAATATTCCAGAAGAAACAGAAGCAAATGAGACAGAGGTTATTACATTTTTCTCATACACTGGACAGGTGAAATTAATAATTTTTTATTACTACAGTTTTACTGTGTCAGTTCTTCCTGTCTGTTGACACTTAGCTTAATTCAGTGAGAAAACTGTCTTGTTCATAACCTGAACTGCAGCTGATTAAACTTGGAGTAATTGATTGCAGAAGGGATTCTTCTGTTTTCCTATCTGTCCTATTATTTTTCCAGTTTTGTGAAATTCCCAGGATCAAAAATGTTTCACTTTAATTTTTCTCATTGTTTTGTGAGAGGAAAATACAAATGTAAAGGAACTGAATCTAGATTATAAGGTGAAGCAAAGTATTTCCTCTATTTCCAAAGCAATCTGTTGGCTCTTGGTTATTCTGAGTTTTCATGTTTGAACATGTTAATGAGTTTTGCTTCCTTAAACTGTAGTGAACCACATAACCCTCCCATAAATTAATTTTCAGCAGTTGAACACAGCATGTTTGGCTTTTGGGGACTTTTGCATGAAAATATTTTCTGTCTTGGACTTCCTAAGTTCCTCTACATGACAGTAACAGAGGCTGTAGTGGAATGTATTGGAGTGGTACATGACACTTACAGTCCAGTATTTGATTTCAGAGCTACCTACAAGAATCTCATGATGGACGGAGGTAAAAACCTAACATAGAGATTGAAATTTATAGGACTATCCTTAAAAGCATTGAAATTTAATCAATAACATTTTTTGGAACAAAACACTTCCATGGTTGCTAGCTGTGTGGAAACAATGAATATGATTCTAAAGGAGCTTACAGCAGCAATGGTAACCTACAGCAACCCTTTATTATCTCCGTTTTCCTTTGAGCGTTGGAAGAAGACACAGCCCATCCAGCACTACTGTGTGAGAGCTCTCTTCTTTGTCATATTTGTTCCCATATGCAGTAGTTCAAAATACATAGCAATACCTCCACAAAAATATATATTCTGTAGCTTTCCTAATATTGAAGAATTTCTTGTAAGTTATCAACTGCCAGCATTTCATTGGTTTCACATCAGACTTTGCATTCTTGAAAATGTTGATGGAAAAAAGCGAAGAAGGAACTCCATTTCTGAATAAGGTTCTGTGAACTTGTATAAATAAAACTGAGGAAAAAAGGGAAACATTCAATTTATAGTTTTGAAATTAGTTTTATTAAATTAATTAACTACTTCTGAGTTCTGAAAAGTAGCTCATTAATTTGTAGTTTGAATGAGTTTACTCAGGACTTGGATATGTTTAAATAAAACTATCAGCTGACTAATGTAGTAAGAGTAAACAATATCATATAATGTTACAATTTTTCATTATAGGATGTAGCTTGGGAAACCACCTTACCTGAAGAAGAATGTCTTCCATGGACTATTTTACAAGGAAGTCATAGGTGTTAAAGATAAATCTTCTCTTTTCATTAGAAAGATTATCTGATTCTAACTATTGCCATAATGTGAAAAATCATCAGAGACCTTGGAATATGCTTTCAAACCCAGTGTTTTAACAATGTTGAGGACCATTTCTCTCTGATGAACCAGGAATTTGCCACACCAATGAACACATTTCCACCTGAGCTGATTGTATATAAAAGATATTCAGTCATGCTGATGAACAGAAAGTATGAATGCTAAATAATTGTAAAACATAATATGTGATGAAAATTGAACGAAAATTTATGTGCATTAATGTGTTTTGCCATTAAAAATATTTTTGCTGTATGGGAAATATTTATACAAGTGAAGGTTATACTTTTGTAATAGCTGTCAAATGAGCAGCCTACACCAGAAGCAGAAAATACCCATAATTAAATTAGGTTCAGACAAACAATAATGTAAGGTCCCTACAATGACAATGATTACTTTCAAAGTGACACTATAAATTATTAGGATTATTTTCTGTGGCAGTCAGTTTTCCTTGAATGACTACATTATGTCTCCTTAATTGCTAAATGCTTTGAACCTGCAGGATGGACAGGAGAAATCAGACACACCTGGCCATTTAAAGTTTCTGCTGCAATTCTGGAAATGACTGTCAGTCTTACATGTTCCTTGTTTATGGGCTAAAAATATAGCAACATAAGCACTTTGTAAAATTCTAAAAGTTAGTGAAATAATTTTGTTCAATAGTTAGCCCAAAACCACTAAAACTGGAATTTATCTGTGTTCTCAGTCTTCAGACAGGGAAAAAAGGTTCTGTTTGGATGTTGCACTGATATTTCCACATTGGCAATTTATTTATTTCTTAACCTTTTGCATCCCTGTCCCCTGAACCTTGAGGTTTTGCTTCTGTGAAAAGAGATAATGACTCTCATGTCTGCAGATAGCTTTGCCTACTTGGGAACATATTCTCATCTTGCAAACAAGTTTGTAACAACAAAACTTTAAGTCTCAGTTTTAGGTAAATATATAACAACAGAAACATTATATATATTAATCCTTTTTTGATCTGCTAAATAGTGCTTTAGCTGTTTTAAAGCTTCATTATATTAGCAGGAAAGTACGTAGTAGCTTTAATATAAATTATTATCAAGGCTGTAAGGTATTATGTATTTACATATAGTCCTATATCCAATATAGATCACTAGATCCTATAGTCCAAAAAGATCACTGAATTAAATATAAAACATAGTTTTAAAATAAAATATGTTTCTCTGTGTCCTAGATTAAAGCTTATGTGTTTTTTCTAAAGTAACCTTTGCTTTTTTCACCATTCCAAGGAACTAGAACTTCTACTAAATGGCAAAAGGCTGCCATTAATAAATCAAGTGACTGAAATCCAACAAGCAGCAGCAGCAGAAGCTGGCCTGGAAACTGGTAAAGGAAAGCTGCTTGTGTAGGGTCCTGATTAGAGAACATTAAACATGTCATGAGGATGTTGACAGTTTGCCCTCGGTGAAGTGCTATTTATCTGCTTGTGGGTTTTTTTTCCCCCAGCTGTTACTGAAACGTGACCAACTCTATAAAATCTTGGTGCCAGTTCCTCATCTATCTGTGTGAAATGGCTACTAAAGGATGAGGTAAGGATATACTAAAGGATGAGGTAAAAATATGCTACAATGAAATGTAAAATTCTCATCTGGGGATGAAATTGCCAAACTCAGTGCTATGCAAGTGCTTTCCAAAATGGGCCAAAATTCCTGTGTCTGGAGTGGTTCTTACATTGCCTCCATCATTGAGTGAAAATGCAGGGGCTGCATCAGCCTGCAGCAAGAAATGTCAGAAAGATCAATTCTTAGCAGTTATAGAAAGTTTTCTTCACTCTTCAGAAAACACTGTATTCCAGTTTCTAGAGGAAAAGCAGACACTGTTCAGATGTTTCCTCTACTGAACATCTTTCTGAGTAGCTTTTATCTTTGTGAAAGAAACAGTGGAGCTTTGGCACAGTAAAACTTGCTAAGCTGTCATCAGGTGCAGAAGATCTGAAAGACAAAGGAGCTTTTGAAGACAGTTAAATAGACAGAAGCACTGCTAAATGCAGCAGAGATACGGAGATCTGTATTCTATTATTTAGGTCCCTGTTTAATTTACTCTGCCACCTAACATGCACTTATTCAAGAAATGTTACTGTTGTGACCACTCCCAGTTTCAGGATGAAGAGACAGACTCTGGTGAAAGTTACTGGAGATACCATGAAAAGCAGAATTATTTTAAGAGCAACTTAAATAGGGTAAAACACTTTATTTTTACATGGATGACAGACTGTCAAACAAATGACACAAAACTGGGAATACTGGCAGAACGTATGAAATATAAATAGGCATCAAGCTTAATGAGAAAATATGTTGTGAGGGAACTGTAGAGCTATACAGATGAACAGGAAGAATACCCACAAATGCATGGAGTTGTGCATGAACTAATATATCCTGCTGAGAAGCTCAGTACCACAGTTGCTGGGGGTACTTTGCTGGTTCTAATTTAAAACTAGCTCAGGTATTTCCTCTGCTTGGCAATTAGATATAGTTTATCTTGTCTAGTATTCAATTTATTATTTTTTTAAGATGCAGATTTATGTCATGTGGACATTTAAAAGCAATATTGAAAAATGTAAGTTTGATATCAAAGGGAACTGGACCCTGGTGGAAGAATGCAGATGCTATAGTCTTGAGGCAAGGATGTTGCATCAACAAATTGAAAGGGTTTTTAAAAGGTTTTTTATAACATTTTATTAGGACTTAAAGGAAGCCCCTTCTGTTTGGACAAAGATGGAAGGAGGGTGTTGAGTAGATGAAGATCCCAAAATGGCATGTGGATTTTCTTTTTTAAGAGCAATGTGAGGAAAAAACTTTCAAAGTATCCTGAGGACATGTACCTGAATGTGCAGAAAGTAAAGGTATGGCAAGGTTTTGGGAAAGAAAATGCTAGGTCTTTTTCTCAAATTTGGTTAAAACTGATAAAACCTTAAATTACATAATTTGAGAGGACAGATGGAAGATATTGCAAGAAGAGCAATTAATGATGCTGAGCTTGATTTGTTAGTCATCAGCATGGAGATGATAACTGAGGATGTGTCAGCTGATGAAATTGCTTGGAGAGAGAGCATAATGTAAGATGAGAAAAAGGTTATAGATACTGCCCTAGGGAATAAAGAGAGTGGGGAAAGAGCAAAAATACTCATCAAAAGATCAACTACAAGAACAGTCTTGAAAAGAACTGGAGCGAAAAAAACCCCAATCTTCAAGTCTAGTGGGTGCAAAATGCCAGGAAGGCAAGAATGATCAATGGCATCAAAGATTGGAAAAAGGTAAAAGAAAGAAAGTATGGGGATGAAGGACAGGGAGATTATACATGTCAAGCAGCAGCAGGAGTAGGCCTTCCCACATGGGGAGGCCCTCTGGGAGATGACAATGACAGCAGAACAGTCAGAAGAACAGACAGGGGCACAATCCCACAGAAGTTGGGCAAGGCAAGCCAGGCTGGTCAGGTTATGGTTGTTGCTGACACCAAACAGTCCAGCTCACAAGTCCAAAATGATGAGACAACATCTGAGGTCGAGTCAGAATCGGGTCAGGATCAGGGCTGGTGACAGCAGCCAAGCTCAATTAACAGTGCTGGGATTGTCAGGCAGGAGTGTAATGACAGGGCGAGCCCAAAGTCATGGCAGGGGAACACCTCAGCAGAGCCAGGTCAGTGAGACCGCGGCCAGGCAAAGGCAAACCCACAACAGAGCCCTGGGCAGGCCCTGGGGACTCACAGGTCCCACCCTGGGGAGGAGGGACCCCCCTCTTGCCACTGGCTGTGGCACAGCTTGGCTCAGCTTTCTCCCCAGCTGCATCATTCCAGAGCCAGCCTTGAGCACGGGCAACTCAGCCCCTGGCAGGTAATTCACTGTATTCAATCAATTGTGGTGGACTCTGGCACAGTTCATGGGAATTTTGTGATTGGTTTAATTAGAGCCAGGAACTCATCCCCAAGCCTACGTCTGACCATAATTGCTTCTTGCTATTACAATGTGTAAGGTGGGAAAATAATTTACTATGATCTAGAGGCTGGAATGAGAATCTCAGCTGCATTGTGATAAAAACAAGAAGATAATCTGTGTTTTGAAGGGCTTAAATATAAAGTACAACACATTCAGGAGGGAAGAGTTAACAAGATAATAGAAAAGGTATGAGTTTCCATTCCCTGTGCATTTTTTAATTTTGGTATTGTTTAAATGTGAACTTTCTTTTCAAAGCTTAGAAATTTCTTTCTAAACATCACTCACAGTATAGGCTAATAATTTATCATGGACATTTTTTCCAACATAAAATAAATTTTAAGCTCAGGATCTATCTGGTAGGATTCAATTTTTAAAGAAAAATAGGAATGTAGTTTTCCGGCTAAAGGAGCTATCAATTCAGTGAAGGCTTCTTGCAGTTTTGGAATGAAATCTTGAAAGACCTGCAGGAAAGCCTGGGCCTGGCAGGCAGCCAAGCAGGCAGCACAAACGGTAACACACAGCTGCAGTCTGATGCTGTATTATTTATTCATGTGTGTCCGTGGAGAAGAATCCCGGAGACATTCATGTCTCTCTCAGGAGTAAGAGTGCAAACTGGCTTTTCATAAACATGGAAATTATTTTTAGCAATTTTTTAATGTTTAGAATTCTTTCCTTTGAGATGTGAAGGATAGGAAGTTGAAGGGAATATCTGTTTTGACAGAGGTGAAAATGGTCATTAACTGAACTTCTGACATAGGGGAATGATACTTTAGATTGTCTGAGAGCTACTTAAGCATTTTTAAAGAAAAAACTTTAAAAGCCCTATAACCTAGGAGCATATTAGTTGAAGATGCATAAAAACATACTTCTGATCTATGTCTGCAATACTAGATTGTCCTAATAAATGGAAAATGTTATCAAAGGTATAAATTTCAGCAGGTAGGAATTAGTTGTTTTTATTCTCTAAGCTGTACAGAGAGAGGGTGTTACACACTTGCATTATATCTTTGTCAAAGTACATTTTGGTTTATAGTTTTGTTTTAACCTCCACTTGAAATATTTTTAATATTAATATTTTCTTTGTCTAATTTCAGTATACTGTGTTTTTCATGAGAATGCAAAGGCAACTTTTCAACAGTAAGCACTCTAGCTTAAGATCTTACATTACAAAAGTTTGTGAAACTTTAAATTGAGTAATATATCTCTCATTTCCTACAGGGAAGAAACGATATGAGCTGAAAACAATTTCAGCTGCAAGTCTGAAAAAAAATTGAAAGACCTGCAGCAAGTGAGAAATTCTGTAGCAGATCAGCCAAATGCACATGGGTCAGAGGGTGAGACCCTCTATGGCCATTCATCTGCATGTACAGTCAGTAAAAATTGTGGCTTTGGTTGACAGTTCTAGAATGGATCATTAAAGTATTTTTTTTCTTTTTTAAATTTTATTTTAACTGAAAATATGTATTATTAACACAAGTTTGTGATATGGAATATATCAAATGAAATGTGAGTATTCTGAACTGTTCTATGCAGATAATTATCTATGAAAGATAATTAGCCTTAAGAGTCTTTTGCCCTATCAAGATGGGAAGACAAATCAGGGGATTCTAAACTCCTTTTTTGATAGATGCCTCACTCTCTTTTTTGCAAATTCAGAACTTAATTAATAAAACAGAAAAAATAAAGTTAATGATCCAAATATGTACTGAAGTATTTTTAACATTAATCAAATTTACCTGAAAGTTCTCAATGAGTTTCGAAATATGATTTTGTGAGGTTGCAGCCAGGTTCTTTGAAGACCAGTGTTCTGAGGCACAAGAGGCAAAGCTAATTCATGTAGACTTTTCCTTTGTGTTCTTTTCACTGCAGTTATTGCTGTTTTGTGTCCTTGCAGTTCTACTGAAGATGCAGAACCCTTATGGGCTGTATTCATCTTCTCTGCTCAGCTGCAGCTGCCTTGCTTCTGCAAGCCTCTGAAAAATAGTGCTATGATTTAGGTGTTGGCTAGGACATGTTTTATATCTAAATATAATTCTTAATTACTCTCTGTAATTATGTGGCTACAGACATTTTTGTATACAAACCTAATATGAAAATTTGATGATAAAATATTGTAGTTATAAGAAACCATTTTGGCATAAAACTGTTGATAGACTATAAATTCTGATAATACCTATTTGGGAATTACTAAAATAAATAATAAATTCTGGAAAGATTTTCCAAGAGCAGGAAAAACTTGGTTCAGAAAACTTTTTATACTATTTTTTGTCTGATTTTCTGGTTTTTATTAAACTCTAATGAAACTGATGGGATGTTTCAGACAACAGGAAAGAAATATTAACCTTGTTACACTGAAAATGTTGTACTACAAGGGCACAGGTAGCATCCCAGTCTGCATGTGCATGAACAGTGCCTATATGTGAGCTGAAGGTTGTCTCAGAAAGGTACTGAACAAATGAGCTGATCAAGGAGCTACTTGGACAGATAATTTACTGTTATTCTTGAAACTGTGGAAAGTTTCCAGAAAGCTGCAATGGAGCTACTGTTCTGCAAGTGTTTTGAAACCAATTTTTAAAAGTATACAGGGGACAGTATCAGTTTGATATTAAATCATTTAGTAGGATAATATTAATAGGAAACTAAGGGAAGGAAATATAGCTGATGTCACTCATTCTTGTTTTATGGAAGATAAGATGCAAACCAACTTAATTTTTTTTGAGCAGTGTTGAAATTACCCCATTTATTAATAGCATTTGTAATGCTGGCAGAGCTGAGATCTGCAAGTTGGTAGAGTTTTGCAGAAAGATATTTTTACTACAAAATTAGATAAATATGGAATTAACTGTTCTGCCAAGTAATTCCAGCTGAATATTTGTCAGCTTTGTGGTGTGTTCCTTAGCAATGTAAAACTAAAATAGGTTATTTTCATTTTAATTTTCTATCTCAAAAGGATTTCATTGAGGAAAACCTGATGGCCAATGTTATGCAGGACCCTGAATTCAGTGGGAAGGTCAGACCTTACCTGCTTTGGCACTTAAAGCAGAATGTTCCACAGAAAACTGAGTTGCCCAAGTCAAAGAGAGCAGTCCAGCAAAAGCTGAATGTGTTAAATAATTACCTATTTATAGAGCAACATGCCTTCCTGGTTTTCAACTGTCCAAAAGATTTCCAGGTCTCTCACTGCACAATGATCCAGTTTCAACAAGGAATGGAATCCAACAAAACTTTTTCTGTGGTGTTCTCCAGCCACTGAACTGTACCATACTTGCCCACACCCAGGGAGGGCTCAGGGGTCTGGATCCTGTATGAAGGTGCCAGTGAAAGGAAATAATGGGAATTAAATTTCATTTTTCATGTTTTCTTTTTGCTCACTGTAGATAATTCAAACAAAAGCAGGGAACGATTGTATTTCAGTTTGGGGATTAAACGAATTGGCACTTGGATCATTTCCCTAAAACACCAGTTCTTACAGAAATGTAGATGTATTTGGATTCTTCCAAGTTACAGATGGCTTTGATAACTCCACAGTCTGTAAACTAATTCAAAATGGCTGCATTTTCTGTTCTGGTAGTAGAATTCATGCATCATGTGGAAAAATTGAATGTGAAGCAGTGGGCTGGTAGGGTCTCCTTAATCAGGTTCTGGTAACAACCTGGATATTTTTTTCTGATGTAGCAGACTAAAGTGAAGTGTCTCTTACTGCCATGAATCCCTTTTGCAACAGCTTCCAGATCTCTTAATACACACTACATCCTATTGCTGTTTGAGAGATTGATGGGAAAGTGCTATAGTTGTACATCAGTGGAGAGTCTGGAAATTAAAAGAATTTGTTGTTTTCTGTTCTGGGAGGGAGGTTTTGATGAGCCCATTAGCGTGACACAAAGGAGCAGGGCAGACAGCCTTACTGAAATAACTCCATTATTTCTTTTGATTTATATTTTAAAATAGTAAATGTAATTTACTTCCAATTATTACTTCAAAGTATTTATCTTGTGATGGAAAAGAAAATGCAGGAGGTAACTGTAAGCTTTTGCTCACAAGATTGGAATCAAACTGGAAATGTCTGCAAGAAGCTGCTGCTCTTAGAGCTGGCCAGTGTTGGGACATGAATGGTAAATGCCCAATGTTGGAGTCCAGGGCACGGGGAAAACCCCTCAAATTGCCCTGGGGGGTCCGGGACCCTTGCCGGGACCCCAGGAAAGCATTGCCTTTGACCTTAGTCCATGGGAAAAACTGCCAACATTTATGGATAAAATGAAAACAACAAAAAATTAAATGGGATAGTAGTTTAGTTTCTCACAGAGTGAAAATTTGTAGTTTTGGGTTTTTAGAATGGAAGTAGATAGGCGCAAGATGGAGAATTTTGGGCGGTGTGTTAAGTGCTTCTTCTTCGATTCCATCTTCTGCTGTGAGGGTGGCACAAAGACATTGGCAGAATGTATGTGATGTAGAAAATCGCGTGTCTAAAATTATTGGTACAAAACTGTAAATATAGTAGGTTTTAGGAGTTAATTGGATTAGAAACCTTTAAAAGACCTTGAACACCAGGTCCCGTGTTCCTGGCAGTGGTGTTTTTCAGCATGTTAAGCCTGGTGTAAGGCGGCACGCAGACTTTGGAGATAAGAAATTTAATAAACACCTTTTAAGACCGAGCTGCAAGTCCCTATCATCTTTTAAACCCTGGCACAGGACTTTGAAAAGGAAAAAAAAACCCTAATAAGGGGAATCTTGGACATGAAATACAAGAGCCAAAGAACATAAAGGTTTCTTACCTTCCTGGGTCAGTTTAAGGGTTCATATAATCTCTCCATCTGTGTTCACAAGCAAATGTGTTGAGAACAAAATATGATCCTTCCCAGCATAATCTCCAATCTCAAGCTAAGCAATACTTGCTAGGTTCTGTAACTAATATCCCACGATGAATTTGTTGTCATGTGAATGTTCCTGCTCATTTTAAATACATACTACACTCAGGATTTCAGAATCCTTTACAATTTTTGGGTTATGGGAAGAATTTATTTCTTGGGGCTGTCTTTGTCTGATAACTCTTTGGTCTTCCCCTATTCACCTTCTCTACTGCCTCTCAAGGTAAGTCTCTATGGTATCCTTGTTGTCTTTTCCAGGCTGAAAATCCCTTTGTATTTAGTAATTCCCTGTACAGAAACTGCTATGCAACTTTTGTTACGCCATCCTCCTGTGTGTCTTTTCTCATTTTACTTTATCTTTGCTGAAAAGGCTGAAACGGAAGTGATGCTCAACATTTAGTCACACTGGTCCTTTTTTTCTTTAAAAAAATAAAATTACTGGGTTTTGTTTTTCTTTTACTCTTTTTTAAGTAATCCCTACTTATGCTGTGTGTTTTATTGACTGTTACTGAGCATTAAACTGATGGTCTGTATCTTATTTCCTGAGTAGGCACCAGGTAGTTCAGAGACTGTCCCCGAATGCATACAGCTAATGACTGATTTGCACCCTTTAGCCTGGTTTAAATGCATGGATATGGTTTTCTAAGGGGACAGCAGTGGATGTTATCTCCCCTTCAATAAACCCTTCAATAAAGCTTTTGACACTGTTTGCCACAGCATCATTGCAGACAGGGTGATGGAGTTTATGTCAGATAAGAGGACAGTGAGATGAAAACTGGCCGAAATGGCAGGGCTGAACGGGCAGTGGCTGGTGGCACAAATCTGGATTCATCACCAGTGGTGTATCCAAGGGCTTGATACTGGGCCCCTTCCAGTTTAACATCCCTTAGAATGACCTGAACCATGGGGCACACCCTCAGCACCTTCACAGATGAACAAAACTGGGAAGAGTGGCTGGTTCACTGCAGGGTTGGTGCTGCAGGGGGACCTGGGCAGACTGGGAATGGAAAGAAACTGGGAATGGAAGAAACTTTGTGACATTCAATAAAGGGAAGTGCCAAGACTGGCCCCTGGGGAGGAATAACCTCAAGCAGCAGCACACACTGGGGTCCAGCGTGTGGAAAGCAGCCCTGCAGAAGGACCTTGCTGGTCCTGGTGACAACACAAGGACAGGGCAGTGCCCTCCTGGCAAAGGTGGCCAGTGGGGTCCTGGACTGCACTAACAGGGGTGTTGCCAGCAGGTCACAGACTTATCCATGGCACCTCTCAGATTTGAGAACTGATATCTGATTCCTATGCTGTGTTTAACCTTCTGTCTTTAATAGCTGTTTATTTTTTTGAAGACTTTCTTTACATCCCCTGGAAGTTTTTGCTGTGGTCCTTGATACAAAGCATTGTTAGAAGGCTTTGGAAGTCCAGTTGTATGACATGATCTCTTTGCACGCTGCTGATTCCCTCAAAGTTCACATTTGTGAGATATGACATCCCTCTGCCCATGTTGATTCTTCCACAGTATGTCCCATTTATCCCTATGTCCACTTATAATTTCTACCAGATAATGGTAGAAACATCTGGGTAACTTTTTTAAGTCCCAGAAAACCCCTTAAAAATTGAGACTATGTACATTAGCCATTTCCCATTCATATGGCAATGAGACCTGGTACTCATCCTTGAGCTCCTTAAGCCTTCTCAAATTATTAGCATTGGCTTTTGGCAGTTTGCTGCTATTCCTTCTGTTGATTCCTCTCTAGAATATTTTGTTGACACTTAATTTTGAATAATTTCTCTGGTATTGGCCCTCTGCTGGAGAATGTTAGGTTACTCTATCATTAGAGTATCTCATGAAACTCTTCCATAAGAAATATATAGGCAAAGAATAAGTTTACATATTCTGTAATTTTTTTATTCAAACTGTCCTTCTTAATCTTGGTGTCAGACTTCTTGTTACAGTGTATTTATTATTTCTTGTGCCTTTCATGAGGAACTAAATCCTCTTTAGCATACTTCTAAATTTCTATTCTTTTATATTTTCAGCTTTTTCAAAGACATCTTACTTTGATCAGCTGCTTTTACTGCCTGTTTAATCCAGCCTTCTGTTTGTGTCATCTTTCTAAAATCTAGTTTGCAGAGGTTCTCTGGTGCCCAAGAAAAATTTGGTGGCTCCATTCAAACACACTTTAGATTTATCTCCTTGAATGAATTTTATTTTCCCATTTTGCACTTAGGCATTACTGTAGTAGATGATTTGACTTTTATGAGTTTTGCAATGATAATATCCTAACAATTGTCACATTTTTAGAGTTTCTGATATTATTCTGATTGCATTATTACTATTCTGATACTATGCTATGTCAGTGCCCTCATTAAAATCATTCTCAAGTACTTTAAAATTATATCCTACAATTTTTTTTCTATCTGCAGTTTATCCATTTTATTGAGATGGGGTTAATGCATTTATTATCATTAATGAACATTCACTGGAATTACATTGCAGCAATCTGTGTTCTGGTAGTTGTATTCCTAGTTGCTATTAAATATTTTCTTTCTGCTAGAGAAATGCTTTGGCAGCAACTGATTTTTCAAAAAGAAAACCAGAAGTGCTTGAAAAACACCCTCTAAATAGTAGAATTGTGTAGCTAGAACATATTCACCCATCTCTACTTCATCAGTATTTTACTTAACTAAAAGCTTCTCTTTATCCTATGCACATTCTATGTTCCTCTGAGAATGAATTTTTACTTGTTACAGGAAACATATTGTAGAGTTTGCAGAAAAGGAAAAAAACCCATCAGCATTCCAAGGGTATCACTTTACCAGTCCAGATTCCTCATGTGTAGGTGCTCAAGACTGTGCTAAGACTACTTTCCAAGCAGCCTTATAGGTAGTTTTAAGGCAGGAGGCTCAACATCCTATGGCAAAATTAGTTAACAAACCACATGATTAGAGAGAATTATTTTCTTTAGCTGAGTTGTATTTTTGTTGTTAGTTTCTATACAGGATTAAAACCCCTGAATATTACAACTGCCATAAAACAATTCCAGCTTAGCTCTTTAGTTACTAGACAGAAGTTGAAGAAATGGATGGATTAAGGATAGCAACACTATATTAACTGTAATTATTTTAAACCAGAGAAACTGCTGGGATCTTACTTGTAGCTTGTGTGGGATCACAGTCTTCTGAGTCAATGCACTGCTACTGACTGTAAGAGTTCACTGCTTTGTCAACTGGCAGAATCCAGGGAAGTACCTGAGGACATTATTCACAAACCAAGCAGGAGTCACAACTACTTCTGGTTCCCAGCATCCAAATTTTATCCTATTTGAACTACATCTTTTCTCTTAGCTGGATCATCCAATCCTGCTTTAAAGCAAATCCCACAATCTGTGACACTTGAATCTGATCCTGGTGTAGGATGGCAGCTGTTCTCTCATTTAAGCAACTGTTCACTTGGAGATATTAAGCAGTTTCCATCTGCCTGGAAGCATCTACTGGAAACCCAGTTCAGACAAGGGTTTAGAAAAGCTCTCTTAATGGGCCACTTAAATTCAAAGCCTTCAAGATCTCTGTGAAAAAGCAGCTTACCAATCCACAAAGGATTTTGAAGCCAGACTTGTTAAGGAAACTGCAGAACATGTAACATAATGAGTGCACACAACCAGGTTAATGCACATGTAATTAAGTATTTGCCTAATTTGGGAGCACTGGTAATGCTGTATAGGGGTCAGTGTCCCTAAAGATCAGCTTCCTGTGTGACATTAATTTTGCATAGTTCAGAATAGCTCTGCAGTCTGGGAAAAAGACTGATCTGAAGGGGACTTTGATATAGTCCAAACCAGAAACCTGCAATTAATCTATTCTACAAGGTTGACAAACCAACAGCCAAAAGTGTCTGAAACTATCCTTTCTGTTCAAGCTGCTTTGTCTCAGTTGCTGTGGACAAATAATACAGAACGTGTTTAGAACAAATGTCTGCATCTTTTCTTATGTAGACGCTGAAAATCCTCAATGTTCTTGGGGAAGTGACCAAAGCATTAGGAAGGGAGGCAAGTTCTCAAACGTCCCAAATAAAATCTCATCCATTATGGAGGCGATTCTGTAAAGTCAGCACCAAGAGGAACAGACAACATGAGCTGCACATGCAGGTTCAGCTGCCACTTGTATCTGATCTTGTGGCCAGGTTAGATGGCTCCCAGGCTGTTTTGGTTCCCTGAGGTGGGACTGTCATGAAGCCCCATAGGCTAAATCACTGCACACCTCCCCATTCGTGAATTTGCTCTCATTGTCACCAACTATCCGAAAATGCTCCTGCTGCCAAATGCAGAAGGCCACAAGCAGCCAGACTGCAGCAGCTCTGCAGCCCCAGGTCCATCACAAGGTGAGCTGGAGTGTTCATTCCCAGCAAGGCTGTGCAGGCAGTGCACACACAGGACATCCGTGCTCACACAGGACACAGCACCAGGACACACAAACAGGGACAACAGCCTCTCCCCGTCCCCTTCCTGCTGACCAGAAGGAACACCCATGGGTGGGAACTGCAGGATCCCTACAGTGCCCATCCCTCCTGTTGCTGGGCTGGCACACTCAGCCTGGACAGGAGCTGCTCCTGGATCTCTGCTTCCCTCACAGAGACAGACAGACACTCATCTCCCATCCTGCCCTCCCTCCCCATTCCCACTGCAGGGAAACCAGGCTCCTCCTGCCCTCGATGGGCAGGATGTTAAAAGGGATGGTCAGAACAGATCCCTGCAGAGCTTCAGCACAATCAAAGTACCAAGAGCTGAAAAAGCCCCAATGAATCGTACAGATTCCATTAATATACTTCATACTTAATGACAATGTGTCTGATAATCCATCTAACAACATTATACTATTAAAAAAATTCAGAAGACTTTATTTTCTTACAAAACACAGTGATTTTTCTCATTCGCTGTGTGTTGTGAAAGGGTGCTGACCAAATAACAGCCCATTTGATGGAACAGTTATTAAACTACAGAACTTTTTTAGCACACAAGCAAATGAGCTTAGGGGGCTTTACACCAACAGCCCCCCTGTGCATAACAAGGTGCTGCACCCAACCCCTGGGCATTTTACAACAGCTCGTGTCTGTTAAGCAAGATCAACTTAATTCCTTTCAGGGCATATTTGGTATTACTACAATTATTACCTTGCAGAGACACCATTCTCAGGTTTTTTGAATAGTATCAATTTCTACAAGATAAAGAGACGAGCAAGTATTTTAAGGTACTTTTATTTAATAAATAACTTCAGTAATAGCACTGTAAAAAGTGAACATCTGTTAAAATAAAAAGGCACTTAAAACAAGAATGTGACTATGATGCAGTTTGAATGGTCAGAGGCAAATATACATGGCACATGTCAAGAATGATGTATGACTCGTCACATGACAAACTATGCAATCTTAGCTACAGGGTAAAGGCAAATTTACAGCTAAGACTGCTCAAAAAAAAAAAAGAGGAAAAAAGCTTGTGTTGATACAAAAATATTACAAAACGAATCGCAACCAAATACATTAGAAAGATTAGAAGGTGACAAAGCACCAGGCTTGAAAGCAAAGAAACATTACAGAATAAAGACACAGCATCACGTAAGGCCCTTAGGTGATCTGAGGATGTCTTGGTAAGGTACTTCATGATACTGCCACCCAAGGCTTGAATTTACAAAGAAAAACTAAGCAAGTTACCAGTCAGCAACTTCTTCAGTAATGGCACATGTTTTAAAGCTATTTTTTCCTTCTAACGTTCTTCTCAAAACCTTTCATTTTAACCATAATCTGGCAATGTGCAACTTGAAAATGAAAGATAAGTATGCACATGCTTTTCAGTCTTTTACACTGCTCTCTTCCAGCTTGCTCAACTTACCAAATACTTAATCATACATCTAGCAAGTCAAAGACCAATTAACCACCAGCTCCATGCTACATGAGTTTCATTACATCTGCAAACTCAAGCCCTGATTTCCCTGTAAAGCTAAAAAGTTTAATACTAAATGGCTAGGCAGAGCCCTCATGCTGATTGCTTTGACCCTTTCCCTCCCAGTCATGCCATGCAGCATCACGCCCTGCACAAGACCTGGATTCACAGCACGGGAATGGGAAAGGTCAGAAAGGCACCATGTGACCTGGGCTTACTAGGCTACACAGTCTCAAGTTTTTTTTTGTCCAACCTCTGGCACCAAGTACTCTTATTTGCAAAAAAAAAAA
>VZDJ01000074.1:1906134-2064104 GCA_008694505.1 Cyanoderma ruficeps
CAGGAGCACTCTTTGCTGGGTTAGGAACTGGCTGCATGGCAGGGCCCAGAGAGTAGTGGTGAATGGTGCTGTATCCAGCTGGCGGCCAGTCACCAGTGGTGTCCCTCAGGGGTCTGTGCTGGGACCAGCTCTGTTCAATATTTTCATTGACGACATGGATGAGGCCATTGAATCTTTCATTAGTAAATTTGCGGACGACACTAAGCTGGGAGCATGTGTCGACCGCTTGGAAGATAGGATAGCTCTACAGAGAGATCTGGAAAGGTTGGATCGATGGGCAGAGTCTAACAAAATGAGGTTCAATGAGTCCAAGTGTCGGGTCCTGCACTTTGGCCACAATAACCCCCTACAGCGTTACAGGCTGGGGACGGTGTGGCTGGACAGTGCCCAGGAGGAAAGGGACCTGGGCGTTCTGGTCAGCAACCGGCTGAACATGAGCCAGCAGTGTGCTCTGGTGGCCAAGAGGGCCAATGGCATCCTGGCCTGTATCAGGAATGGTGTGGCCAGCAGGAGCAGGGAGGTCATTCTTCCCCTGTATTCAGCACTGGTGAGGCCACACCTTGAGTATTGTGTCCAGTTCTGGGCCCCTCAGTTTAGGAAGGATGTTGAGATTCTTGAACGTGTCCAGAGGAGGGCAACAAAGCTGGTGAAGGGCTTGGAAAACAAGCCATATGAAGAACGCCTGAGGGAGCTGGGGTTGTTTAGCCTGGAGAAAAGGAGACTCAGAGGTGACCTTATCACTCTCTATAACTTCCTGAAGGGTAGTTGTAGGCAGCTGGGAGTTGGTCTCTTTCTCCAGGCAGCAACTGATAGAACGAGAGGACACAGTCTTAAGCTGCGTCAGGGGAAATACAGGTTGGATATTAGGAGGAAGTTTTTCACTGAAAGAGTAATTAAATACTGGAATAGTCTGCCCGGGGAGGTGGTGGAGTCACCATCCCTGGATGTGTTTAAAAAGAGACTGGACGTGGCACTGGTTGCCATGATCTAGTTGAGGTGTTAGGGCTGGGTTGGACTTGATGATCTTGAAGGTCTCTTCCAACCTACACATTCTGTGATTCTGTGAGATGTTCAGGCTGAGTTTAGAAGAGAGTATGAAATTGAGTGAAAAACGCATCTAGAGGAGACAGGAATATTTCCTCCTATTAATGTTTCATTTCTATGGACACCCTAAAGCTGGCTAGGTTATAAGGACTGTGATATTGCCAGTTTCAACAGAAATAAGGATTAAAAAATTAGGTGGATATTTGATTTTAAAATTAGTAGAGTATATGCGTTTCATACCTTAATTACAGACTAAGTCTATACTAGGTTAATAAGTCAAGGCAGTTTACAAAAAAAAACAAGTAATGCTACTCTGCATTTTCACAGAGCTATTCTATTAAAACCAGTGATATTTATAGGCTGGGATATTTTAGGAGTATCTAATCTAGTTTAGCAAAAATATTGGTTTTAAGCAAACTGACTGCTGATTTGAAGAAATAGAAGACAAAGCATCCCCTGTGTGTCTCTCTACAATCCCAATCCAAAAATAGTCTTCAATCTTAGGAGCTGTTCTATTATGTATCCACACATCTACAAAAAAAATTAAAAATCACTTGTAGAATAGTTTAAGCCAGTCCTGGCAGTATTAGTAAGTAAGCAATCTTGCTGTCAAAACCAGTTAAAAATTTTCAAGCTGCATTCTTGAAAACCCCACAATCAAAGCAGCAGAAGATACACTGAGCAAGACTCAAACTGTGATTAACTGACTGTGACACACAGTGAGTTCGAAGTGACATGCAAAGGGGAAAAAAAGGAAAGAGAATGAAAGGAGATACAAACTGAAACTTAGAGACCAGCTTTACGTCCATAGTTTGGATTCTTGAAATTGTTAATAGGGCTCTTGTATATTGGATTTTCTTGCTGAAGTAAAAGAAATGGTCAATGTCGAATAATTCAACAGGAAAAAAACCAACATTCTCGACTATCACTGAAAGAAAATCATGCTATATATAAAGTAAAATGTTAGTAATTTTTTCCCCCAGTATGAGATTAATCAATTTTCTTAAATAATTAAAAAAAATATTTTCTTATCAAGCACACGGGGGTGCTGACTTCTACATAGCTGTAGTGAAGGGGCTCTTGATTAGCAGACTCCTGACATTGCCCAGAGGCAGCAACTCTGTGGTCTCTGAAAGCCTATATAGACCATAGGCTTGTTTTTCTTGCACATTTCTCTGTTGACAAAGAGCTGGGAAGATTTCAACAAACCAGCACCCGCCATGATTTTGTGACTTTATGGAAGTCTCCCAACTAACCCTGTGTGAGTATTTACAAAATTTCCTCAATGAGCGCAAAATGTTCTTCTTTGCTTTCTACAGAAGTGACTCATCTTTGTAATAAACATTTTAATCAAAGGTTGTAAAGCCTGGTAGAACTGCAAAGCTGAACTGTTCTGTCCCCATCACATTTCCTCTCTGATATGCTATTTAAACCCAAGTTATGCTCTCTTTTCTGCCCCAAGAAATACTTCTCTAAGAGGACTGGTTATAATCTGAAACACTTCAAAGCCCATGAACAAAAATCTTCTATTTTTCCTCCGCTACTGCAGCTTTTGTACATAGAAAAGCTTCTTGACTCACCGTATCCCACTTGGCATTCATCTTCTCCTTTTCAAATTTAGCAAATTCTCTTCTGTCATGAATGATCATTAGTAGTTTCCAAATCAATAGTAATGCAAGTCCAATAAGAACAATTCCAGCAACCACACCGGCTACAATGGGAATGATGTCAGGACCGCTGGGGCACTCTGGGGAACAAAGCGAGGGAAACACGATTTTACAAAATGGTAAAAGTAATGGATATCCAGAAACTGTTAATGTTTGAAGCCAGTATTTTGAATATCAGACATGCCAATACTACTTTTCTTTCAAATAACAGAATTTTTGGAATATGTACATCTTGTAACATTCCAGCTTATTTTTATCCTTCTAATTTGTGTTTGATCTTAGCAACAGAACAACCTGTTCTGATGTTTATACACTGCTAACCCCCTAAGCTATTTATTTACAGTATTAAAAGTAAAATAACTGGCAATTGCATTTAAACATGCAAGAGCTCCAAGTCAAAGCTGTGGCAGCTGGAGCACAAATGCTGAGCAGCAGAACAGGCCCCACATACAGAAATGGAACATCCTGAGTTGGAAGGAACCCACAAGGACCACTGAGCCCAACTCCTGGCCCTGCACAGGGCAGCCTCAAGAGTCACACCATGTGCCTGAGAGCATTGTCCAAACGCTTCTCAAAATCTGTCATGTTTGGTGCTGTGACAAGTTCCCTGGGGTGCCTATTCCAGTGCCCAACCACCGTCTGGTTCTCTAATACTCAACCTAAACCTCCCCTGACACAACTTCAGGCCATTCCCTCATGTCCTGTCACTTGTCACCACAGAGATCAGTGTCTGTACCTCCTCTTACCCTCACAAGTAAGCTGTAGCCTGTGATGAGATGCAAGGTGATTTAAAGTGGCTGACACAGAAATAATAATCCTCCAAATTACAATCCAACTCCACTACTAACATAAAATTCCCAACAATCACAAACTGAAGAAAGGCTTTTAACAGAGCTCAGTGCACAGACTGAAGGAGTAAGAAGAAAATTAATGCCAGTTCCCGTGCAATAGAACAACTGTGGGTAGAACACATCTTCTCCCACACTGCTGACTCCCTATCGTCATAGCTGCCTCTGCAAGAGTGAGGGAAATGGGAAGGGACACAACAGCAATTCCTTGGGAGCCAGTAAGGAACGAGTGTCTGCTCCACAGAACACAGCTCTACTGGCCAGAGCTTGTTCCTTCAGCACCTGTATGGCACAAATTAAGGGGCTTCCTTGTGCATGATGGGCTTGATTCACCTCTGAACTAAGGCAGCAGAAGTTTATACACGAAAAAAAGCTCAGGCCCCAAAAGCATAGGGCATGTATGGCTTGTCCTAGGAGACAGAGCTCAAGTTCCTCCTCTTACTGCGGACTACTTTTGTAGAGAATTTAAAACATTCTGAATTGAAGCAATATTTATTTTTAAGAGCCACTAGCCACTGAACTGTGTTAAGTCATGACCATCAAAATGACCAATTCTGAAAATTCCTCAAGTATATAATACAGCACTAAATCTCTAAGGTGTGCATTTTCTATCAGGCTTTTAAAAATCAGGAGACCACAAATGCTAAGGTACAGAACCCTAAGTTCTGCACTGTTAGATGTAATATCAAACTAACAATACTTTTGGTAAATAAATGGTAAATTACTGATGGAGCTATAGAATTGTTCTCACGTTTTTCTATCCAAAGATTGGTGTCTTAAGGATTAACTAAACAAAATTATTTTGGGATCTATTATTGAAGGTACCACAATGAAGTAAAAGCAAAGGTTCTCAGCATAAAATAATTCAAGCAGTTTGCAGCATAGTACACAATTTCATGTAGACTGATCCCAAATTATTAAGAAAAGGGAAAGAAAAAACAAACAAAACCCCACAGACACCATAGTTTATACTCTATAACAGAAGCCTAGTACAAAAACCTTATCAAAATTTATCTAAATAGGACTTGCTACAGGAGAGATAAAATAAGCCTGAGAGTACATCAAGTGCAAACAGGAAATGTTTCAACAAATATACATATCTGATTTACCTTTTGTTTTTAAAAAATAGAATCAGCTTTTATCAGCCCAAGGACTTGAAAAATCTAGATCTAGGGAGACTTATGTTTTTCTAAAGCCACTCAGACATCCACAACTGTCACTTGGGGAACAGGCACCCATTTCTGAACACATTTAACTCACCCAAATCAACCAGAGGTACTCTGCAGCACCCAACAACTGCACAAATTAACAACAAAGGAGGAAGAGGCAACATCGTGTTCCTACCTGGGGTCTCCACCACGTGGACATTGGCTTCACCATTTGAGTTGACAGAGTAAGTGAAGTAGAACCAGCAGTCATCAACATCCTTCTCCTTGCAGTGGGACAGGGGGTCGGGCTGGCCGGGCTGCGGCAGCTTGTCCCGGCTCTCCACGCGCGTCATGTTGAAGTGCATACACTCCTGGGAACACGTCTCCTTCTTCTCGCCCTTTTCGAAAGCTCTGCACTGAACACAGTCCCTGGGCAGGAACAAAACAGAAGCAGAGCTTTTGGATGTGCTCATGGAAGATTTCTAGCATTTAATCTCAAGAAAGGTTAAGGAGAAAACATAGGGAAAAAAGGCCAAGAAAACCAAACCTTTTGCCTTAAAGGTTAGGAAAAAATAAAGCAAGATGTGGCTTTGACCCAGTCAGAACATTTATATACCTTGAGATTAACAAATGCCCTTTTCATAAATTCCTCTTTCCCTGTCTGACCCACAGGCTTCAAGGACAAAAAAACCCCACACTTTTTCAACACATCTACCTGGGAAATGAATACTCTCCGAGAAGGCACTGTAAGGACAGGTTATTCACAGTGGAACACACACAAGCTAAAAAGAACAAAATCAGTGACAAGCTTTACAGTGGGATATCACTGAATAATTAATTGAAAAAAGGAGATTGAACAGGGTTTTTATACTAAAAAGACCAAGGTTTTTTTCTCAGCACGAAGTGAGTCACACAGGAACTTGTTCAGCCACTAAACCTAAACTTATTTTGAAGTTTTCATGCAGAAAATGCTGGGCTTCTAAAAACCTGGATTTCCAAAGGGAAGGATGCAAATTTCATTGGCCCACACAGATCTAGGTTTAGTTTTTGACTGTCAAGTTAGTAATTTCAATACCATTTCTTTTAAGCAAAGAGCTTAGCTGAGGTTTTAAGTATCAAAAGTTTTGTTTTAAAATCCCTCATATATCACAAACCCAAAATTCACAGAAGCTGGGACTTGGTTTTCTGGTACATACTTGTGTTCTGCACAGACACCAAGGCAAGTCTGACACATTTCACACGTGGGGCCTTGGAATTTGGGATCTGTACAGTTACAGGTGCCACATTCACAGGTTCCTCTTCCATTGCAGATCTGCCCATTAGATGCCATACAGGGTGTGGTGTCCAAGGAACAATCGCAGGCGCTGCCAGTGAAGTTGGGGAAACACTCGCACACTCTGCACTTGCAGATCCCGTTTCCTATGCAGTGAAAGGTATTGCAATGAAATCAAGTCTAATATAAAAAAATCTGTGACAGTGAGAAATAAATGTTTACCACCACAGGGTAGATAAAAGAAAAAGAAATCATGGTGGAGAGATAATGAAGACTCTAATGAATTAAGAGGTACAGAATAAATTTTAGCTCCTTGAAAGACTACTGGCAGGCATTTGCCCCTTTTTCTCATTCTCCTATACAATTGGATTTCCTTTCATAAACAAAGTAACAAGACTCAGGAATATCAGATCAAGAATAGTACAATGTGATGACCATATCCCCCTGGGTGGAGAGCATTGCAGCACTGCTTCAGTTCCCAATCTTGTACGCATACAGATAAACTGACTGCTCCTGTCTTCACATCTATATTATACAAATGTATAGAGCGAGACTCAAAAAGATGAGGAGTACACAAACTGAGTATTCAAAACACAGAAAAATGAAACCGCTTTGGCTCCACAGGACACCAATGCTCAGCTGCTCTACTTCTGACCTCACACACACAACCCAATTTAATGCTCCTTACACTCTCTGCACAAGAAACAAGATGCCTTTATACTAATATGGATCTTCGGAAAGGAAAGATCTTTGGCTACACCTCTCCTTCTCCAATGAGAATAAAGTGTTTCAGTAAACACTTTCCTGTCACCATGTATTCTGGAACATCGCCACCACTGTCCCATCCTTTGTGGAGCAATAGTGGATTCTGACCAAATCAGAAAAATGAGGTATTCTCATCACTCATTTAGAGCTTAGTGGCTTCTCTGCTTTATTTTTGTATTACAGACAACACTGAGGTCATAGTTATACTCCTACCAGGTACTTTCAAATGCAAAGCATCAAAATAATTTAGACACTGGTTGCTGAATGTTTTTTTAAATTGCTTTTGATTTCAGGAATTAACTATCATTAAACTCTTGCTTCAAGTGCTTAAGATGTTTTTCCGGATCTTGCACATTCTAGTCTTCACTTATCTTTCAGAACAGTGTCAAGCAGTTCACTGGTATCCTGTCAAGCACCAAAGTCAAGCACTCACTATTACAAGTAAGCTGAGGGCATTCTCTCTTTCTAATTGACACAATGGTTACACTGAGCCAGTATAACATTACAATCTCAGGACAGTTGCCTCAGCCCTCTTTACTGTAATACCTGAGGGTATTTCTGCAATAAACAGCAAAAGTCAAGTTCACTTTACATCCTGCTCAGTGCTGTGATTCAAGGAAGGTGAAATGTGCATTAACAGACTACATGTTCAGAGGGCTGTTTTATTAACAGACAAGTGTTTGCAATCTCTGAATCTGTGAGTACCCTCATCTCTGTTATCAAGTGGCTTTGATCTTTTAGCTAAGTATCCCAACTCTGCTGGGTAGAGAAGACAGACTTGTAAACTGCTGAAGCACCTCTTACCTCCACAGATTAAACCATTTGATCGATCACAGTTGAAGTTGTCACATTCACAGTATTTGCCAGAATACACCTCATTGGTGTTTTCCCTTTTCTTGCACACGCATTGTCCACAAATGCATTCTCCATTGTTACTGCAGATTTCTGTGCTGTTCTCCCTCCTGCAGTAAGCATCCATATCCTCACTGTTTACTTCATCTGTGCTACATTCACATAGTCTTCCAATACGTCCTTCATTACATCTGCAAGGTAAAAACAGGACTGAAAATGTAACCTTAATTGAAAGTCACACAAAAAAAGGCCACAAGATTAGCACAAAGAACAGGAGTGAAAGTGACCACACTCTCAAGGGATGTTCCAACTTAAACTTCAAATGAGATTTCCAGCTGACACCTATGTACCAGTTCTGGAAGACACCACCAGTGACACCGACACCAAGTACAAGAAATTTTTCTACACATAGGTAGGAAAATCTGTTCTCTTTATTTAAAAAAGAACACCAAAATCTGATCTATATCCTTTAAAGTACTGACTCAATGCCAAATTTGAATTCTGACTCATACAACAATGCTGATCTAATGATCTATATTTAAGCGTAGGGATTATTTGCAGAGATATGGAAGCAATTCAAAGTATCCTAAAAGAAACAGGCCTGTAACAGCAATTCTTATTTTTTCACTGAAAAAAATCAGTAAACCCAAGTAAACCCTAATTAAGAAAACAAAGATCTTGCTTGTATTTCTCTTTTGCAAAAATAAAGAAAATGTCTATTTATTTACCTGCACGCACCACATTCAAATGTTCCATTTCCTGCATGACAGGCTGGACTATTAGGTTCTCCTTCACTCTGACACTGACACTCACAGATGAACTGGAGATTAATTTCCACTTCTTCAGTGAATCCCAGTGGTTTAATTTTAATTGTTTCATTTTGTTCTTTCTTTGGGCATTCATTAGCTGTTATATTAATCTCAAATCTAACCTGCAAAAAAAAATGGAGTGTCATGTTACTACAAAGAGTCTGTACTATTAAAAAGAAATGCTGTGTTGGACACTAAGTGCATTTTGTATTTGAGCAGTAGCACATATACTCTGAGTTACCTCATCTCCAATTGAAATGTTAGAGCACTTCCTTCCATCTTCTTGTGTGTCATTCACTCCATTCTTGCAGAAAGATTTGTAACTGATTGTCACTCCTTTTGGTAGCTTAGTATTTTCCAGGATAACCTCTGAAGAAAGGGACTGAAACAACAGTTATTACCTAACTTCAAACTGAGTTGCAGAAGTGTTTTGTTGAAGAACAGGCATTATAAAACTATGCCCAGTCTGAGCACCAACCCCACAGGCACACTGGAATTATTTAAGCTCCAGTGTGCTCAGCGCTGCCAAAAGTCATGCTGTGGTGACCCCTTCTCATGTCTGAAGTAGTTACAAGGTCAGGAAAGGTTTCCACAGATGTTGGAGGCACTCACCCCATGTACTCCAAAGGAGAAGCGAGGCTCATTCACACACAATGCAGTAATGAAGAAAATATTGTGGGGCCTAACCCAGGAAAATGGGCTCTTTTGCTAACACTTGGAAAGAAGGTGAAAGTGAAGAAGCTGAAGAAACAGTGTGGGTTTTGGTTGTGAATTTTACTTTTTGAAAGCGAAAATGTGGATGGTAGGTTTTCTTTGTGATGCTATTTTAAATGGCTTTAAGAGCGTATCTTTTTACTCATCTAACCTCTTACTGCCATAAAGTCTGAATGTTTCGTATGGTTTTACAGCAATGGAGTATGTTTGTAGCGTAGAATACTAACTAATTCACCTTCGAGTCTCTGCTTGAAAAACACAGGAGTAAGAAAAATTAATACATAAAATCTGAACTTACATTGTATGCATCAATGATCAGCTGAATCACATTGCTGGAATTTGAAGACAATGTTCCCACGGCTGATTTCGGTATCAGATTTTTCAGTTCCTTTCAATATTGACAAAAACAGAAGGGAAAGTACAGTCTTAACAGCAAAGAAAGTATAATTCGCAGTATAAATGGTGATAAAATGTGTCAGTGGATTAACTAGTGAAGTATTTCAGAAAACAAAGCTGTGTTGCCGGTGATGAAGACAATTTTTGAGGTTATACACAGCCCTGCTAGAACAAACAAACACCCAGCCTTTTCTTCTCCTTTGCATTCCAACTCTGCATTTGGTAACAGAAGAGTAAGCCCTTCTCTTGTACAAGTTGACTACAATCTCTCTTCAACCACAGTTAGAATACGTTAAAAATAGGCAGGCATCATTTTCCGACAAAAAAGGAAAAAAATATTTGAATACAGTTTGAAAAAGAACCCCAAAACCAAAAAAACAGGTTTAAAGAAGGAAAAATATGCATGTCTTTTACAGTCATTTCCTATTGCACAATCACATCCAACAGTTTAGTTAATTTTAAACACGGGGTATATAAATAGAGCACAAAAGACAAAATATGTTCTTTCATAAGTATGTCCCCTGATTCAGTGTCCACACCCCCCTCAGCTATTTCGCTGTAAAAATATTCACAAAAATTAGAACTGCAAATGTGTTCTCCACTCACTCATATCTATAAAGAGCAGCAAGGAGAAGGGGCAATTTCTCACTGGAAATTACACACAGAGTCAGTTTTGATTTGAAGAAATAATAATTAAAAAAGCTTAATAATAAAGTATGTGGGTAGCAAAATATTACTTTCATGATCACTTACTTCCACAATTACTTTATTTTCAAATAAGTCAATTTTAATGACTTCAGAGTAACTTCTTTACCTTATAGACTGCCTGAAACTCTTCAGTAACAGCAAAGATTGTCTGAATATTGTTCTCACTAAGTTTCTGCACCAGATGAGCAATAGAGGGATAATCCTAAAAAAATCAAGCATAAAATTAAATTCAAATTTGAGACATATTGCTGGAAAATAATCAAAAAGACTCTGACATCATAAATAGAAATAATCTTTAAAACATACAACTCCTAATTACCCAGTTCATGTCACAGTTCTAAAGCAAAACAACCTCTGAAAACAAACAGGCATTAGTAAGATTTCATATATGCCTCATGAAGATAGGAATTTCTTCACATGTTCGTTATCACATTCCATGCCATATAAAAGGTTAAACCCTTAATCTCAATGTTCTTAGAAAATTATCTTCAGTCCCTAAAAATCACTACTTTTTGCACTGTTTCACAAAGAAATGATGGAATTAATTTCAGGTTTTTACTGAACAATTTTCACTCCAAGTTAGGAATATATGAGCACACAAACTTGGTAAAGCTTATTGTGGTAACCCCATTTGGTAAATGGTTCTCTTTACATTTTTTGTCTGATCTCCCTTCCAGTAAACCACAAAAGCAATGTTAACCATACTCTTACCATAAACTTTGCATCGTAAGATTTCAGTCTTAAAAAACTACTCAAGCAGATATTTTACAGTTTTTTTCATTATAAAACTATTTTGAAAATGAAGACTGGTGAAATGATAAAATAATGAAACAGTCACTGCAGTTTTCCAGTGGACATACAAGCCCATCACTTAGGAGTTGGACTCTGTGACCCTTGTGCATCCCTTCCTACTCAGAATATTCTCTGTGATTCAGTGTGGCACACAGGATTGTTAGTCATCAAAAAAGTTAAAATCCAGCAACACATAATCATAGCATGAAAGTTGACACTCCTTGAAATTTTCCAATTAAGACTGGATTAATTCTTGCATATTTGTTTTCATTTAACTAAAGTCACTTGACGTAAACAGATAAATTTTCTAAGACATAGTGATCTGAAACTATGCCAGATGACCCAAGGAGTTCTTTGGAGCTTAAGCATCATAAAATATTCATTTCCCTAGAAGATGATATAAAGACTTACGTAATAGTGGCTCATTGTGTACACATTATTTTCCAGATGACATTTCCCATCATTTGGCAGAACAATTCCACCAAGTTTACCATCTCCTGCAAAGTGGAATCCAGCGTCCGTGGAAAACACTAATAGTCTTGTAACATTCCTCCAGCCAATTTGTTCCTTGGGAAAAACACAAACAGATTTTTGGTATTTCACACCCATTTATTTTAAAGTATTGGGGACCAACAGCTGAGAGAGAAGTGCATGGAAAAGTAGACAGACTTAGGAGAAGTCACATTGCTAAAGTGTCACCCTGGAAAACATTAATTCACGCAAACCTTGGAAACACTTGTGTTTCATTAAATGTCTGCTCCAAAACATCTGCTGCAGGTTTTTCATCAAAGGCAAAAAGACTCTTTTTGAGACAGACCCTGTTCAGTTCTCACTGGGGTATCTGAAGAGCGACAGGGTCTAGAAATCAGGCTCTTCAGTGCCAGTGCCATGACGAGGCAGCCCCAGGACACTGGTGTGCAGCACTGCTGCAGGACTGACCTGCCCAGCATTAGACGCTGCAGAATCATCAGGCTTTGCCAGCCTAGTGCAGATTTGCACCCAGCACAGCGCTTGCCAGAGGACTGGCCCATCAGCATCCTGGCTCACAGCTGCAGGGCCTAATTATGTAATCTGGCCTTCACTATTTCTTTAGATTTTTGGCTTCATAGACCTGAAGCCATAGCTAATTTAACAAAAGAAGACCATGTAAAAATGTCATATGCTGACAGTTACCACCAAAAAAGCCCTAGAATGCTTATGATAAACACTGCACTTTTAAATCAAGACTCCAGATCATTTCAGAAACTCTTGAATCCATTGATCAACAGCAAAAATAATATGGCAACAAAGCAATAAACTCGGGTATTGCATTTTTGGGAGTCCATTTTGTACAGGTGCATAGAACAGCCTGTCAAAATGACAGAAACAAAAAATCCTTAGGCCTTCAAAAACAAGTAAAAAACCAGTTTTCCATCTACTTTCTCAGAAACTAGCAGAAGTCACAATACACCAAATTTCTGCAACCACAACTACAAGAAACTTACAGACCTTTAAAATAATACGAGAACAATTGCTTACTCAGGACCTCATACACTTTTAAGCAGAACCTGACTCGTCCTCTACAGCAAACCTCAAAAGCTTTGTTTCTACGTGCTGTGTTCAAAACGTCTGTTCAGCACTTTCACATTTTCCAGTTTCATTTGGTCACGGAATTCCTCCTCACCTACCCTGTCTTGCTTGCAGGAGGGGACATATTTAAATGCCAGCCACCATGAAACACTAAGGCTGCATTCAAACAATTTCATCTAATAGAACAGTAAAAAAAAAAAAACAAAAAAACCACACTTACCCCACAAACTGCAACCTGCATTATTGCATCAAATCCACCTTCAGGAGAATCTAAGTTCCCAGAAATGTGCTGTTTACCTACAAGTTCATTGAATTTGTTTCCTTCACTGGTAAGGCTGAGCACATTTTTATAGCTAAATGGACTTGTACAGTTCTGGTCCCCTGTACAAGGATTTCTGAGTTTGGCTGGTGTGGTACTTATATAAGGCATCACAGTTTTCTCCACAAAAGAGCCAAAGCCTAAAACAAGAACAGTAAAATCCATGTAAGTTGAGGAATGGAAGTCTCATTTGTATTATCACACAACAGAATTCAAATGCATTGTAGCTGAACTGACACTAGAAATAGCTCTTACACTTGTTTATGTCCCACCTTCTCCACCAATGCCAAATACTTCTATGCTGTTCAACAGGACCTATGTATTAGGACATCTGCCATAATACTGCTAAATTAAAAAAAAATACTTTTCACATACAATCACGTGAAAAATGTCAGGAAGGAAACCTGGGGTGGTTTAATTACTATTTTTTTAGAATAGGTAAATCTTTCTTACCAATCCGAAAGTCTGAAGTTATTTTTTCCATCTCTAACATCAGAGCCGTTCCGAGACTTTTCACATTCTCTAAATCATCTTTCATAGAATAGGAGAGGTCCATAAGATAATAAAGGTCAATGGGGTAGTCTTCAGCTCTCTTGAACTTCAATGAAAATGTCTGGGGTTCCCCTGTTTCAGAGATTAAACAACAAACAGAAACCATTACAAATTCCATAACTGCACTGGCAAGAAAAGTGCCTTTCTAAGGAAAGCCTTGTAAATCCTCATGAAGGTTTTGAATTAGAGGTGAGTTATTTTTTCCCCTGTTGACTGAAATGCTTAACACTAAGTTACGATGAAAAAATGTCAAAAAGTGTTTCTTTCAAATGTTCAACTTCATCTTTCTGAGGTTCTTTATCTCCCCATAGAAAAATTTGCATGCCAAAACCAAGCTTCTTGTAGTTGCTGCAACTTCAAATCTTCTTACTTGCGATCATTCTAACAAGGTTCCTGTAAGACTTAACAGCACAAATTTGCGACATCTATTATCATCCAAGATGATTTCAATAAATCTCAAAAGTTAAAACTCCACATTGTTTTAATAGGTTTATAAAAGAAAAATTAGTTCTGGATAGAATATTGCAACTTACTTTGCATCTACCAAGCTCAGAGTACAGAAATGGCAGTGAGAGAACAGCAAGTTACTATTTGTTGTGACTGTAAGCCCATATTCTGCATTTTACCAACAGAAGAATGTAGTCTCGCTCTGATGCTGAAAGGCAGCGCAGAAGGATTACACACACAAACCACACACCCCCTTTCCCTGAAACTGGAACCATATTTTTTGCCTGTTTTATATGAAATAAGGAATTAAATCAATAGGATTTCCTGCTCCCCTCGATCATTGAGCTTAAATGGTAGTATTGCTGCTACTTAAGTTTGCCTAATAATTAGCTAAACATCAGCAAAATTAGTAAAGTGAGAAAAACATTAAATAGGCAAGTTAAATAGCAAATGGATCACATACCTATATAACATGGTTTTCATAAAAGAAAAAAAAAAAAACCCAAGCAAGAAAACAAAGGGGAAAAAACCCGTAACACAAAAAACCCAGGACAAAAATCTGTTTAGATTTTCCTTAGCTAGTATTTCAAAAAGTCTGCACAGAAAGCAAGTATCCCCCTCTGCAACTACACACTCCCTCAGAGACCTTATATAAATGCAAGTGCCTACAAATATCTTTTGGGTAATTAGATTCTGGTTGCCCAGATCTGTGCTATGTTCTGATGAAGAAACTTCTGTGTCAACACAGGAACAATAATTTGGTTTGAAGCAAAAAAGTTCACATTAGAAATAAACAGGAGCCATAGCAAAATTGCAAAATAATTTTTATTACTTTCCTCTCTACATCATGCTGAGCCAGCTTCACACCTCCTTCCAATTATTACTGCAACTACCACCAAGCAGCTGACCCCAAGCAGAAGCTCTTCTTCCAAGAAAATACAAGGCAGCTGTTCAATGGGTTGACAGTACCTGAGAACTCTCTCAGAGGACAATCTCCATTGTGCTCAAGTGAGCCACTAGCCCTGTTCCTCCTCAGCCCCCCCATTTGAATAAGATCAAGTTCTCTTTAGGGGATAGAAATGCTACACACAACTACTTCATTTTTTCATTACTGTGGTTCTGCATCCACATGTTTAGCCTCTGGAAGATATTTTATGTAGCAATCCAAAAATTGTGCTGCATAACTACAAAAACACTTTGTTCAGACATGCAGATTGCAGGCAACAGCAGTACTTCAAGCAAAAGGAAATGCTCTCAAAACTTAAGTTTTTGCTGACTCCTCTACTTTCATCCTACAGGCACACTGTAGAAAATCAACTACAAAGTACTGAAAACGGAACAATTTTACCTTTCTGATATATCTAACAATCCATGTCGTATCAATTTTCTCCTTAGTTCTATTGAGAAAATAGAACAAGTTATAGTATCTAATCTTTCTTAAAAATCAAACAGTATCTGGCGTACCTAAACACCTGGAGCTGAACTGAATGGCCCTGCTATCACTCACATTATCTGAAAAACAGTCATTTCTGTAACAAAATGGTTACACACGCAAATCAAAAAATGCATAGACATGGTGGTGACATAAAAATCATCCCAAAACTGGAACGAAACTGTCCTTACCAACTCTTAGATGCAGCGATAATTTCTGTGGCTGGATTTGTGTAATGGCTTCTGGTCTCAGCTTCTCTGCAGCGCCTTTCTTACGATTTGTTACTTCTCTATTTTCAAGGACCTGTTTGCTGCCTCTGGGATTTTCTATATCCTCCATAGGGCAGCCTTTACTCTTCAGAGCTGCCAAGTCATCACACCGGGCAGATGTTGGCTCTCCTTCTTGCAAAAAGTCCTAGAAAACACAGGCAAAAGGGTATCTAGTTTAAAGCTATGTGCAAGTTGTTATATTCTACCCACAACTGCTCTTTCTACAATGATCACATCTTTTTTTTCCCCAAAATTCAGTAATAAAACACATGGTCTTGAAATATATGAAATGATACTACATACATTCAGTGACTACTACTTACTTCCAGGAGTTTGCATCTACTTATACTTATCTGTGTATAAGATGCAAGTAAGAGGAAAAACAAAAATAAAGCCCAATGTCACCTCTATCAGAAGTGGAACATCTGCTTAAAATGGCTACTCTAAAAGTGACTGCAAGTAGAAAAATCTTTCATTTTCACATAGTTACCAATAATGTGAACCTACTTACACAGCCTGCTTTTAACATTCTTTCCTTTTAATTAAGATTATATAAGTGTACCTTAGTACTCCACAACAAAGTAATAGCTATATGCTGACAGAACAGGGCAAAGAGACAACTCTTATTTTGGGGAAATTCAATCTGAAAGTAATTCCCATAAGCAAAACCAATCCTTTACTTTGTTCTGAACAACAAAGTATCATTACCTCAAACCTTAAAAAATCTCTAACCTCAAATATAAATAAATACGGCTTCTAATTGAGAAACTTGGCAATTTTGATTCTGCCCCCTTCCCCAAAATATGCATATAAATAAATGTATACTAAAGCTTGTCAGGATTTGGTGATACAGACCCACAGGAAATCTGATAGCTCCAAATCATAAAATCCAGTCAGTTTAATTAAATGTTGCAAATTTATAAGCTGGTTTGGAGAATAGTAAGTAGGCAAGATATAGAAATAAAGATTAATTATCATCTCCTAGCAAGAAACAGGAAAATTTCTCAGTTTCCAATAAAAAAACCAAGAAGAGCTATGGAAAACATTTTCTTCTGTTTCTAACCTGAAGCAGATATGATAGCATGCACTGGTTTTATCTTATACTTTGTAGTTCCCTGTACTTAATTTTTCTTAACCTAAGAACATACCCTTTTTGTTTTGTAATGAAACAAACTACCCACCCACACAAACCTGTGACCTACTCTTCAAGTCTACCAACAACAGAAAACTAAAATTTGAAAAACTTTCTTTTAGAAGGAAAACTCCCTTCAATCTCTTTCCCTACTCCACCTATATCTGCCTAAAATTAGCTCTTACTCTAATGTTACTGGCAGAATATAATAAAGCATACTCAGACAGAGTGAACACTGGAGTAATTTTAAGTAACTATGAGACAGCCTATAGGCTCTGTATACACTAGAGACTTATAAAAGGAGAAGTAAACACATTGTGAAAAACATTTATACTCAAACCAGAAAAATCATAGTATTTGATTTTTTAAGTACAAATAAGTATCGAATTGAAGAACTAGAGGAAACTACTATTAATGAAAACAGACCTTTCTATACGGGTAAAGTATTGACTAAAGTTTGAAACCAAGGGAAAAAAAAACCATAAAAATATTTTTGCAACACTTACTGTTTTTTTACACCAGCCACAGTTTGGTCCTGCTTGTATACATTCCCCACATGACTTTGCATTAGCTTTTATGCAGTCGCTTCCACCTAGAGAGGAACACAAACCTGTCACTTCATTTATAAAAAGGTGTTTACAACAACAGCATTTCACTCTGGCTCACTCCGGTTTTGTAAACTAAGTTCTAACTACAAACAGGTTATTAACATGAGATATGACTGACCTACTGCCATTAGCATTTGTCTAGTGAAGTTGTATCTATCCACATAAATAACTGCTAAACAGATACAGTTTTAAAGCAGCAATTAACTACTGCAGTGCAATCAAGTGCCTTACCTTGCTGGGCAAATCCATTCCATATCAAACAACAGAGGATGCCAGCACACGTGAGCAATTTGAAATTAGTCTGGAAGACAAAACCAAAAACCAAACTGGATGATTTGCTGTAATGAGTAAGTGCAAAAAATTTTTTTTCATGAAGCTGTGGACATACAAGTGTGTTTCAGAGGGGACAAGGAACATGGAACAAATGCAAATCTAATTATCTCAGTCGTACCAGCTGGATGGTTTTGCCCTAATACAAACCATGTTTGTGGGCTACACTGTATTTAGAAGACATCATCAAACAAGGCAGCTTCTCAAATTACTTTGAAATGCTCTTCTGCTAGGTAAACCAGCAAGCTATGAGAAATTTGGAAACATGCTTCACTTGGGGGGAAGAACCCAGACCAATCTTTTAACACCTTATAAAAAAATATTTATGCTGTGAACGTTATCAGAGAGACACTTCTAAATAAAGCTACCACAGCAATACAGGACGGAAACAGAGCTTCTATACCCACATCTCTTTTTCAAGATAAACATCACAACCCTTTACAAAACATTTTCTTCGGAACCTTCAAAGGGCATTTTACAGATTAACTTTGTACTTTATACAACAAACCAGAAATTTCTTCTCAAAATATGCACCATAAAGCATCCATCTCTGACATAAACTCTACCCTTGTTTTTTCTTCTTTAGACAACAGAAAATTAATGGATACCACCCATATCAAAGAAAAAACCACTTTGTTCAGTGTTATAAGTATTAATGAAAGAATAAATTTTTAAAAGTTTTCTTCTACCTTAATGGCAGGTAGTCAGCCAGGGTCAGCTGTCTTTTAAATTTTGATACTATTTAAAATTCTAGTTCTTTCTTATTCATTATAAGAGTTCTGAGAACTCAGATGATAACGGCCAGTTTCCTTGAACACCCTAAAATGTTCCTAAAGCCTCTCCAGACATCCTGGAAACAAAAGTATTCTTAATAACTTTTTGTTCAAAAAAAAATCTTGCAGTATAGCCAAGGAAAAGTGAATTTGGCAGGATCTACTAAACTGAACCTGCAATTTTTCTAGAAGAGGTACTATTTTTCGTATTAATTAGCAACAAAGTAAGCAATGCTCAAATTAGTACAGCAGTTGAGCTTTGGTTTTTGCACACTGAAACACAGTTGTTATTTCGCACATCCAGCCAGACCTATCAGAGAAGGGATGGCTGCTCCAAAATCTGATGGGGAAAGCTTCAAACAGAAGCCAACCCTTTGCTAACAAATTGTATCCAACAACAGCATCAGATGGCTCATATTTTTCTGATAAATCATTCTGGCTCACTTTTCAGTGGATGCTATGATGAAAGGACAGGCAGTGGAGTGTAGACACAGAAGAATTAAGAGAATATGCTGTTGAACTACTTTGATAGATGTTATGTACAAGCACAAAAGAAATTACCGATTAAAAAAGGAGGAAAAAATTGAACTGTGAATTACATCTTACTCAACTTTTGAACATTACTTACTGCATATATGCAATTCTAATTTCTTTCTGCACACTGCAGCAAGTGACCAGTCCTTTATGCACAAAACCCCTCTTCCAGGAACACTCTTTTATTAAGTCCCTTTATAAGTGATCACCTAAATTCAACCTGTGCAACCACAAACCCCAATCAGAAGGGAATGTGAGCAGGTGGAAGACAGATGAAGACAGATGAAGGGACTGAACCAAGGCTTGGAAAGTCAGTGGTTAAATGGTTAGGAGCTCACCTACCAGACCAGGAGTCTGGACAGCAAGTCCTTACCAAGCTGCTCAACTTTTAGGTTTCTCTTTCCTGGTTTAATGGTAGGTATGTTGTGTTCAGCAGAGCTTGTTTCCCTCAAGTGAAAGGATATTTTGTTACTCCAGAAGCAGTTCTGCTTTTAGTACGGCCCTGAATGGGGTGGGTTTTTCAGTAAGAAAAATACCAACCTGCTGGCAACAGGTGAGTACCATCATTTCTGTCAGCCTAGATGAGAAAATTATAAACAGTTCACCTTTTTAGGGCAGACTAAGAGTGGATGCACAGCAAGTCCACGCAGACTATATAAATAAGTCAGCAAAGATGTGACACAGTGCTAAAGCTATGATTAAGATCATTTGGAAGAGAAAGGTTCCAGTGGAAATGCAGGCGCATGACGAATGCAGTTCTGGGCACAGAGTCCCGGTGAAGTTAACAAGGAAAATGTCCTTTTCCATATATGGCTGCGGCAAGGCCTCTCCCGGAGCGGCGCACGCAGCTCGCTTCCTTTACCCCCACAGCTTAACAGCTTTTCCAGCTGCCAGCGCTGGGAAAACACGAGCAGAGATCTGCTGGTTGGGATTCAGTTCTGATTGCTGTCCCATGCAGACAAAGCCATGCACACGCCCTCATCCTCCCACCCTCCTACCAGCTGCTGCAGCATCAAATGCATTCCCCTGCAAGTCCTGCACCGGGAACTGCCCCCTTGCAGATTTTTCCACTGAGGGAATAAATCCAAACAAATAACTCCAGAGTACACTGGATGGCCAAAGGAAGCCTTTGGAAACCCTTGGTGGAGCTACAACTGAATGTCGTGCCCGTATTCAACCACAGACGACTGTAACAGAAAAAAACCCCAATTGTTACAAGAAATAAATCACTATTTTAATGCAACATTTAACTATTTTCTATTATACTTGTTCTCCCCTTTCTAAAGCCTTGAAAAATATTCCAGAATACTTGAAAAAGTGGCTTTTTTTCTCCCTGAAAAAAAGGCAACTCAAAGCCAAGTGACTGAAATCTCTTTAACAAAAACTGTATCAACATTTGGATCCCTTTTAAAAGGCTGCAAATGATGTGGTGTTGAAAAACTGATTTTAGAATAATTTCTGCACATTTGTGAACCATACTCTATTTCTGTTAAACATTTTAGGAAAACAAACATGGACATAACCTTAAATGTTTAGATTTAATGCTTTCCAAGTTGTTATTTTTTGCTAACTGTCTCAACAAACAGTAATGCTTGAAGAAAAATTTTTATTTATAAAACCAGCTTTCATGGAAATTTCTGGAGCTGTTAATTTGAAATGAGAGACTCATTAAGCAACAACAGAAAGAAGGAAGGATTATTTATCCATAGAATTTTGAATTTGTAAATTTTTAGAACCTTCACATTCTGCTAATCATAGAGATATTTAGAAATTAACCACTCCACAGTACTGAAGCCTTTTTAAATTTATTTATTAGAGTGGCAAAAGCATTACTGCAGAAAATTAAGTGGGCAAATGGGATCAAGGAAGAAAGGTAAGAGCTATACACACATTTATTCCTTTGAAATTAAATACTGATGGCTATGCTGCTCTCCTCTCATCACTCTCCAGCTCCAGCCACAGGCCACAGTTTATACAGATATTAAGGCAATATTAACAACGTGTTAGGTTCTTGCAGTATTATTCCCCTCAGCTGAGCTGCTCCTCATCTCACCCAGTAATGCAGTGCCCACCAAGCTGACGGCAAGCACAGGAAAACGCTGCATGGCATCTGCCCCTCCTGCATTCTGAACTGTGCCTTACTGCAAAGCTTCCCATTGAAACACACAGCCAGACCACGGGGAAAACATTTCAGTGTGCAGTAAGAGCTGAGCTGTTGTGCAGATACACCTCTTTGAGGCAGAATCCACACAGTCAGCTTACTCATATCCCCACAGACCTCTCTAATTGCACTTATAAACCTAGAAATGAATACACAACTCACACTTTTGGACTTGCATTCGTGCTTCCCGCAGCCTGATGCCTCTTAGCATGAACTGTATCTTCATGGGTTTAAATCCTGGTTCAGAAGTCCTGCACAGAACTGATTCCTCCTAGAGCTGATGTTACCTTTACAGCCACTCTCACTCAAGTAGTGGAAGGATAGAGAGTCACTTTAGAGAGCTGCCCCATCCTCCTTGTTGATTATTCACTCTTGTTAATCAACCTCCTGGCTGATTATTCTCACTGCTTTCCTTTTTGATAAATGCCAGCATTGCTACAGCCACCAGGAGGGCTGCAGCAAGAAAAGATCTGTCTGAAACTAATCCAGCAAAGAAAGTGTCTTGTTTCTTCCACCTGGGTACAAAGTTGCTTATCCTGGCGTGGCAGTAGTGGTGAAATGAGGATGGAGAAAAAGAGAACTTGGAGGGGGTGGGGAAGCAAAAGCTGGTGCTGCTCAGCCACAGCCCGCGGTTGTGTGCTGGACAACCCTGGTCACACAGCCAAGCCCCCACCCCCAGGCATGAAGGCTCTGCTTAAAAAAGGAGCAGGAAGAGACACGTTTCTAAAATAAGCAGAACGAAACAGTCTCTGGAGATGCCTGTTTCAGAACTCAATGGCTACCCTGCTAAAACAGCTCCTTCTTCCCTCCCTCCAGAATGTTTCCTGGCATTAGCTGAGGGCCATACTTCTCAGTGTGAATTTTATTGACTGGCAGAATGAATCCCATTGACATTTCTGAAAAAAAAGTGGGGGGAAAAGAAGGGACTGAAGAACCAAACAACCTTAGCGACATGGGACAGCAATCATACAGACACTACAAGCCTCTAGCAATGACCTGCAAATATTCTTGACAGCAGAACTCCCACAACAGATGTCGTTAATTACAATGCCCAAGTTGCCTGCACATGAAACAACGTTAAACATACCTGCTTGCACAACTATACAGTGTAAAGAAGCAATTCACTATAAATGAAAGCAGTAAAATGGTATCTTGCTGTTCTGTTTTGAGAGAAGCATATTGCTGAATAAGGCACCAGTACAAAAAAAAAAAAGTTTTACACAGTTACTTTTGATGAAAGCTCTGAAAGCTTTCAAGCCTGTGGTATAGATTTTCCCACAAATCTTTAATTGGTAATTCTTCATTTATGACCTTTACAGCTACCTTATTTACTTAATCGGTGTTACTGTGATACTGAATATAGTTGGAATATACTGCACAGTAAATTTTAGGACCACCATTAAGAAACTCTGTGATGCATTCTTCATTAAGCAAGCAGAGATTTGGGATAAAAACTGGGGTTTGAACTGCCAGCAATTATAATCAAAGAACCCAATCCTAAACTCAGTGTGCAAACCTATTTGTTCCCTGGAGGCAGACCAGCCCTGTGATGGCTGCCCTTCACAAGGGCTCAACTCCTGACTTTGCATCATCAGAGATGAGTTAGCAGAGCATCACCATGTAGGGAAAGTGAATTTGATGGGAAAAGTCAAGATGGACAACACAAGTGCACATCCAAGAGCAACACAACAATCCAAATGGGAATGCTAGAGGTAAGCCTTCCTCCAACAGCTTATCTATCTACCAGCCTAACAGCACAGCTCCAGACCACAATGTTCCTTCTGCCCCTGGTAACTTCACAGACATGAACACAGCAGGTTTTGAACTGCTTGCAGTAATATGGAAAGAATGGGATGTTATCTCAGACTGAAGTGAAAAATAAAAAATTCTTTACCACTGAAATAACTTTTACACAAAAAGTTCAGTACATCAAAACTGCTTACTCAAAGTGTTTCCTGAGAAAACTTTAAAGCATAACCACTTCAGCTACCGTGATGCTACAGCACAAAAGAATTAATAGTATTTCACATTAGACTTAACTTTTGTCAGTTATTTCTAAATTAATGGAACAAAACAAGTCTCCAAATATTGATGAGAATCGCTTCCATAAACACTGCTTTAGCAAGGCATTATATATTAAAATAATAAATAATAAACTGGTTAGGACTTAAGTTTCAATGACAAGAGAGTTAAAATCTACAGAAAACTGATTTTCTGCTTAGGTTAGGGAGATCAGCTCCTCCATTCCAGCATGGTTCTGTAAGGTCACCTGACACAATTAGCGTATGTCACTGCATATAGTGTATGTTAGTTCAGAAGATTCCCCTGGCAGGGTTGAGAGTCTGAAATGAGATGAGAATACACATTTCTGCATGCCCAAACTATGAGAAAAGATATTACAATTCTACAAGTTTGACATCAAAACTACTGTGCCCTGCTTCTGTGCCCCGTAAGGTAGACAAACATGAACAGTAACGCAACTGCTAAGACTGAGTTACACTACATTACTACCCCACAGTTTATTCATACAGCTCTAAAAAATTTCCCACAAAATCAAAGAGCTTAAAATTCACCAAAAAGGACTGAATGCAGTGGGAAAAATCAGTAAGTGTTAGTTTCTAAAATAACCTTGTGTCTTTTGCTGAAATCCCAGCATGGGCACCTACATCACACGGCCTCTTCAGCAGAATAAATGAAAATGTTCAAGTACAAGTATGAGCAGGCTGAGGCCACAGCTCATGAGAACAGAGCTGGAAGGCTGTTCATGGTATCATCTCGGGTCCCCAGAGTATGGGGTGTTTGTTAGTTTATATAGAACACAGCTGCTTCAAGACTGAACTACTAACTTCACATGTACTTACATGGTTTGACCATATTACTGCTTTTACATAAAATTTGCTGGTATTTGTTTCTGGGTTTCACAGGAGCTCTCAATTTTCTGACAGCTCTAAAAAATGGAATGAAAAGCAACTGGGGATTTTTATGCAAAGTATTTTCTTGGTTTTGATTTGAATTATGGAATGGAAACAAATCTGCCCAAGTTAGGTGCCTGGCTGTAGGGAATTGTGGAGGGGAAGATTTTTCTTAATGGAAAACATAAATTTCATCTATAATCAGAAAAATACAGGTAGTGGTTTCAAAACAACTACAGGTGATAAAGTTTTCTGGTTTCTGACATCTCTCCACAATGAGAAAGATGAAATGCAGTAGATCCAGTTGGGACATGACAGAAGATGATAATGGATCCCAGATATTTTACAGTACTGTGGCATACACAGGATGTAGGGTAAGAGGGTTTAAAAGGTCCCTCCTCAGCCCCAGAGGGTTTGCATTCCCATTTCCTGGGAATGCTCTATCATCCTACACGATATACTAAGTAGGAGCTTTAATTAAACCAAAGCTGCTACACAGAACAAAAGGCACAGAGACAGAAAACAAAGTGATAGTTTTGTCTCTACCTACTGAAGGGCTCATATAGCACGAGGTAGATAAAAAGGTATAAGTCAGGTTCCAGATACTGTTCCCTGCAATATTTACAGATTTACAGCATATTGTCCATGAGAAAAAAACAGAGACTTGGGTTCGTAATTTGGAGTATGAACTTTATTCTTTTTTTTTTTTACCAAATGCTCTACCCTGAAGAAAACTGAAGGGAAACAGATATATGTTCACACTCAGACACATAAGAGAGCCTCAACTGCAAACCTCCTGTGTTGAAGGATGATGAGTCTGACCAGTGCACAATGGACTGAAATCCCCTTCTACTTGCAGACCTGACCAATCCAAACTATAAGGACTTCTCTAGGGACTTAAGTTAAAAGTGAATACAAGGAGCTAAATACAAGGAACCAAAGGCAGCCAGGGAGCTTCCAGAAAGCCAGAAAAACCTACAGAAGGTAAACTTTTATGGAACACAGCAAACCTATTAAGGCAGGGTAAATTACACACCATGCCTGATTTCATTGTATTTCTATACGTGTTTCACTGTATTTCTGTGTTTTCACAAGCAAAATCTATTGATAATTTCTCTTAATGACAAACTCCTGCAATCAGCTGCACACCTAAGTAATACTCATCACAAGAAAAACAAGTGCCATAGCAAATTGTAAAGAAGACTACTGCTACTAAAGCCCACTCAATTTATTCACAGAATATTCTGAGATGGAAGATGCACAAGGACCACTGAAGTCCAACCCCAGGCCCTGCACAGGACAGTCCCAAGAATCACACCATGATTTGTCTTTTCATGAAATATTTCTATTTCAGAACGCACACATGTCCAAATTTCATGCTGACGATGTTGACAGAAGGTAAAAGAATGGGGAAAAGATGCACAGGGGCAACGTGAAGATGCAGTTACTGACAAAGAGCCTTCCTCTTTCTAGTCAGCAAACCCCAAGTGCAACCTTGACCTCTTCCCTTTGTTCTCAGGCCTTTTGGAGTACAGTGGTGGAGGCAGGATTAACACTGGTTAGTCAGCACCACTTTTGAAGGAAGGACCTTTTTTCAAACAGTGTGTGTACATACTGCCATGCCCAGACAGCTTGTAATTCATGATCACATCTTCACAGTACTACCATACCACAAATCATTGCTGATTTAAGAACACTACTTTGCTGCATTAACCATCCTTGTCCCTGGCTTGGTTTTTATGCACATGAAGAGACAATTTGTATAACGCTTTCTTGACCTGTTGAATCATAATTTGAAGCCAAGATTCCGTAGTTCAGGAGTTGCTTTGGAAAGCATCTCAGCACTTGAAAGACAGGTAGTACTTAGACACAGCTCACAAGAACAAGCAACCTGTGCAGGATTCAAGAGTCAAGTCAGGTATTCTTTCTCATGAGAATGTTCCTTTTTATTTAATTATTTTTACCAGGCAGTTATCCACAAACTACAACTTACAGTGTAAACTCTGACAGCTGTATTTTGGAGAACTAGACTAACAAACAGGTGCATTGTGCTTAATGTTCAACACTAAATTAGGAGAGAAATACAACTCTGCATGTTGTCCATCAGAGCACTGAGAGACTTGCAGCTGCACCTCATTAAAACATCAGCAATGTGCTTTATGTGTTTATTACCTATGGCTTATACCTAGTTTAAGCTGTAGCATTTACATCTCTGACAATCCAGTTTGCAACTACATCTCTTTCTACACTTTTCAAGCTGTTGTGCTTATGAAATCCCATGTCAGTGCACCCAGCCCACAGAACCTGGGGATTGCTACAAGGATACTATGAAGCTCTTTGAATTTTAGGAAAGGACAAAACAACAGAACCTGTTCCTGTGCTGCTTATGCTCACATGCAAGCACCCTGCAAAGGCACCTCATCAAGCCTAAACCACTAAAACACACCAAGCCCATCGCTACCCCGATACTGCGGTTGAAAGTGCATCCACAGCACCTCTAAACATGCACACCTAGAAAGCTTCCTCTCAAAGGACAAATATACAATGTGGACATTTGCCAATAACAAAAATATGTAATTTTTTCCCCTTAAAAATGCCACTGTCAAAAATATCCCTTTTCCATACTCTTCCAAACATAAGCTTCCAACAGTTCATCACAACCATACTGACCCAAAGCACATTGTCTCCAGAAATTTGTAAGAATTCTCACCCTACCCAATCTTGCTATTATCAGTAGGCATTTTTCTGTAACAAATATTTCAGGATTTTCGTTATTACAAGCATCTCTTCACACAACTCTGATTAACACAGAATTTCAAAAATCTGTTGTTTCAGTACTCTTCAAATGCTTTTAGAACCATGAGCTGTTTTTGCCACAATAACTTAATTTCTTCTCTTGTCTAAATATAACACCTTTCTTTGGTGGGAGAAAGTGTGAACTGGATATTTAACTTGTTTACATAGTTTTTTTCCAGACTACAAAACTTCTTGGCTAAGTTTAGCACAGGCAGATTACAATCATGAATACCACATAATAATTTGAGCCATTCTAGTAGAAAACATGGGGGTCTGTTCTGTGTGGCAGTATTAAATTCCTGCACACTCTGCACCACTTACTACTCCCATAAAGACACTATTTAATTTTGTGCAACTTAAACCTCCCATTTATCCACATGGGGAAATGGAAAGTTTAGTTAAGCATATAAATATAGCCCTTACACAGCTGACTGTAACTGATGCTTCCGTGGCCGTATTGCCTCCATGAGTGCCACAACATCTGGCTAAACTTACTTTAATCCACGCTTTTCTGTTAAAGGAAAAGTAGAACAGAGGCAAGTGTGTTCTTAAGTAAAAAGCCAGAGAATTTCAATAAACGCAATGTCTCACTCATCTATTTCTTTAAGAAAAAACAATTGCAAATGTGCTGCTGGCTATTGCTGCAGGTACTGCAGGAAGCCAGCAGCTGGCACACCGCAAAGAGCAAACTCAGCGGAAACTCATCTGTCGTGGCAGAGTTCACCCACCAGGAGCTATCATTAACACTCAGGGTACAGTTTCAACAGCCAAAACCCAGATGAAAGCTAACTGCAGCTGAAAGCATCAGCAGCGCTGCAACATCTCCAAAAGAGCAATCTCTGACTCTGCACTATCACTCAGAGACCTCCCTCACCTCTATCCCAAGCCAGCTCCACTTGGACCTTGAGCCATCCTCTTCCCCTCCATGTCAAAAGCCACTTTCTGTAATCCTCAGTGAAAACCAGACCTCCACATGGACCAGAGGAGTGCTGAGGAAACAGCTTCTAAGAAGGGGCAGGTGGCTGTCAGACTGACTGCCCTTCAAAATTACACTGGGCTCTCTGCTGCTAAATCAGCCTAAATTCAGGCTGTCACTGGCCAACTATCCTAAGCTGATCTTGGATGAACCATTTATAAATGCTCTGTAACACAGCTAGCCAGTTTGGGCAACTACTCTGATTTTATTTTTACAGGCTATCAGAATAAATTAGTTGGCCGAAAAAATTAACACCAGCAAAGAACAAAATACTGAAGGATTTTAGGTTTGTTGTTGTTTGTTCATATTTTAGTTCAGAATTTGAATAGCAAGCACATAAAATAATAGTCACAGATAATATCCAAATATTTAACACCAAGTTTTTTAAGAGTAACCATATATTCACTATTCAAACGCAATTTAGAATGAGACTTGTACTGAAATAACTGTCATCCACAACATTCTTTTAATGCTAGGTAAGTGTCCACAAAAACGATAATGCAGAAATAATAAAAAACTGGCCATCCCACAGAATTACATACAGCCTTATAAATCTGTATCTAGGAGATTTTGAATATACTTTAATTCTACAGATATTTAATTTTTCATACTTATGTTATATATTTTTGTGTACATAACTAAGGATGATTACTAATTGAACGGCAGTGATAACTAGCTAGGCAGAAGCACAGACTGAAACAAACAGTGGACTTCACCCAGATTTCGATGCAAATTTGAGCACTTGCAAAAAGCTCATCCATCTCAGGAAAAAAAATAACTTCAACCTTAAAAGACTTTTTAATAAAAAAAAACAAAACCACCCGCACTCATTACAAAGCACTTCATAAAAAGCAGTCCTTGCCTGAAAAATCTGCTTATTCATACACTTCTGCTACTTTCCAGAGCAGGATTTTAAGCCTGGAGTCCTGCTTCCAAGAGCACTGCAAAAGATAATAAAAGATGAGGTTTCTCATAGTAGCCAAGTGCATGTACCAGTTTGCTACTAGTGAACCCAGGAGACAGCTCAACTTCTCCAGACCCTAAAATTCCCCACTTTGCACCCTTCATCTCTCTGGTGCCAACTGCGGACAATACTTTCACCTCTTGGCTGAGCCAGTGGAACAAGCTGAGCAATAACACCTTGCTGAGTGATTTCTCACCCCATCGAGCAAGTTAAGATGGATTACTCAAGTCAGAAGAGCACTGAAGCAGGCACGAGCAGATGCTGTGAGGTTCCGCGGCAGTTTATGCCAACTTATCTCTGCACTGCCACAGTGCCACATGCTCTCGCTATGAGTTGCAGGTTTTCCCGTTCCTGCCCTGGCTCTGAAGCGTGCCCCTCGCAGTGCATGTGGTCTCCCAGCTGCAAAAGCTGTTGTAGCTGAAAATTAATTTTTTACCAAGCTATTTTTCAACCAGAACAGTTATTTCAATAACTCAATGTACAGCCCTATAACTTCCACAGCTGATGCAAGCAGGATGGCAAAACTGCACAGCTACAGGCAGGAGGGACAGTTGAGATCTACAGCTGGTATAAATTGCTGCAGAACCACACTCCTATGAAAATAAAACACAATTTTAGTTGAATTCAAGGTTCAAAAGCCACTAGAACATTTTGGTAAATTTGAAAACCAGTTGTCTGCTGCAGAGTTTTGAGTTATCACTAATGAGTGAGCTCTTTTTTTTCCTAACTCTGCAGAGACGCAGCATTAAAATTGCTTCCAGCTACAAACAATGTTAATCATATTAAATACAGATATTACTCATTTAGAAAGTGAAACTGCATTTTGAATTATGCACCAAAAAGAGGCAGTATCTGTGCAAATTCTTTTATTACTACCCAAACACTCTCCAAACCCGTCAGCTGGCAATGGTAAAAATGCTGGCAGCAATCTTACACAGTATAGTTACTCCTTAAAGCTGAAGCTGAGTTTTTCACTAAAACGAGTATCTGTAAAATGGCTGTGTAACATTTTAGTCTAGCCTTTGACAAGTTATGTTAACAACATGTGTAGTGGAGGGAGATAACACACACATAGAAAAAAAAATGTTTATTGCTGTTTACTGATTTTATTATGCATTTTTAACAACCTATAGCTCATATGTACAGCATGTTCTTCCAAAAAAGGAAATTTGCTGTTTCCCTTTTTATGCTGAAGCCCACACCCAGGAAAAATTACACTGAAGTTCTTGTACATTAATTTCTCACGCTGATTTGTATTTGCATAGAAGTGACAAAAACAACACCAAAAAAATCACTCCCCGTTTTTGAACGGCACAGTAAAAGCAAAGCTGAAGTGTTATCTTCGAAAACGTTACACTTTCAGATGTTTTGGGAATGCACATAAGTTATATTCATATGTAACTGAAAGAGAGATTTTGAATCTATTCTGACACACAATCAGCAAATTGACAATTCAAAAACTGACAAGCCTTGTATTTTATGCAGATGGGCTACAGCATGCCTTTCAGCTTTGGGACAATCTCCACCTGGCATCACAAAGTCAGCACAATAACACATACTAAATACAACCTTGCAAAAGCACAAATGAAACCTCTGAGAAGGTAATTCTTGACTTTATCCTAAGCCCACTAAAACTAATTCCCCAATACTCAGGAAAATAAAACATCAGTGTAATAAGAAAAAAGCCCAGAACTCCCTGGCAGAACTCCCTGGCAGCACATCAACCACGCTTACCCTAGCCAACCTTGCGGATAATGACAGCAAAGATTTCTTCATTTCTCCTTTTCATTAACAGAAGAGGGAGCATTTCACTTGCTGACTGGACAAGCATAAAGCCTTCAGCCACTCCATTCTTAAAGATGTGTTAAGCAATATCAGAAGTCATCCTGATACAAAGTTTATTCCAAATTTCTGAATAACCAACTACTAAAATGTGTCATCTTTTGACATCTGTGAGAGTGCTCTGATTTAACATCAAAAAGATTACATTCTTTCATATTTATCTCCACTTCAGAAACAGGCCTTCCTTTTAGCTGTACTCATCTTTATACAAAACTTCTTTACCCAAAATCTGGAAAACCAGACAGCTGAGGGTCTAGGCAGAGCTGAACATTGCCAATTTAATATTTAAGCAGCTGAATTTGTGGAGGATGCTGGCCAAGCTACTAGAATGCCAGGTCCTTCAAATGACCTCCTATAGTCCCCAGGATGCTCTGGTTACCCCACTGCTCACTGGGAGAGCATCCTCTGCTTTGTGGAAGATCATTCCCAACAGGTCTTGCCAGCCTACAAGGACCCAGAGCAGATGAGGACAGATCAGGTGGCTTCGTAGAGCAGCTTCCTCCACAAGGGGAAGATGTGCCACTGCCCAAGGTTAGCACGTGTTAAGACACAAACTACAATTCCACCGAAGAAAATTAAGAAACACCAGAATGACAGGTTATCCTCCTTTTCCCCTTGCAGAATGGACACATCCTTATCTCAGTATTTACTTCAAGGGCAAGAATACGCCAAACTACACAGCCCAGTTTCAGGTTTGTTTCCCAGAGACCAAGTATGCACTAATATCCAAGATACCACCCTTGACTCATCACCATTTCCTAAGTGAAATACTGACTCCTTCTAAATGAATCTAATACAATTACTTTTCCTCTCTTTTAAATAACCACACATCAGTTATCTTTAAATGAGGGTAAGTTCAGTGTTTCAGTTCAGCCCAAGATATAACTACTGTTTCTTATTCTACCACAAAGCATGAGAAAAGAAGAAAGATTTATCTTTTTCCGTTCAGCTTCCATATCAAAAAATGCTTTTACTTGTACATCTATAAAGTTAAAAAAAAATTGTTAATAGCTGTAAAAGAAAATTAACTACATGCAAATAGTTCTTTGTAGTATAAATACTACAGAGAAATTTATAGTTTAAAACAACAAGAATTTGCACAAACAACAGTCCTTCTTCCTGCTTTTGCACTAGAATGTACTAAGAGCAGAAGTTAAAACTGAGTCAAAACTAGTACTAAGTAAGTAATGTCATACAAAACGCAAAGCAGAAATAAGAGAACTACAAATATGTCGCCAATCATTTGGGGGAGGAAATTACTGGCATTAGATATTATATATGTTGCAGTTTATGAGCATTATAAAGAGAAATCTGCACTTAAACATGGTCTTACAGATTAGAATTTTTTGAGAAAGCCACTATTATAGTTAATGATCTGCTGACAAAATGTGAGAAGTGCATTAATTTAACAAAGACTCACAAAACACTTTTCTGGGACAGAAAGGAACGAAAAAGATGGTGAGAAAAGATCAGTATCTTCTTAGCTCTTACAAGCAGTAACAGAGTTAAGATTCCAGCTCAGCTTTGTTACTCAAAACTTTCCCCTCTAATAAAACCACAAGAATACTAATGGTATTTTGTTGCTGCTGTTGGAAAAGAAAAAAAACACATGAAACTGCTTTTAAGACAGAAACCATGTTTCATGACCTATTTTGCAGCTGACTGTAAAGAGAAATGAGAAAGATATACCAAAAAAAACCCACCCCACTAATATATTAAAGAGCCTCTGCTCAGTGACGTCCCAAAGATGATTACAAGTAGGAATTCTATCACCTTTTGCAAAAGAAAACATTAATATTACAGTCTCATCAGGCTAATTCCTCTACTATGTGCTTGGTTATGTGCACATTTTGTTATAGGTTAGAGACTTTACCATCTCTCTGAACATATCCAGTCCATTAATGGGAGAATACAATAGCCCAGGAAGTCCACTAGCCACATTAGTTTATGAACAGAAAAGTAAGAGATGATGGTTATTACAAAAATACAGGATGTTTACTAACAATTTCTACTAAAGAGAGCACCTTCAGTACTGAAAAAGGCAATTGTATTATTTAGTGATGTATAACAAGGTGCCTAGTATCTCATTTTTCATTCACAGAAGTTAAAATTTTCATTTTCTGTACAACATTCCCAAGAGAAGCTGTTCAGCAAACTTACATGTGTCTTAAATCGGGCTAGAAACTCACACAGCTAAAGCACAAGACAACTTCTTACAATGAAGCTGTGCATACTTTTTACTGGTACTTACACTAATAATCCACACGGTGGGAGAGAAAAAAGTTCAGAGAAAGAGTCTTCTCATAAATTTATTCTGACTTACAGTTTTAGGAGTTTAGGTTACTGGACCACACCTATGCAGGACAAATTAGAAAAAAAAAAGAAATAGAATTTGTCTTCCCATTTGTGGGTAAACACACAAATGGCTTTGTAGGTTACCCCAGAAATGCCATAACCACAAAAACTGACAGATACTGGTCAATATTGTGGTCCCCTCTGGTTACCACATGACAAGAAACATCATCCTTTTTAGAAAGTTGGCAACACAATACACCACAGGGCTGTGCAAGGAGGAACTACACAGAAAAAAAGGAGAACATATCTGCCTCCATAAATTACAATATTCAGCAGCATTAGAACTATCCAAGAGATTTTAATTTTCTGAGACAAAAGGAGCACTAAATCAGACAGATATTGCCAGTATCTGTCCAGGAGACAGAGCTTCAGAATTTGTTCATCTGTTCATTTGTTCTCAAATCTGTGATGCTCCTTGCCTCTTGAAAAGCAAACAAACATCCTCTTCAGAAAAAAACAGCAAACTCTCCTGTACAACAAAAACTTATTGTCATGTGCAGCTTTGAGATGTGCTTATCCCTGCACACCTATGCCAGAGGAGAAGCCTGAAAAACCCTGACTATCAAACCAGCAGTGTTATAACTGGCAGTGAGAGTGCTGCTATTAGAACCTGACTTCAAGGCAAGGCGAGTGAAACAATTTGTAGAATCAGGAATATAAAGACAGATGGGAGATGAGAGGCAGGAAAACACAGACTGAACTCTGAGTTTTCTGCTGCTGGGAGACCGGAAATTTTCTACTGGGCGCAGAATATAGTAGCTGAGTTAAAAATCTAGTCACAGGGGAATAGTACACATACTGGCAAGTACTTTTTAATGACACTTCCAAAATAAATCTAACTACATACTGCCTTAATTACATTTTTAAGATTGATTTAATTTATGTAATTGCTTTATGAGCTCTACCAATAGAAGCAGCTCAAAAGACAAAGCAAAAAAAAAAAAAAANAAGGCACTCCCAACAAGGATTCCTTCTCAGAGGGTTGATGGCAACTCCTAAGAATTAAAAGGATGTCAAGGGGATTGGCCATCCTAAAAAAAAAAAGTTGGAAAAAAAAAAATTCCCTTGATGTTCTAGAAAACAAAGGCGGCAGAATAGGCTCTGCTATTGTGAAGTAGGGATTCTGTCTTTTCTGGATCTATCTAAAATGTCTTTTCAAAGTGCCATGTGAGGTGGCATGAGCAATCTTAAAGCTAGTGATTAATACTGATTTAACTTCATCTGTGCAATGTCTCACTGATTACAATAGTCTGTCATCCATGGAAGGAGTACAAAACACATTTGGAAAGGAATGAGGAAGAGGAAGGTCAGGTATACCAATGGCCAGCAAGCTCCATCCAGCCTTCCTCCACAAAACCCACTTCCCACACCATGTGAGGAGAACTACCAGAGAAAGTAGCACAGCTCATACATCCACCTCCTGTGCAGCAGTGACAGGTGACACAAGCAAAGGCTGCACGAGGCATCATGAGCAGGTCCACACTGAAGAAATCCAGGCCCCAGGACCACCTGCAGGAGAGGGACAAGAGGGACTCTGCATGGCAGTCCACCAGAAGACAAGGCAGTTCGATGCAGAACTAAAACCTCTGCTTACTAAAAGGTCCCAACAGGAGAAGGTACTTAACAGCCTGCTGAGCAATCACAGCTGCAGTACCTTGTTTCAGTACCAAGAGCCACAGATAACCACAAAGCCTATGGCAGACTGAGGAGAAGCTGGGAGAACCACAAGCTAAGTGTGCATCACACCACTCAACTAAATCAAGACTGGGTGGAAAGGTAGGCATGACAACAATTTACAAACAACTGACGGGCACTCATACCAGCAGTACCAAGGGAATTATATTCAGGGCAAGGGAGACCACAGCACGTGCCCACCCCATGTGTGCCTGGCTCTCCCCAAGTTTGCTTTTCTGCTACCCAAGTTATCTACTTCCTGAGCTGCTGCTACAGCAAACAAGCTTTTTTCAAATCTGAACTACAGCAGAGCTACTCAATGAGAGTTATGGAGAGGACAGTTTAGAGAGACTAATGAAATCATGAATCAGGAAGAAAGAACAGCAGGAAAAGTTCTCAGACAGTTTTTTTTCAGCTTTGGGAATCACTTCCCAAAGGAAGTGGTATAAGGCAAACCACTTGAGTAAAACACTCAAGACAAAACAATGAAATTCTGCACTCCCATCAGAAATTTGTGAATATTCTTAGAGAAATAAGCAATCCTCGAAATCCATCCTTCACAAGGGTGGGCATTACTGGGGACATGTCACAGATCAGACGCCTGAACACAGCAAAATGAGTTCCCTGGCTGCACCCACAAAGAGCACCAGTTTTAACTGTGGACATTTCATTTTGAAATAAATATAGTTTATTTACCGTGTGGCTGGCAAACAGATACAGCACTTACCAGCTCCAACTTTGATCAAGGTAAGGATTATGCATGCCTGTCAGCTTTTCACCTTTCAGCTGAAACATCTTTGAAAAGGACAAAAGTTGAAGGTGTTCACATCTTAAACTTGTCTTGTCTTGCCAACTTATTGCCAATGGCTCACTGTTTTTGCAACCCTTATAAATAGAGCCTTAGGCAAGCTTGCAAAATGCTACTTAATCATTTCCCAGAGGCAAGTAATATTTTTTGTGACAGGAGAATGAATCATCGTTTTCGTCGCTGGGATGGATGTGGACAATGAATATCTCTGCTACTCTTAGTCTTGTTTAATTTGGTCCAATTTACATCTTTCTAGTAGCATAATACTACTTAAAAAAACCCCGTACAAACAAACAAGAACAACAAAACCTCCTCAGTGCTACTAAGCTGTCTCATTTCTCAAAACTAATTTTTCTCACGCTACCAAGTGATCTGTGTGCCAGGAGTACAAGTTATTTAAATCTGTTTCCACATACATAAAGTCCTGCTTCATTTCAACACCTTAGCACACAAGCAGCATTAGCCATGAGTGGTTCCACTAATCTAAATGGAGACAATCCTTACTCCTAAAGGTTTGTGTATCTTGGCATGAACAGAACTGTAGCAGCAATGGCAAACCTACCAGAAAAATCAACATTTTCATCCAACAGCTATGTGCACATGTGCTGACATGAATGGACTGTTGTATTCTATCAAGGACAAATGAAACAAACATGAATGCTGGTCAACTTTTTTTCATAAATAGTCACAAAGACTACCTAATGAGTTTAACAGGCAGTCAGATATTTATTCCATAATATAAAGACATCTGACATGGGCCTAAACAGTGAGTCAGAATGAATTTCCCATCGCTTCGTGTTTCCTTCCAACCACCAGTAAATGAAGGCAGTAACAGGAGACAAAGCGCTGCGCTACTGCTGTAAGATTTTTCAGAAATTCCCATGCGGGACATGACACAGAGGCCTCACATTCCCACTGCCATCCCGACACAAGTATATAGCAAGCTACAGAGGCTCAGAGCCAGTTTGGACGGATCGAGCAGCCAAACGCTGCACTGCGACCATCCCGTCATTCAAACTGCACATACCCCGCTCTGAGTGCTCGCCTTCTGCAGATACGTGCAGGTCAAAACCCTGGGTACTCAAGTTCCTGCACTGCCTCACTCCTTTCGCTCCCATTCCTGTACCTCCAGCGCCCGCTTCCCGTGGAAGGCACCTTCCCCCTCCGGCCGCCCGCCCTTCCGTGAAGCCGCCCGAAACTTTCCCAGCCGAGTGTTGCCCCTTCCCCGGGAACCACCGGCGGGAGGCGGCGGCCGGGACCGGACACGGCACCGGCACTGGCTCCGTCCCTCTCGGAGAGGAGGGGTCGGGGCGCTGCCCGGGTAGGGCCGGCCCCGAGCGGACAAAGGCCCGGCCGGCCCCGGCGGCACGAGAGGCCCGAGGCCGCCGTCCCGCCACCACAGGAAGCCTCAGGCTGGGCCCGACACCTTCCCGCCCACAGCGCCGGGCAGGCACGGCGGGAGGCGGCGCCCGGTCCGCCGCCCGGGACCGGCGCCGAGGGACCCGCACATGGGGCGGCGGCGGCGGCTCCCGGCGCGGGAAGCGGCGCTCCCAGTCCCGCGCCACCCGCTGGAGCCCGCCCGAGGCGCTGAGCCCCTGGGCGGCCACTGGCACCGCTCATCTCGCTCCCGGCCGGCTGCGATCCCCGCCCGTCCTCCCGTTACCTCGGCCATGGCTCCGAGCAGCGGGCGCGCTCCGGCCCGCCCGGCTCGCTGCGGCTCCTCTGCCCCGGCGTCCTGGGCTGGGCAGGGCTGGGCGCGGCGGGACGCCCGGGCTCTCTCCTCGCTGGCTGCCCGCCGCCGCCTGCTCCGTGCTGCTGCGGGAGCCCGGCCCGCGGGGGAGGTCCGCACTCCGCTTTACCCGCCCCGGAAACACATTCCTCCCCGCTGCCGTCAAGCGGGCCGGGGAGGCGTCTGCGGCGCGGCGCGGCGGGCAGGCACGGGAGAGCCGCGCTTGAGGCGGGGCTCGGTGCCCGCTTCCCTCCCGCTTCCATCCCGCTGCCCGCCAGCGCCTTATTTGGCGGGGCTTGCCAGCGGCCCGGCCGCCGGCCCCAGCACTGCAGCCCGCGGGCTGGGCCGGTGGGCGAGGACCGGGTTGGGGCTGCCCCGCGGCTTCCTCGCCCCGCCGGTGCCGACAGGCTATACTCTGGAAAGAGCCCAGCCCTTTTCCAGGGGTGTTCTCCTTCTCTCTTTCCTGCCTGGTTATTCCACGCTCGGCGGCAGCGGGGAATCTGGGCAAAAGGGAGTCGCCCGTTCCTCTTGCTGGCAGCTATTTCCAAAAGCAATGGAAGTCACTAAGTGATCGATGGATGTGGAAGTCACCAAGCGATGAGTGGGCTTGGCTGGTGCTAACACACGCTCCGAGCTAAAAAGTGGCTTTCCCCAAGTCCCTCGGCCGGAGCCCGCTGGTGGTCGGAACGTGCTCTTGGTATTTTAAAGTGCCCTTTAAATTAGGTACTTGGGAAATTACCGATTAAAAAAGAAATAAAAACCATGCCATTCGACACCTTTTTGAAGGTAAGATGTTGGGAAACGTAAGCTATGAACTCACAACTGAGAGCTCTAAGCATTGCCTTTATATGTGACAACTGGAGCTTGTGTTAGTTCTTGTTTTTGCATTGTTAACTTAACCAGCAGTTCTGGTTAAACAAAACTTGTTTATAGTTTTAATAGTTTTAATCACTTTTTGCCCTGCTTGCTTTCTAGCTGCATTTTGAAATAAGAAAGGAATGATGTTTTTACTTTACTCAAGTGTGGCCTGTGATTCAACCCCATGTTCCACTTAGGCAGTGCAGTGGTTTAGGGTGCAGTCGTGTAACAGCTGTTTTAGCAAAAGCTTTTAATGCTGGTACAGCTGTAATTGCAAAACTGTTTTAGTGGTGTTGGAAAATGAGATTGAAATGACAGACTGCTGCTCCAAGCAGCTCCATCAAAAGCAAGCACTGGACAAAAGAAATAGTAGATAAATAACTGACACACTGCACTCAGAGATAAGGACAGCAGGGACTATATGTTTCAACAGCTAAATCAATATATGATATTAACACTGTCAGGAAAGAAAAAAGCCACCAGAATGCCAAAGTCTTAAAAATGGTAAAAATTAATGTGATGCGAACTAAAAGCAAATGCAAGGGGAATAGTGATCTGCCAAAAATGTGGGAAATGTAAGTATTGGAAGATAAAAATTACTATTATCTGAGGTATTCTTCTCTGCTTCTTTGTTGCAGGGGGGAAAAAGCACATCTGGGTGTTAATTACAACAAGGTTGTGGATTTTGATCCTTGTATGGACCATTCACTTAAAAGATGGACTTGATCCTTGTGGGTTTCTTCTAAATTGGAATATTCTGTGATTTTGCCAGAATATGCAAATAGTGAGCAGCCATCCACTAGAGTGTACCACGAAGAAGTGGTGGCAAAAATGTGCTACCAAGATCACTGGGGCTCTGAGGAGTAAATAAAACTGCTCAATAGACTGGTTCAAGTGCTACCCAGTGCTCTGCTCAGATCTTATTGTGTCAGATGGCTGGCTGTGCTGAGCAATAGGAAATCAACAGGAAAAAGTCTCACAAATGGCTGAAAAAAATCGCTGAATTATTTGGCTGCTTTCTGGACTCCTTTGGAGAGCACAGATGGGTATGAAAATCATTTGTTATTTTCCAACACTTCTGAAGTACTAAAGATGTCAGAAAAAAAAAAAGTGCTGGAATTATCTGAGCCAGTAGACACAATTGTCAATGATGTCAAAATGTTTAATGTAGCGTCTCTATACTGCAGTGTACATCACATCTGGGAGAATGAGTGAACAGTTTTGCACAGGAGGGGTCTAGAAAAGATGGGCTTTTATGGATTGAGTGGGAAGCTGAGAAGTGTTTAGTTCACTGTTAACTTATCTTGCAGATATAGATTTCATTATAACTTTTACACAAAATGAATCCCAAACGGGGTTTTGGTGTGTCCAGTGTTGCCTTTGCAAAGAAGCCAGCTCTGTAAATCAGGGGTGCCCTGCTGCAGCTCCAGGGCTGGGGCTGAGTATCCCTGTGCCAGGCAGCTCTACTGCAATCCCTCCCAGTGCTTGGCTGGGAACCTCAGGAGTCGGGGATCACTTGGGTGCCTCGGGAGCCACTGCCTCCAGAGAAGCAGGAACTGGTTGGCAGGAGAAGCTGCAGCCGTTCCTAACCAGTTATCAGGTTATTTCCTTGGCTGCAGTTTCCCATTTGCCACATGTTGCTGCCAAGCTGCTGAACTCTGACTTACTAAAGCCCAAACAGCCAGGGAGCTGTCACCCTGTTCTCCAGCATCTGCTCCACTCCTGCAGCTTGCAAAGGTTTTAGAGGGAGATACTTTTCAACTGGGGCCTCACTGATAACAAACACAGGACTGCCATGGTTTGCACATTAATACCCAAATGAAAATGCTTCCCATCAGGGCACTTATTAGGCAACTTCATAATCTCACCAGCCTCTAACACTTCCACCTTTACTTCTTCCTACTGTACTAGATATCTCACTCACCTCTGCCCCAGGGAGTGATAATATATCTGTACTGCTCCACTTTCCCAACAAACTTTGTTACTGACAGAAGAGTAGTTTCCCTTTCCACTCTGCTTCTTTTCCTTCCCTGCTTCTTCAAAATGCTCCTACCCTACTTAAGGTATCCCTTTCTTTCCAAAGTAAAGAAAACCAAGTTATAAACCTGAGGTAAAAAATCATGATCCAATCACAAAAGATGACCATGTGATCACGGTCAGGGTGGGAGAGAAAACAGCCAAAGTCATTTTCCCAAGGATAGCAATGGAGCCAGGAAAAGAAAGCCGATCTCCTGGGAACTCATCAGGCTGCAGCCACCTGGGTTGAGCTGGCTGCGGGAGCACCCAGTTTTCCTGGTCTGGCCTTGGAGCAGAGCAGCAGCAGCTGCAGCCGCTGTTTTATTCCAGTGGCAGCTGTGCAGTTGCCAAGGCGCACTGTGAGCTCTGAGACCTTGCTGGCAGCTGGTCAGCACTGGGCTCTGACTTCCAGTGTGGAGAATGGAGGCGATGTTAGGGCTTGGACACAAGATTCATAGAGAAGGTATTATTAGAAGGGTCACTTAGTACAGGAAATGATGGTGCTAAATGGTTGTGGTCATTGCTTTTGATAACAACCTCTTTTTGGCTCCTCATGAGGGACAAGCAACCCTTCTCTGGAGGCAGGCAGGGAGCAAGTCTGGCAGCCTGTCAGCCATGTACAGCGTGCCCATGATATGGAATGTGGTGTTTACACTGGAGCCAGGTTCTCCTGCTCCACATAAGGAGTGAAGTGAGTCACAAATATTCAGCCAGGAGATTGCCACAGATTGTATCCTTCGGGCAAAGGCTTGCTCTGCAAGGTTGTCTGCCTGCTGGTCACAGGAGCAATGTGCAACACGTAGGTGCAATAAAGCTGATATATTAACACCTGGTTTATGATCAGTGCTTAGATCTCTGCTTTGTTCAATCGACAGTCCTGTGTTTAACATGAGCCTGAAGAGGTCAGAGTCCACCAAGGACTTCCTTCAGCTCGCCAGCGTTTAAAAAGCAACTTGTGTCTGTCAGGCAAGAAGAAAGGAGAGGTCACCAGAGCACATGGCCCTTCTGGTGGGACTGTGTGCTTGGTGGCACAGAGCAGGCCGTTGAAGTAGAGGAGCTGGGTGACAGCTTTTGTTACAGCTCCTTATGCTTGAAATGAAGCATGTTTTCTACAGAACTAGATTTAAAAATTTCAGTCTTGAAAATATTTTAGTGTTTAATTATCCAAGAAAAGCTGCCTATGAGTGATTAAAAATATCCACAAAGGATGATAATTCTGAAGGCGGCACAGTAAGTTTCTGAGATTCAGCAGTTAGTTAGTTCTTACCATGTGCTGCTCTTATTCTGTGAGACGCTGAGATCACGTGCTTACATATTCTGTTCCCTCTTTCTCAGGGGATTCCTACTCTTTAGAGAAGCAGCTCATGCTCATTCGGGGAAAAAATGAATTCCACAGCCCCCAAAGAAATGAGCAAGGACAATTGCAAGAGCTTTCCTTGAAGAATTCTACTTCGGTTTTCCCCAGAGGGACATTCTGCAGCCTCAATGAAGTAGTTATTAGTGCATAAAATTACTGAAAATTAGACTTTTGCAGAGGAGGGAAAGGATAGAAATGAGAAAGGAGGATTTTGGTAACATCAGCTGCAGTAAAAGTAGGAGATGGTAGCAATCTACTGGTACTGAGAGTCTGTCATGAGAGTGGGACTAAGGACAGATTTCATGTTCATTGATATGTAGGGGAAAGAGGAGCTATGTGGAAAACAGAATATTTTAAGCAAAACTAGTAGGCAAGAAAAAAGACAAAAATAGTCTGAAAGAAATAGATAGTAATGGTACAACTGGGAAAAGATTTGGTCAAATAGAAGCACTATTGTATAAGGTAATTGGCTGTTGTAGTAGAAAACAATGGAAAAAAAGGCAGAACAATATTTTTCTAATACTATTTCTGTCAAGTAGAAGAGTCCTATATTGAGATTGCTTTGAAACCCCCAATTTATCCTCCCCGTTATTACAGACCTGAAGTTATTTTCCTGATTGCGTTTCTTCAAGTAATTTCATTGACTTTTTTTAGAAATTTTTTTTTTTTATGACTGATATCTTAAATGCTTTGGCAGTAATGATGTCTGGATGAAGATGCCAGAGATTTAAAACCAGAATCTCTCGCTTGTGCACTCTGAATGATCCCCATATGATGATACCTTTCTAGAACAAGTGCCATCAATATTCTCTTTCTTAAGAGGTTATGTCTGGACATTAACAACCGTTTTGCTTGAATATTAATTTATCCCACTACCTTGTCATCTAAGCAGAGTCTAAGCAATTCTGACTTTCTGTTGTCTATTCACCCAGGTTTTCTTGCCTTCTTTATGATTCTGACGGCAGTTGCAGTTATTTTGCAGCAGTAAGCTGTGTAACTGGCAGGACTCATCAAGCAAACAATTAAATTCCTCAGTTTACAGGTGCAGGCTCTTAAATGAAATTCATCATCAGGTAGGGAGTATTGTAGTTTGCTAGTATCCTTTGTAGTAGGATATTCTGGCCACAGCTGACGTATTTAAAAACACAAAGTTCTGATTTTAGCTGGGTGTAATGAACCAACAAAGAATGAAAGTGAAAATATAGTTGTTGGTGAACTCATATACAACAGAGAGATTCACAAGCAATTTTGAGAAAAGCTCAGAAAGAGCAAGGTTGAACATTGCAAGGAGGTGATTTGATCACTCTAGTACAGGTTGAAAATGTATTTTAAAGTTACTATGATTCTAATGCACATGTAGGCTATCCTGGATGTCCCATTGCTCAGGTGGTAGAAAGACATTTGGCTTTCAGCCTTTTGCCTCACAGCATACTTGGGATCTGTGGTATTTTCTGTAACCACATACTTGAGTATGTGGCATTGGCTTTCTGCTGTAGCTGAGGCTTAGCTAAAATTAAACTGTCTTCAAACTAGTAAACATAAATCTTAATTCTCTTTGCTTGTCTGGTATCTGTATCACAAAAAATCTTGTACCATATGTGATCCATCCTCCATCTTGTCCTACCCTGTCCTTCCTTTTTATTCTCCCCATTTTTGTCTGTGATCATACAGATTTCCTCACCTGCTTTGAACAGTCCTCTTTCTCTGGTCTGCAATGTTGGGGTCTGGACTGTTCCTTTTGCCAGTGGCACGTGCACCCTCATGCTTACCCATTCCTGCTGCACTGATCTGTCCCCTATTCCCTTGCAGAAAAGATGAATTCCAAGGGCTGTTGAGGCACCTAACGTCCTCTGAAAATGAACTTGCAAGTTCCAAGAAAAGCAGCAGGTTCCACCAAGCTACTTTCTGACTGGAGTCTGCATGCTATAAATGAAGCTTTGGAAAATGTCAAATTCTAGTTTCTATCAGATATACATGTCCAGTCTCATAAAGTAGCCTAATTTACAACACTGTCATAAGAAGGGCCAGGGATGCCTCTAATGGCTTTAAGACCTTTGCCCTGAGGATGGGAAGTTGCAGGAATTATTTTAACTTCCTTTTTTTGTATCTGAGTTTTACACTATTGAAAATGGCAGTTCTCTTTTTGCTTTCCAAAGGAAAACACACAACTGCAGGAGAATGATTTTCTTAGATGCCTTCAGCCTGATGCATGAATGTAGCAAAGGTAATAGGTAAAGTGGAGTTATAAACAGAAATTTGGCCTTGACTGAAGGCAGTAATTCTTGCATACTAGTTTGGTAGGTTTATGAGGACATTGCTGAAGTCATATTAATGAATTTCCTAGAACTGAAATTTGTAAAAAGCTGTAAAACGGAAAGAAGATGCTCTTCAATTTAAATAATTCTCTTAGGTGACATAGCTGTAAGATAACATGTAAATCCTAAATTAAAATTGATCTGTGCTGTGTCTTTTCATTTTCTAAGCAGATCTGACAGAGTAAGTTTAAAAGCCATGATTAATAATATATATTAAATTAGCTTTGAAACATATCCATTTTGACAGTTTATCTTTTGACAGCATAAGTCTTAAAAAAAAAAAAAAGTACCTTGTGGCATTTTTTTCCAAACCCCTCTCCTTTAATTTTTTTCTTTATGAAAACATCATAAAAGGCTAGCATCTTATTTTAAATTAATTTGCTTTGTTTTATTATTTTTCAAATATCAAAGCAGAAATGTTATATTGGTGTAAATATCTATTTGTGGACTATAAAACTATTCTACAAGGCATCCTGAAGAACAGATCTGCTGTACTCAGGCCAGTGGATTCTCAGCTTGGTAAAGGTAAGAGCCGTTCTTCACCTCTGCTGGTTTCCACAGCTCCGCTGGCCCCATCGCTGCTGTCAGCTTGACAAAGAACCCCAGCCCGTGATCCATCCTGCAAGCAGCCAGCACCAAACTTTCCCTGAGATCTGTTTCAGCCACAGGCAGCTCCTTAGATTCTAGGCTGACACCAGCCAGTGGACAGAGTGATTCATGCTGCCTGAAAATTAGTGCCTGAAAAGTCTTACGTCTCTCTCCCTTGACTCTGACAACCAGTTTGTACTTGGCACTTAACTCTCCATGGGCAAAGTGAAGTGTGGAGAGCCCTCCCTCCCCTTTATGTTCCACAGTTGTGGATAATGGACCTGCCTGCTGGTAGAAAGTACTGTGCAAGCCATCCACAGGAAGTTGTGAGCTCTCTGCTAAGTAGATTAGAGACTGTAACCACGTCCTGAAGTTTTATAAACTTCTTACTCAGTTCTTATTCGGCAGAACTCTCTGTGAAACGTTTCCACTTAGTCATGGGCTATTCAGCACAAATGATTGATCAGAAACATTCCTCTAATGTAAATCAGCCTTATCATGTTTAAACACAAATATAACTTCTACCAGCCAGGATGTTATGCATACTGGGAGTGGGAGGGATGCAAACAGCTGGAAGCACTCCCTGTTTACTGAATCCACATTGCCATAGTGCTGCTTTGCACAGTTGGAGAATTGCTGTGCAGAAGGAGGAGTTCATGAAGAGTTTAAAATGATTTGGCCTTAAGAGCACATGATTTGCTTTTCATTTCATGCTTTGATTTCAGTCCTCTGTTTGGGCTAAAAATAAGGAGACAGAAATATTAAGTATACTGGCATTTTATTTATTTCACTAATTTCACTGCCATCTTATAGTAGAGAATATCTTCCCTCCGAATACTTGTTTCACATTTCAGAGATTTCTTTCATGCTGCTGGGAGATGTATTTTCTGTCTTTGAAAGTACCATAAAAGTACAGTGAACTGACTCAAGCTGACTCATGGTTGGGGCAGATGATCCTTACAGCTCAGCTGATTCTGGATAGCATTGTAGGTTATTTATACAATATGTTTAAGGCTTTCAAGTGACTTGTTTGTTCTTCCTTATTTAAAATTTAATTTTATACCAGGCAGGCCTTGGGTATTTATATAACAATTTTATCTACTACACCTCATCCTTTTACTGGAGGTAAACTGGGTAAAAGTAGTGTATTTTTTGTTTGAAGGCTTTTTTGTTTTCTGTTGGGAAAGGATGGGACGGAAGTGAAAATGAAGGTTGTTGTCTGGACATTTTTTCTTTAGTCATACTCTCAGCCTTGACTTCTAAGTGCAAACAGGAACTTGAGTCACTTGTGGGAAAAGGTGCAGACTTGTGTGTGTCACTTCACCTGCAGTGCATTTGTCCTTTGCTCTTATTTAGTTATTGAAGTAAAACCAAATGACACAGCACTGATAAATCCATATACTGAACTACTTATATCACCTTACCATCTTTATCTTACTGAACTTACCATCTTAAGAGCACTGTGATATTTCTGGAAATAAGCTTTTTCCTGGGATACAGAAAAGTGAGCTAATTTTAAAAATATCTTTTTTATTTTTCACTTGGTCATTTTAATGATTTTTTTCTTCTCACAGAAATCTAGTAAAAGAAATTCTCAGTTATGAGATAATTCAGGTCTAAAAGAAAATCCCAGGATGGTTGTATTAAATGTCTTGCTGTATGACAGAGGAGATCTCATCCACCAACTACACAATATGCAGTTAATTTCATATAGAAGTTCACTGACAGTTTTCTCACATGACACTCTGATGTTGTATTTACAGTTTCATATCCTTAAGCTTATATCCAGTGATGAAGTGTCCCCTCAATGATACGGTTGAGCAAGGAATGTGAATTCTGGTGTCTGGTTCATTAAATTTTAGATGTCACCTCCTGTCATTTTCCTTTCTTTCCAGTACTGGTAAATAAAAGAAAAAATTCTATGTGATTACATTTCTTGAAGTGAGGGAAAAGAGGTGGATTAATTATTGTGTAAGTGGAATCTGAATCTTGATCTATTTATGTCTGTACATATATATGCATATACATATGTGTGTATGTATGTGATTTATGGAGGTTTTTCTCTTCTGCACAAAAATCTTTTTTTAAACTGCATCAGAGTGATAACTCTCTATACTGTCTGGTTTTAATACGGATTCAGAACATTTAAATAACTCATCTAGATGAAGTAGCTATTTACTGATTTCTTAAAACTTTATAGGCCAAAGTGTATGGGCTAAATTCAGGACAAAAACAGTTCTGGTTTTGATTTCTTCAGCAGTGTTATTGCAATATTCTCTGAGTAACAAGTTTCATGTTAGCATTTAAGTTCCCAAGTTTCATACCCCCACTGGTGTACCTATTTGTTCTAGAAATAAGTAAGATTTGTCGCTCTTCATTTTGGATGGATAATTGCTCTAACTTATGCTGCTATATGACCCTGCTGCTCATGATTTTTCTAGGGAAAACATGAACCTTAGTGAACCCATGAATTCCTGAAAAACTAGTGAAGCCTCTTCAGCTAAATGCTTGTACCTTTATGGTTTCCTTGCTTTTTAAATGAGCTGTGGTAACATTTCAATTTGATATCAAAATCTATTGTTCAACTAAACTGTTCTTTCCTTCTCCTGTGAGTTGTTTGGGCAGCAGCATGCAGACTGCAGTACTTACGGTTGCTGCACCCTGTTCCTGACAGCATGACGGATGGTGCTGTGCTGCTGGCATGGCTCAGCAGCCCTGGGCTTATGCCATTTGCTTCATATTAGGCCCCTGGTTAGAGTTATCTCAGCGAGGAAATGTCCCATGGTAACTGCCAAAGCTTTTTTTGTTTCACAGCCCTTCTTCTACTGGTGCTTCAAGTCCCCACCCCAGGTCAACCTCCCCACAAACCCTCGTCCCAGGCTGCTGCTGTCAGCCTTGGTGCTGCTCTAAACATTGTGCTTGTCCTTGAGTGTTTTTCCAGATGCTCAGCTGCTGCAGGACTTTTGGCTACTGGTGCTGCTTGACAGCTCCAGTTCAAAATCCATTCTTCTGTTAAAAATATTCCTCAGGCAACCAAAAATATTCATGTCTCATCTCTCTCTGCATTTGCTAGAGATCCACTTATGGAGTCCAAACACTGGGGCACACATGGATACACCTGTTTCATGGAAAACCTTTCATGTTTTTGTATTAATTGGGCTAAAAAATGAGCCAGTAGTGTAAAAATATAATTTGGCTGTGCAAAATTGAGATACTGCTTATGTACTACTTTCTAATATACTATCACCCACTTGAAATTATTACTCAAGCATGCAAATTGGGTAACCTAAAAGAAAAGCCTGGCCACCTGTTCTCTGTGGCCTGCTTATTCTGTTGTTCCACCATCCTTTGAAAATTATTTTATTGAAAACACTTTTGCGAGCTGGCTGGCTGTTTTCCTGGAAAATAGCTTCTGAATAAATAATAGGATGTGGTGGAAACTCCATGGAAACTGTGGGGTTGTCAGCTCTGTTTCCAGCTGTTGTCCCCATCCACATCTCCATTGTAACCAGTGGATCTATTAAATTGTAAATCTTGTGGTTTCCCTCCTGACAGAGTTCCAAGTCCTTTCCTTCACATTTCTACTGTGTGGACAGTTTGGGTTAGGTCTTTTTACAAGTCCATGAACTTTATCCAGAAGGGATGACCATCAGCAATTATCAATTTGGTTGTAATAGTTTGGTAAACCTGTTAATCTAGAGTCTATTGGCCTCATAGACCCACTTAAATTGCAACGCTAAAAAGGGAAATTAGTCAAAATCAAGCATGGTTTTGATTTTTGCAAGATATCCTGTGCAGCTCTTTTTGGGCTGGGCTCATGATGGCTCATATTATTGTGAGTTCCTAAATCTAGAGTCCCCTGTGAGGTTTGGTATCTTAGAGTATGTATTTAATATAATGCCTATATTAAAAAAAAAAAGGGGAAATGTGAGTACTTTAGAACAATTATATTTCACATGACAAACATGACTTTTTTTCTACTACCTTAAATACATTATTCTGTGTTATATTTTGTTTTGAGTTTCTATTTTCATAACACAAAACTAGTTTCTTAAGTTTTATGTTCCTCAGTTCTTTAGACAGTGAGAGAAAGTAATACCCTGAAGGTCCTGGCAGAGGCTTCTGAAGATAGAAACTGTACAATAGGTGTGGTGTGCTTTTCCTCTGGGTAATGATTCTGCAAGGCAGGGCAGCATTGCTTCGTGTGAGATTGTCTCATTTTAAGACTGTTAAAAGCGTGGTTACACTATGATTTCTTTTCCCACTAAATACTGCCAAAATATTTTAAAATGGGATTTCATTAAAACAGGTCAGACTTTGTCACACACAAATAATTAGAAAAAAAGGCAGCAACTTCTTGAAGAGAATTAAAAGTACTTGAGTTTAGTATACAAGGACACTAATCTTCCACTGGAGAGTAGGGAAAAGGCAGGGCTGGCATGGACTGTCCTCCTGTCTCTTGTTTTCTTGAGCAAGAAGAAAGGAAAGGTGTTTTCTAATAAAACTATGAAAGAAAATTGAAATAGTGTCAACAGACCTGAAACTCGAGTGTTCTTCTTCATTGCTGCATTAAATTGAGTCCAGTAATGGAGAAATGTATCTCACGGCTGAGTATCAACTGAGTTTACTGCAACTTATTAAAAAGAAGACTTTCCATTTGCAAAACATATATATATTAAAATAAAATTTAAAAAAAAAGGCAGCTTTTTCCCTCCCAGCTTAATCTGGAAACATTTTTGTGAGCTAGAAGTTGCTGGACCTGCCTGTCTCCCAGCTCAGAGCTGTATCTGATCACAGGGCTGTAAAGTTCTGCAGCCTCTGGCATTGTCCAGCCCACATCTGTGGGGCTTCCTCAGAAACACCCGCTCTGCTGAAGGTCTGCCAAGTAAGAGATATTCCAGACAGACCATTTCACATTCAACAGTACTGGGTTTTTTGGACAAAACTTGGTTGCAGCAGTGATCTTATAAATAGCTCTGTCTTATCTTTGGCAGTGGCACCAAGCATGGAGATAGGAGATGCTATCTTTTAGTATGACCTTGGACTAGTTTTCGCTTAAATAATAATTTTAATGGAGCTTGTAAGCAGAGTTTCACTTTTCTGACCCTCCATAAAATTTGTGATGCAGGTATCAGCTTTCTGAAACTTGCTAGCATCTTTTCCCTGGCAGGAGTAGGAACAGGAGCTGTGACCCTGGGCCAAATGGCTCTGGAACAGGACTTAGAAGGAAGTGGCAGTGCCCGCTTGCTATGGTTCTTCCCAAGGCTATTGATCCTTGGTGAAGACACAAAATAGATCAACTGGCTGTGCTATGATCATTCTTACTTTTTTTAGTGTACAAGGTGTACAAGCCCTACTGAAGCCTCTTCTGCTATTGAGCAATAAAGTATTCCCTCTTCCTGTAGACTTGCTTCCAGATACATTTCCTGCTGCTCACCACGACATCAGCTGATTTTGGAGCCTTTGTGTCTGTGAGGGCATTTGACAGATTTCTCGCCTCTGCACATTTTTATAAGCACTTAGTATTCTGATGAAATTTCTATCTCTCTGCTGAGGTTTTTTTTCAATCTATATAAGAAATTTAAACAATCTAAATATGTGGAATTTGGTTGGCAAATGGAGGGAGGAGGATTAACATCTACAAGTATTCAAAGGATACTGACATCAAAGAAGGAGAGGAATTTGTTAGGAGTATCCAAGACCTTGTATTAGACTCAAGAATAACTAAAACCAAAGCAAAAATGTATTTTTGGACAAATACGAGGAAAAAGCTTCCAAGGTTTACTGCTTTGTGGATGAGACTCCAGAAATAAAACCCTTTTGTCTCATAATTTTTAAAGTTTTCTGGAATTCTGCAGATAGAAGTATGCAGTAGAAGAATGGAAAAGGTGACCCAAGAGTCATGATTGAAGTTCTCTAGGAAGAAACAAATTTGGTTTTGGTGTCATTTATATGATGGCAGTCTACAGACAGAAAATAAGACTAAAGGGAAAAGCTCATCCATGCCCTGAGAGAATTGTGGATTAAAGCTCTGATCTGCAGTTGGGTCTGTAGAGATGAACCCTGCAGACACAGGACTGTGGAATTCCAGTGCCTGGAGGGCTCTGCAGAGCCATATATCTGGCTGCAGAGTAAGATTTGTGTGAAGAGACCCAGCTTCAGCTTGGATCCACTGGGTGCAGGGAGCACCATCCTGGGTGTTCGGGTGTTTGATCTGGAGTTCTGGGAAACTTAATTGCTGATGAAATCACCCATCTGCTTCATCTTTCCCATTTGATATCTTTGTCCTGTTCTAAAAAGTGGCAGAGATGCCTCTTTGCTGGCAAAAGAGAGTCCCAGCAGTTTCAGAGAGTGCTCCCCAGCCCAGGATTGGGTACACAGACGTGCGTGTTCAGACATCCTTTCATGATACGAGAATGAACTTGTCTGCCTGACTAATCCGATCTGCGAGTAGAGAAGAAACTGCCCTTCCCCTTAATTTTTTCAAGTAACATGTCTGAGAATGGTTGGCTCTTGAAAGTGTTTGTGGCTTGGCCTCTAAGTCCCTTTCTAGGAAAATGAGAAGCTTTTGCAAACCGGATGATTACAGGACAATGCAAAACAAGCCCCAAACCTATGTTTGTTGTCTTGTTATGGGACTTATGTACAGAGGCTGTACAGAAAACTGCTTGGGAACACTTTATTTTAGTTTTGGACATTTATTTTCTCATGTACAAAAAATATTGGCTTTCTATTTTTAAAAATTGTAACTGGAATTTCTCAACCCTATAACTTACTTAGGGAACGTTTGAAATTATATGAAGCCTGTGCTGTTGAGATGAAGGTATGAGATCAGCAGCAATCTCTGTACTGCCTTCTGAGGCAGTGTTACATGAATTTTAGTACATTAGGGATTTTTTTTCACTGAGGGATCAGAAATGCACACAGTGTTGGAAATGCAGCCACAGCATAAAATTATCTATTTTTTAGACATAAAATTGTATCTAATGAAGCTTTCTCAAGACCTGCACTCACAGCTGTACTCCTTAGTTACTAATTAAACCCACCTTAGAGCCTCCGCATACAGAGGAACATATTTTCTTCCTTGTTTCCATATCTTTACATCTCTTTCTCTCTTGCTTCCTTTTCCATTTTTCTTGCACATCAGTTCCTCCATCATCTGTTCAGTTCAGTGTGTTCTCCCAGCCTGAGTGGAAAAATTTAAAAAATCCTGAAGGAGGCTTACAGTATGGAAGCAGCAGGAAATGAGGGTGCAGAAACAAAAAGAAAGCTCTTACTCATTAAATGGTGTGGCACTCTCGGCAAGAGGGGTAAAAAATGTGGTGAAGAGGGAAAGACTGTGCATGCTTAAAATCCAGCCTGAACTGGGGCCATTCCTCTTCTGCTTCTTCCTAGCTTCTGCCTTAGCTGAACTGAGGACTTTGGCCTTTATCCCCACAGTTAATGAACAGGAGAAACACAACCCCCCATGAGGCTAGCCTACACCAAAAAGGATATGTGTAATATGCTTATTTTTCAGGGACATCAAGAAGTAACCTTTGAACTGAAGTTTACTCCAGTAAACAAGACAAAAACTTGGGTTCTGAGAGTGGATTGTGAGAGTAAATATTTCTGCTTGAAATATTTCTTACATTCCAGAAATAGCTGGGGTGTTTTATATGACCTGTAGATATGCAACCCGTTCTAAATTAGTATAATTTTCATTTCAAAATGTAGTGTTTATCCCTTTTCTAAATCTTTAACAAGTATTTTAAATCAGACTTACAACAATTTTCTTGTTGGACATGTACTGTTCTTTCAGCTCACAATTATTTTATTCCGAATTATATTGGTTTTCATCACCTGAGTATGTCAGTCTTTTGCTTACTGCTGTAACTAGTGTTAAATGAAAAATGATCTGAACTGGCTTCCAGTAGAAATTAGCTTAGTTATTGATGTCTCTACAGCAATGGCCAAATGAAACACGGAAAGGTTTGCAGTAGGTATCTAGGAAGGCTGGGAAGGCTCTGTGGTTAACTGGAGATGAGCACTGTGGTGTCATGGTTATGTTCCTTGTAATATCTGAACTAGCTGAGGAAGAGCTTGTTTATGCATTTTTGCACACCAGCCAAAATTACTGCAGAAGCTACAGTTGAGCTGCTGGGGTTTCTTCAAGCTGAATACCTTTTAAGACGTCGTAGTCATCGTTTCAAATGCTTCCTAAAATCAAGTTGTTGCAGATAATATCCATGAAATTGTTTTCTTTTTTATAGTAAGAAAGAAAGTGTCTTTGTTTATCAGATGTAATCCCTTTTTATAACCCAGTTCTCGCATTGTCTGGTCCCTATTACTGATAGCTTCTATTAGTGGAGCAAATTGTCTCTAATTTGGAATTCAGAGCGGACAACTTGTCAGTATTTCTATTTTACCCTTTAAAAAAACAAATCACTTTTCTGATCAGCTTTTGAGTGTGAAAGATTCTCTCATAAACCACATATAATTCTGTTCTGAATTGCTCTTTTTGCCTCCAGACAGTAATGACCACATAAAATAGCAACACAGAAGACCTGTACACCTCTCACCAATCGCTGAAGACTTCATGTTTGTGCGACCATAATATCAAATTTAATGGGTCTGTGGATATGTCAGTGAAAGAGATTCATAATGTGAGAAGTAAGATACTGTAATTCTTTACTCAGCCCAGCTTTGTGCTCAAACAACTGACCTGATGGGGCACTGAAAGGACTTCTTTCACACACTTGTCCCCCATTGTGTTCTGCAGGGGCCTTCACAGCATTAGAAGTATCTGACACAATTCCTGCTTTGTAGCAGTTCTGCTTATACCACTTTGGGTCCAAAGCAGCTGAAATACTGAGTCTCTTACAGTGAAAGAGGCTCTTTATTCATAGACTGTAAAGCCATAAGGGATCCTTGAGATCAAACTAGATGATCTCCTACATAACACAAGCCTTGCATAAATGCCTATTTGAATAAAGCATATATTTCAGAGAGCTTTTCACTTTTTGCTTGAAAGCCTCAGCTGATGAGGAATCCACCACAACCAGCTCTTGCATGTTCTTTTACTGTTTGCAATTTACAGCCTGAAGTCTGTTGCCAGTGTACAGCCTAGATTGCACTGCTCCTGTTTCCAATCTGCTCTTTTTCTCCTCTGGACTGTGACCAACACACATTTTTTACTTTTTCTTTCACAGTAGATAAAACAAAATGTAGAGTAGAATAATACCATATGTTTAGAGAAAAAATGTTAGTAAAAATATGAACATTAAATTTCTCTGTATTTTTTATTAAAATATATGGTACTAAGTTCCTACTATCAATTTTCAAGATTTACCATAGAATGTTAGTGAGAAATATTTAGGTGTGTATATATTACAGATGCAGGTAAACCCCAAGGGCATTTTCAGAGAGGCTGGAAGGAATTTGGCTCTGAGACCTCAATGCCTTTGTAAAGGAATGCCTTTGAAAAGTAACATTTCAGTTACTTGCCATCAGACCAGTACAACTGGAACAGGTCAACATCAAGTGCAGGTATTCATTTGGCTCTGAAAATGATGGGGCTGGATCAGCATTCAGCTGGTCTCAGGCGGAGGATTCTGGTGCCTGAAGATGCTTCTCACTGTCTGTTCTTGTGTATGAGACAGGTATGTTCAAGCATTCCCATGCTGTTGGGAAGCTTGCAATCACTCTTCATTAATTTGACGTGATTAATGATGTGATGACGCTAAAAAAACATTTCAAGCAACAAATACGAAATTAACAACTACAGTTCCAAGTAACATAAAAAATATGAGTCTTTACAAAAAAATGGGAGAATTGTTTATATTCTTCCATTCATTATATGCAGCTCTTACAGCAAACTGTCAACACACACTCACAACTTTGCAACAGTACTTTTAGAAGTGTATTTCCTGTAAGCCAGAATGTGGATTTACACAGTTCTAAAATTTTTTCATCAATTTGCTTTTTATGGCATCCTTGAAATGGATATCACTTAGCTAAAACTGGCTGGAACGTTTGGTAGGACAGGAATTTAACTTGAAACTGAAAAATAAGATACCAGTAAGTACAATTACGTGTCCCTTAAAAAGTCCATGAATTTATCTGTTCTTCCTCCTCTCTTTTTTACTTAATGCTGAAGAATTTTCTAGGTTAATGATACTTCCAGACATAAATTCTTCTCCCAAGGCATCTATTTTTCCACCTCAAACTGGTCCCTGAAACTATGTGGAAACATACCTTGTTGCGTGTGGTAAAGAGGAGAAGCAAGGGAGAGGTATCCAGAACTCGGTTTTTTGAGGATGGCCATCATGGAGGACTGGAATACCATGAAGTTCAGCCAGTTACTCAGAAGTTATTCTTGACACAAACAGGAGCAAGTTAAAAACAAATACAACTAGTTATTTACATAGTTGGAAAAAACCCCCCCATGAAATGAAGAACATGCAAAAATACATGAACGGAAATGAAAGTAGAAAAAAAAAACCCCAACACTCATATCTGGCAGAGGCTCTGGTTAGCACTGAATGTCCTTTCTCCCTTGATGAGTCATCTCTCAACCTGGTGGGTGCTTTACACTGGTCTTGATTCTACAGTTTGAGGTTGCTTTCTCAGAAAAGTCTCCTCCTAGGGGGCCCCTAGGTTTATTCCTAGCCCCCTTCAGAGTCAAGCTCCCCTCCTCACCCCCATGTCAGCTAGTTAATACAGGCAAGGAAGGATTTCCACTGTCATGCCAGTACACTGGTGTTTACAGCTTCCTGCTTCTGTGAGTTTAGGATGGAACCTCAACTGTGTAACCGTGGACATGGTTCTCTTTTCCAAAGAAGCTATGCCAATTACTAGCAGTAGGCAGGAAATTGAAAGTTCACATTTTTGCAGTTAAATAGTAATGTCACACATTCACAGAAGTTAGAGTCATAGAATCATTTACTTTGGGAAGGGCCTCTGAGATCATCAAGTCCAGCCATTAATCCAACGCTGCCAAGTCCACCACAAAACAATATCCCTAAGTGCCACATCTATGCATTTTGTAAATACCTCCAGGGATGGTGACTCAACCACTTCCCTCAGCAGCCTGTTCCAATGCTTGGCAATTCTTTTCAAGGTATTTTTCCTAATGTCCAATTTGAACCTCAAATTCAAACTGAGGTCATTGGTGCAAATTGAGGTAATTTCCTCTTGCCCTATCACTTGCTGCTTGGAAGAAGAGGCCAACCCCAACCTGGCTACACCCTCTCTTAAGGCAGTTGCAGAGATTGGTAAGGTCCGCAATGAACCTCCTTTTCTTCAGGCTAAACATCCCCAGTTCCCTCAGCCACTCCTAAGATGTACTCCAGAGCCTTTATCACTTTATGCTTGTTGAATCAGTGAAGTAGTATCAGGAACTGGATGTCTGATAAAGCATATAAAGTTTAAATAGCAAAATTTCTGTTTCCGGGCTTCTAGGTCTCTTGAGACAGGGAAAAAAATACTTATAGCTATGTAAAGAGTGAAAGTGAGTACTTGATTTTACTTGCAAAGTGAAGCATGGGTCCTTTAACAGAATCCCTGTGAAAGGTAATTATATCACTTGAATCTTTTCCCAGCAGTTATATTTTGAACTGTGGAGGTTGCCAGGCCGAGTGGCTTTACTTTGCATGCCACTCTGTTATTTCACATTGCACCAAAATGAGCATCCCCTTGCCTGTCAACAAGCCACTAAATAAAGTATCTGTTTACTTTCCGAGGCTGCCAAGTTAGGCAGAATTATAAATAGAAAAATAACTCTGACAGAGTAAGAGGGCTGAAATTTTATCGTGAAGGTTTTCTGCCCAGTGGGGTTTAACAGCGTACTTAGGCTCATGTTTTCTCGATCCTTTTAGTCACATTCCAGGCTGATGCTTTGAAACAAATTTTTGGCTTCCGAAGCAAAAAAGCAGCAATACAGCGGTTGTTGTGTGCCATCTAGTGTTCTCCATATGAAGCAGATTCCTGAGCAGGTTCGCCTGTGTTGCACGGGAAGGATGTCCCACATCCTGCCGCTGGAAGACCATTGCAGTCCGTGCGCAGCGCTGGCAGCGGGAGGAGGACCCTCCGTGCTGCTGGCTCCAGGGCTGGAAAAGGGATGGAGGAAAGAGACCCATGGGAGGGGAGAGCACTGAAATAGCTCTTTCAAGTTATAGATAGATATCACAGCTTAAAAATCCCCTGCAGCTTGCACTAGTATATAACTACCACTAGATCACATCACAACCACAGAGCACTGGAATACAGCACATCGATGCTCTGACAGTCCCTGAACGGGAAGAAGAGGAATTTGGCTTAAAGCAAACAGATTGAATGTCCCTGTGCTGCAGCTGGATATAGTGTAAGTCTAATATAGACTCAGATCCTTCAGGGCCCCTGCAGGAAGATACCATGCTCAGAACGAGAAGAGCAGTTTACACACTTCATCTCTAAACTATTTTGGTTTAGTCTGTCACTCTTCCAGTACATCTGTTTTTATTGACCCCAAAGTAACTACACCGAATACTTTGGGATGGGTGTTCTAGTAAGTGACTAATTTTAAGCGGTGTTAAAAAAAAATGTCTGGCAAGCTGAGAAACTTGCTGGAAAGGCAGCAACTCCAAGGTGGTTTGAACCTTGCCAAGGTTATTATGAAAAGTCTGTGAAAATTCAGAAAATTAAATCCGCCCAGTCCATGTCTCTGACAACTAATCCATGGAGATTGTTATGTAGCTCTGGCACTACTTATGTGAGTTTTGTGGATGACCACAGGGCAAGCATTTGAAACCACACATTGTTCTGGGAATTAATGAGAAAGCGAGGTGTTGAGAAAGAGAATATTACATGGAATTGAAACCATTTGAATTAGAGAAAAAAATACTACTGGGTTGGAGGGAAGGAAGCAGACCTAAGCAGCAAGTTCAAGCTGGATTTTGACAGGACATATTTCTGTCATGACCTTTTGTTCCAGTACAGGTAAATAAAAGTTATTTTGGAGGCATAATTCTTTATAAACAAAAATCAGCATATGCAACTGTACATAAACCATGTTGAAAGAAAAATTGAACTGGTAACTAATTTTCTGGTTATTCTATGGCTGTAGATGAAATATGGAAGGAATATGCTTTTTAGTAGAATGCTTATTATTATGAAAATTGGTTCAAGAAGATCACTTGGTAGAGTCTCTAGGAAGAGTTGAACTGTCTGACATTAAGTGGGTATGTTAATATTATTTTTGAGATCCTTCAGAAATCCAGGACAATCCACTGTGTGCATGCACTGAGCCCACTTTATAAAAGCAGTAACTGAAAATAATTGTGGTGACGACCACATGTGAGAATGTTGCAGATTTAGAAGCTGTCCTCACAGGCAGTACAAAGCCCAAAATAGGCAATTGTACACCTTCACAGTGATATTATCTTTTAATTCAATTGCTTTTGGCCCCTAGACCTCTGCTCTTCCTCTTTTTAATATTGGAATCAACACTTTTTTTCTCCCAGTACTTATTGCTTTCAGTAGTTAAAGCAAAAAGTTAAATAGGCTTTGCAAAAATTTATTAAAAAGAGTCAATGCACTTGAACTAGCCCAAGAGATATCTCTTGCAGACAAATGAATAACCATGTGTCTCTTTTTACTAACCACTTGTTCATTCTTTGGATTTAAGTCAAAATCCTGTCGGAAATTCAGGATTCTTTTTCTCTTAAATATAGCTTCTCTAAATCATGGGCTTGTCTCTGACTTTTCCAATTAGTTTGTTGTTGACCAGAATATCTAGTCGGAGATTCACATGCAACCTGGGTTGCCTTTGCTGCTTTCATGGTCCACTGGGCGAGTCACTGCTTAGTGATATCTCCCCTAGCATTCAAACAAAGGAAAACCTGGGAAGGAGTTATTTCTAGGAGGACTCCAGATGCATAGGTGATTATTTTTAGATCTGTACAAAGGGCAGGAGGTTTTTTTTTTTTTGGTCACATCCTGTGGATTTTGATTGAAAAATGGAACTTAAAGACAGCAGGGGATACCAGCAAACTCTGCATCAAGAGAGTGTGTGAAGGATATAAATACACATGGACACTGTCACCCAAAGGCTATCCCTAATATCACAGAGAATTTGTGAACTGTGTGTGTTCACAAATTTCTCCAAACTTTTACACTATGTCTTTCCTTTTATTTTGTGTGTATTTGTGTATGGTATGCACAATACAGCTACCAGCTGGTGAGGCTGGGCACTTCCTCCTATACAATGTTAATAATGGGGGGAAAATAAACATTGCACACAGTAGTATAAAATGATAATGCAGCCAGTTTCCTAAATGAAAGATGAGATAAAGCTTGAGTCTGTAACTCAGGAAACACATCAGCATTTTCATCACACAGAGCCTGGAATGCTAGCTATAAACAATAGGCTGGACACGTAAGGGGAGGAAAGGAGAGAATTACTTAGTCTAAACAATTTATCTAAGTGGACTTTAATGAGCTACTTCTGTGTTTCAGTACAAACACAGGGCTTTAAGTCAAATGAGCAGATTCTTTAAGGCAGCATCTATAGGATTGTTAGCAGCAGTGGAAGGAAGGGAGAATGGCAAGAGGATTGTGCAGAGCAGCTTTGTTGTCACTTTGAAGAGGGGAGCTACTCCATCCTGGGATAGGTCAGGAGAGGTAAGTGTTTATGAGGTTATTTACACTCTCCTCTGATCTTCCACATTGTTTGATCTCAGTGTTCCTTCATTTCCTATTTTATTCTGTCCAGCTCTGAAGATGCTTCCAGAGAAGACAGTGCAGCATATTAAAATGTAGAACTTTTCCAAGGAAAAGAATACTAAATCTCTGAGAATGAGTTATAGTCACCAGTCACATTTGTGTGACAAGTTTCCCTGTTGGACAAACATACATAGATGAAATCATATGATGAAGATCTTCTGAACACTGTAATGTGAAGTGGGACAAAGACTGCCCGGAGTCTCTTTTGTTTATTTTTATCATGGTAGAGCTTAGCAGCCTCCAACTTGGACCAGTGCCTATCAGACCAGCTCCAGCATGAAATGACAAGTCCTGCCCCAAAGTCTGCAAAAGCTGTGGTGGGACACAGCAAAGGCATATACAACCAAGCAGGAGTAGAGCACCTCAGCCAAAGATGACAGCCAGCTCTTGGTCCATCCTCAGGGTTTCATTTGAAGTGAGGTAACAGGCCTGGAGAGACGGGTAATCTTAGAAGTGATGGTGAAAAAGATTCATCAGGGTGAATCTCTCAGGGTCTACCATGGCTTCCTGGGCTTCCCTTTACCTTGAAATCAAACTTTCACAGTGAGGACTGGGAGGCAGAAATCCACAGTAAACACACTATAGTCACTATGGCAATCTTGTGGGCCTGCCAGAGACACCCTGACAGAGCTTCCTGTTAAAAAAGCTGTGGTTGTAGGGCTCCTGATGATCTGATTAAATAGGAATCTGCCTCCTTCAGGCAGCAGAAAGTGGAGAGGGGCACTTCCTCCCCAGTGAGAAGTGAGGGCACGCACATGACAACACCGAAGCCAAGTACAATTCTTTGCTTGGAAAGTTTTCAGGATACATAAATGGAGTTGTCTTTATTCTAGCTGTCTTTCCTCCTTGGAAGGCTGGTCTCATTTCTGAGTGCCTATCAGGGGAGCTGGAGAAAATCAGAACTATGACAATACTTGAATAGCTGGCAACCTTCCCATGCTTTCAGATGGCTTTTAAAACATAATGCTTTCGATTCATGCATTGCTAGGTAACACTGAGGCTGAAACTTCAATTTCAAGGTAATTAAGTTATCTGTTCCTCTCCATCAGGATTTTACTGACAAGGGCTAAAGGCCCCTGAGAACCAGAGATCACAGCAGAACGATGGAATTGCAAGGCTGGAAATTTCTGGAGTTCTGTGCGTATTTATACACTCACTATGCATCAGCTATTTGTTTTCAAGAAGTGGAGTCTGGAACTGAAACAATGGGTCTCATTAAATTGCCAGAAGGTCAGTTGTGCCTGCCAATTCACAGGCCCTAGCCAGGTGCTTTGAAAAAATCACAAAACTGTGAGGAAGCTGAAGGACTAAAGAGCTTTCCACACAGCTTTTCTCAGACCCCTGCAAAGCTGCCTCTACCCCTCTGTGGGCAGCAGCATCTTGCCTGCAGGAAAACCAGTTGTGGCTGTCCTCATCCCAGCTGGAGTCTTCATGCAGACTCTGTGGGCTTCTCTGGGGAGCATTCACAGGCTGCTCTTAAACTGACTTATTGGAAGATTCAAGGCTTTTCCTTAGGTGTGTTTAGGGGAGATTGGAGAAATAGTTCTTTGGAGATGAAGTAATGGCAAATATCCTGGAGATGGAAAAGGCAGGCCAAGATTTAGGCCTTGACAACCTTGGCAGTGGAATAACCTCTACTACGTAGGGTTTGAATAAATGCATAATGCTATTTTATGATGCCTTGAAAGAGGAAAACTGTCTTGCCAGCACAAGAATTCTCCTATTGACAGTATTGAATGTTGCAACAGAAAAGCCTTGATGAAGTGAAAGCCAAGAGCATTAAGGATGGTGAGGCCTATTTTCCCTTGCTTTTAGAAGCAGCATGAGTTGGTAAGAAGAGACACTTTGTACCAAAGTTTTTTTGGCTGTAACTGCTTTAGGAAATATATTCTAGCTTGTAAGGAGGATTCATATTTTGGGACAAAGGCTTTGCCAAAAAAACATACCAAGAAAGCTTAGAATTATGTTCTAATTTGCAAGGCTTTGATTGTTCTGCCAGATGGTAGGACTTTTTACTGTGCTGTAAGGTAGGCAAAACAGCAGATACAGGAATAGTGGAATATGGCTTACAGATCAAGTATTATGAAAATCTGTCAGATCAAAATTGCTTAAAAGTTTTAATAAAAGTATGACTATCATCTCAACAAGTGACGAGTGACCTGATTTAGATTTTAGGGCGTGATGAATCTGTAATTCTGACCATATGACATTAAAGATGGAAGTACTTTTAGAATGTGTGGTGTATGGAAATATTTCACCAAGATTCTTCTCCTTAGAGAACGCCCAAAGAACCTTTCTGCCTTCTCCTGCCTCTCCATTAGCCCTCCCCAGACCCTGTTCCCACCACATACACTCCCACGTAAGAATTTGTAGCAAGATGTCACAACCACTCTATTATTCTACTCCAGTGTGAGAATTTTCTATGAAAAAATAATTAAAGCCATATATTGCCAGTGTGGTCTAATGGAGCTTGTGATTGCTCTCAGATGGGCTTAATGAGATAGTAAACAATACTTGTGTGCCTAAATACAATACAATACAATGCAATGCAATACAATATTCTGTGCCTAAATACAAAGGTGGGGGGGGCAGGGAGGGAAAGTATGGAAAGATGTAGAACATTAAGACCAAATATTAAAGAAGAAACAAATAAAATGTATAGCTTGCAACCACTTCACTCCACAAAGGGTCATCACGAGTAGTCACTTTTCCTACCCGGAAATTAAACTGAATACATTTTGGAGAATGATTCACGTCCAAGGACTTTCATGTGGCATTAAGCCAGATTCTGATCACCTACCATCATTACTTAGACGGTGAAAAAACATGTGAGTGTTTAGTCTCAGCAGGGGGAATTCACAGTGCTGAAATTAGGTGCACAGGATTCTGCAGTCACTGCAGGGACTGAGTACCTCTGCAGACCTCTGTAGAGAACCTGAATGAAATGCTTTTTCCTTTGTTTAATAGGGAGCTTACTCTCTTATGTAGGTTGATCTAAGACTCCCATATGTGAAACAAAGTGCTCTGGGACCAGCCAACATCAAACACTACTTCTTTGGATGTATGTGATGTGCCTGATGCTTGGCTCCATTTGGAATTGGTGTCTTGATGATTTGGAATCAACTGCATTTGTTTTTTCCAGGGTAGGTGCTCCCTTGCTGTGGCGGATGTGGTAGCATTTGCTTACTTTGGAGCTGATCAGGACTGCTCATAGGCAGGGATGTGGGTAGAAGGTTAATTCCTAAGACAACTCTACACCCCCAGGCTGGTGGTTTTACCATAAAAGTCTAGCACACCAATGAAGAATATGTTTTGAGGCCAAACCCAGGAATCCCTGAGGTTGATACAGATGCTTTCTTTGGGGTCAAGAGATTGCAGAGTGGAGAAGAGATTGCCTTTCCTGGAAGGAAGGCAACAATTAAAGGTGTTGAACGAACAGTACATTGCTTTCTTTTATAAAGGGAAAACGCAGCTGAAAGCTTTTCCTTTGTAATTGTGTTTCAAGTGTCTCTAAGAGTGTATTTTTCTAGCCATCTAATCTCTTAATGCCATAGTGTCTGAATGTCTAATATGAATTTATTGCAATGGTGGTATATTTGTGGTTGAGTTTATTATTTAAAGCCTTATTTTAAAGGCCTTAGACTGTCATTAAGATGAGATGTGTGTGAATGAAGCCAGCAGGATTTGTCTAGTAACAGTGTGTGGTACTGTAATAATTTGTTTTCTCTGTGCCAGCTTTAACAGAGAAAAGTTGGAATTATTTGAGAGAAAGGACAAAGGAAATGACATTATGTTAAAGCCAGTTTTGAAGAGATTCAATTTACATTGACCACTTCAGAGATTTTTGTAATTTGTATCATGAGGAGGAGTCTGTTCTGTGACAGACTCCCCCTATACCTCCATGGTCTCTGCTCCTGTCTGTCTGCCTAGTGGATACTTGTATGTGAATATTTTAACAGGAAAACATAGTGTATGGCTAAACCTGGCCAAAGAAGATTTATTCAGCTCTCTCATATAATTTACAGGAAGAGCTTGTGAGAAGAAATCCTTTCTTGCTTTCCTGTTGCTAAGTGGATGAAATGTATGTCTTTCTTGCCCCTGTTTTATTCAGAATATTTATGTATATGTTTACTTATTAATGAAATTTCTTAGAAGCAGATGTAAGACCTACTTCCGTTCTCCAAACCACTTACAGCAACTATATCAACTTTCTGGATCTGTTGCTTACTCGGAGACTGTGAGTTCCAGGAAAACCTGTGTGGGTGTTAGCAGGGAGAATTATTTCTTCAGTATGCATAAGGCAATGCTCTTTCCGAAAACTTTTGGTCTTGATAGGTGGATATTATGGCTCTCCATTTACTCCTGTGCCCCTCCAGGGTCTCTTTCTGCAGTACGAGAGTTAGTGGTATGTCAGACTGTGACATGGGATGTGTGTGGCACATGGAGCAGGGAGGACTGAGGCAGCTCCATTACATCTGCACAAATCCACAGCCATCCACAAGTGGTAACATGTGGTTGTGGAGCTGGAGGGGGAATATGAGATTGTCTTGAATGAATCATGAAAAAAATATCTAAATGCAAGTTTCTGCTTTGCTGTGGCAGAACAGGTGAGTGTGCTGTGAAGCTGCAGGTGTGGTGAGTGCTGCTGCACAAGCTGCTCTGTAAGCGCTGTAGTGCGGTCTGGCAGACCTTGGCTTTCATGGATTAATGCTGGAATTTTCAGAATATTCTAGGGAATTTGAATAGCTACTCCCAAAGCACTCATGAGAGACTTTTCTATGCTTTTCCTGCCAGAATGAATGGAAAATGTTATTTTCTGTGTTCTGGTTTACACAGAAGTAAACCTCTTTAGGGCTGGTGAGTGTGATGATGAGTCTTCCACAGACTCATGAAGTTCAGATGGGCTCCTTGGGGGCACCAGGTAACTGAAACATATAAACAGTACACAGGCATATGATAAGTGAGAACCAAACTTTGTAGCTCAAATAATTTCCACATGAATGAGCAGCGGGACTAAAACTTTAGTGGGAGAGAAAACATCATGGAAATATGGAGAGGGGAAAAAACAGTGAGAAAAAACAGATTATAGTGTAGGGGGGAAAAAACTGATGGAAAGCTTTCCAGGCAGAGAGTTGGCTGAAAGGAGGTTTGGAGCTGTGACAGAAGAATCTAATTCCTCTTTGACTCTTATTCTATTCAAGAAGACAGGCAGTTATAAATTATTTCTAAATGGGGAGGTTTGCATCATAGGAATATTTTATTTTCTCCTCAGAAAAGAAAAGACACCCGTTTGGCTCAAATAGCTCAGGTCAAATAGATAAAAAATATTTATCAAGACTTTGCTGTTTGTGTCTTTACAGTATGCCCTTGCTAGGGTTTATCAGTGCCAAGAGCATGTCATAATTCTAGAAGAAGGGAGGCAAGGGAGACCTAATAAATAAGTTACAGGGAAATTTATGCTTCCAGCCACCTGCTACCCAGTCAACTGTGTTAATGTCTGGCAAAATCGAAGTCCCTGTGAGATTTCCTGTCTCCTGAATATTAGTTTCCCCTGTAGCAGGTAGCTACCTCTCTAATGGGTTTCTGGCCACCTGCAGACCTGTCCAGCTGGGTAAATTGCATTGCATTGTAATGAACCTGCTTAAGCAACCAGGAGGAAAGTTGCTTCAAAATTATTTCCATAATGGGAAAACAACCCCCTTAATTAAAATATTATGCTCTTAAGTATCAAATAGAACAGTTAGAAACCCAAAAGCACTTAATAAGAGCTTGCCTTTTTGTCCTATCTTAAATGGCAATGAATGCAGCTGATGATAGCATTGCAGCTCATATATTACCAGGACATGCTAAGTTGTGTGATCTGTGTAGTGAGACATATGGGGACATTGGAGGCATTATCTGGACATGCTGTTGGGATATTTTATTAAAATACATTTTCTAGACACTATGTTATGCACCTGGAGCCTAATGTATTCATAGTTAATAAATTCTAATGGATACATAAATGTGCAAAGAAAGTAAGGTCAGTGAGAAGGTAGATGTGTCCCATAAATAGCACACTCCAGAGTTTTTTATCTGCATGATGAGAAATCTCACCCTCCTTTTATTTTCACCCTCCCCACAGTAAATTACTCCTTCTGGGAAAAGCAGCAAAGGGATCCAATGAATGTTGTTCATGGAAATATCAAGGAGAAATGGAAAGAATAATCTAGTTTTTCACATTGTCATGTGACTTGTCACAGAGAACACTATCACTGGAAAATCCTGATAGAAAAGAAGGAGGTTTTTCAAGCATGGCAGAGGTGGTAGACAGGGTCAGACATGTCTCACCAGAACAGCTGAGAAGGTGCTGGCCTTACTGGAAAAACCCTGCCTTGTAGTTTTCTGTCACAATTTTATTGCAGATCTCTGTTTTAATCTATGTCTTACGAAAGGAAATGGTCCTTATCTTTCATCCCAATCTTACAGGGATAGAACTGAGCTGCTATTACCAGGCAGACTGGTAATAGCACTGGATACTGTGGTCGCAGTCACTGGAATTGTGGGATTCCTCCTGGAGCACCCCACACTGTATGGTTACAAGTCCCTGCAGAGTCTGTAATGGAGCATCCATTTGTCTGCAAATGCATGCTGTAAGCTGGTAAATATGACTTTCCAAAATTAAGAGGAGGAGAGTTTTCCAGAAGCTCAATCTGGGCATCGCTTCATTTGCCTCGTGATGCCTCAGAGGGGGTGGGATCCTTGTCTGCTCTGCTGGCTCTCTCAGCAGCCAAGATTGTGGGGTCACTTTGGGTGACAGAGATGGTTTGTAAGGTAGAGACGGTCTTATGTTTTCAAAGAGGAAGCTACTTTGCCACTTTTTCTCATAATCAGAAGAAAGTGAGAAGAAAAATTGGAAGTAAGAACTTTGCAGACCCTTAGGTGTGACAAATTCACTTTATGGCCCTGATTAATACCTGCCTCCTCTGCATGTTATGTCATTTCACTGGAGCTGGTGCTTTTGCTTTTGGCTCTGGTTGAGTAAATATCATGATTCTGTCTGGGCTTGCCATCCTTCTAGCTTCTCTTGGGTTTCTAAAAGAACCTCTTTGTTGAGCTGTTTCTCACTGGGTACATACTCCTGAACTCCAGCATGAAAAATTCAGCAGTTAGTGACAGCAGCTACAAACAAAATTCATGACAATTCCAACTTCTAAAGTTAAAAATATAGCTTTTTACTACCATTTCTGAAACTCTGCCCCTTTTGTGATCTTTCTAGGGCTACATGAAATGTGGTTAATTAACCTGCCATCACCTTTTCCGTGAATCTACAGTCACATTATCTGTGTGGTATGCTGAAGCTTTTCAGTGATGTATGTTCTTCCCTGTGCAGACCTTTTATTTAACCTCTTGGTAATCTACTAAGTTAATTCAGTTTTGCATGAGTTGTTTTGGCTTTTTTTTTTTAATTTTTTTTTTCTTGTGTGCTGGTATTCCTAGTCTTAGTGGCCTTACTATTAATTTTGAAGCAGAAAAGCCACATTACTGTAAGGTGTTCTGGATGGTCACTCTTTCAGTTTGATTCTTAGCCCTGGTCTGGACTTGTCCATGCTTTTGTGGAAAGAAAGACTTCTGTGTCTTTGTAGAACATACCTTACAATACCTCACCAACCAACGTTTTTTTCTTAGATCTTAGGGATTTTTTTGTCTGTTTTTATACACCTTCAGTGAAAAGGAAAACTACAAAAAGAGGAAATTTGCATTTAATAAAGAGGCTATGAAAAATCGAACCTTGAAAATGTTCTCCTGCTTGAGGGAACCTTAGGATAGTGAAATAAATAGGTAAAATTTAGATAAAATGGAGAAAGATAGCTACCACTGCAATGCAGTGAAATGGAATTAAGGCGTCTGAGTGATTCTTTCTTGTAAAGGTCAACATCATTGACTGAATTTTTGTGAACCTAATAAATTCTAAGATATGCTATAAATAGGAGCATCTCAAGGGCAATGCTTAAGTCATTCAATTGAAAAATGGGACAAAATAAATAGTAAAATGATAATGAGAAATGGCAAATCAAGTTAAAATGGTATGTTTAGACCTGGCTTTCTTGATAATACAATTTTAAAATGTTACCAAATCAATTCTTATTTAGAATGCATTTTGGAAAGAGATTAATTGACTTTGGATACAAACCAGGTTTCTATACCGGTTTTCAATGAGGCCAACATTATGTGTATTTGATTATTTCTAAAGGCTGTCCAAACAGTGAAAATCTCTGTTTACATATTTGCAATTTGATATGAATTTTAACCTGTAAATTCAACATTTTATAAGAAAAGGAAGTAATGCATTACCACACTACAGTCACTGTAGAATGACAATATTTTATTTTAATTTTCACCGATAAAAGTACAACTTATTAGTAAGGAGGATAATTAGCAACAGACTTGTAATAAATATTGTCCAACTATTTTTTAAAATCAAGAATTCAGGGAATTCATATAGTTAATACCTTGTAGGAGATCAAAATAAATGATCATGGTGGTCAATTCCAGTTTTAAATCATATTCATAGCTTTATAGAAAATGGTCACCAATTTTATATTGATGTATAATGTTTATTTTTAATCTATGAATCAGACTTGAGGCTTGTCTTTTTTCAGGAAGAAGAGTGTCAATTCTCAGCATCCAAAAATGTTCTGTTCCCAGCTCCTGTAAAAGCTCCCATTGTGCGTTTCATCCCGACAGTAAAAATTTCATTGTCCCAAGATAACGTCATGATTCAGAGATCAAGTTTGTCTTTCATGAAGTTGGGGCTTGATCAAGTAATTATATTATCAGGAGATGAACAGGAGCTGGAGAAGGGATTTAAGCTGGTGGCTGCTCTCTGCATCAGTGCAGATGATACCAGCTGCCTCCCAGCCTGCCTGGCTCCTCACTGTGTTCTGCCTCCACTGATGATGCTCCAGCTTCACCAGCCAGCAGGAGCACCCTGCCCTCAGCAGAACACAGACTTTGACAGGCATTCATCAGAGGGAGAGTGAAAATTCAAACAAACAGGGGCAGACCTTGGTCTGTAGGTGTATATTTTACAAAGCTGCCTCTGATAATAGTTTATGTAATATTTAGCTGCTTTCCTGAGCTAGTGCTCACTGGTCAGAGTGGTAGAGGACAGCATCCAGACCACCTCTGTAAGCTGAACTGTCATGTTAAACTGCATCAGAAGAAAAATGGGAAGCTGTGGACATACTTTCTGTTATGTAATCCACTTCCTTGGTTTTGAGATCTTTTTCATTCCCCTGTCCCTCAGACAGATATGCTATACTTCCAAATTAATGCATTTAGACTACAGCTTCAGCCTTTTTCCACTTGTTTGTCTGCTGGGAGTGCACACAGCAGATCAAGGTAAAGCAATAACAGGAAAGCATCTAAGCTTAGAAGCACAATAACCAGAGGCACTCTCACAGAGCAAGTGGTAAGGTCATGGAGAAGTCACAAGGAGGGCAGGACCTAAAAGAAAAAAAGGACTGAAACAGGATATGTACACAGAAATAATGCTGATAACATCTTTGTCTTGTGTTCAAAGCACTCTGGCCCCTAACAAACAAGAGCAGTGTGACTCGATGGGTAGGAAATAAAGGATGGAAGAGTAGCAGGTGGCTCTGGCCATCTGTAATTCTTGTCTAGCAGAAGTCAGGGTGGTGATGGAGACTTGCTTACTCAGGTCAAAAGGATTCAGGATGCCAGCAGATGTGCAAGGGGCAGCAAAATGCCTGAGAGCACTGGGGGAAAGAGCTGAAGCAGCTGTTGGTGTTGCAGGAGCAGAGGACCAGGACGAGCATCTGGCAAGTGTCAAGCCAGGGGAGGAACCATCCCTGCAACAAATTATACCAGTTAAACTGGCTCTTGTTCCCCACACTGGAAACCTTTAGTCAAGCAAATATCTGTCATCTAACTTTGTGAGTGAGTTTTACTTTATTTCTCTGCACTGAAGGTCTTACGAGGTCAGCCAATAATAGTTTGGGTTCTTAAGCTCTGTAACATGAAGTCAAGACTGATTAGGACAGGAAAAAATGTGGAATAAGTTGTTTTAGGTTAACCTTGGTAGGCAGCTCAGCCTCACACAGGCCCTGGCTCACTCCTCCACAGCAGCAGGGCGAGGGCACCAGAAGGGCAACAGTGAGAAAACTCATACACTGCTACATCAGCACTACTGCCCCCAGGTGCATTCAGACTCCAGTGGAGTTTGCCTGTTATATACACCTTGTACAGCCCTTCCACTAAAAAGGGGCTTTTTTGCTTTTGAAAACCATTAGGAAAACTTGTGGATGTTTTTATCTTTAGGGCAATTGCAATGAGGTACTCCAAAAGAGAAAATAAATACTCAAACTACTACTTTTCAGCTTGTTTTGAGGAACCTAACAGCCAGCCAGAGCTGTGATCTATAATTATGGTATCCAAGATAGATGAACCTAAATAGTTTTTGTATAGATTTCTGAGAGATCAATATTGCTGCTTCTTTTTTAAGCCTCTCCTGTGACATAGATAGATACATAGCTAGAAAAGTTGTATATTTGGCTGCTGCACATGTGGGAGAATTTCTGACAGGGTCCCTAAATATACTGAAAGAAACAATTAGAGCTTTCATTATCTTTTCTGACATGGAAAAGTTTAAGATGTTATCTATAAATGTAATGTACTGGTTTCTTCTATAAAACTGGTCTAGTTTTTGGAGGAAAGAGGGTTCTCTAAGTGTACAGTATTTGGACACCTAAGCTGGTAACTAATAATTTGAAGGGGTGTTGGTAATGATGGGTGGTTTCCTTTCTCTTTCAAACCCCAGGGACAACAGAAGTGAAGGTCATCATGGCAACTACCAAGACCTGCTTTTGTTTCCGAGTCCTGTTATATATTTTCTTGGGATCTGAATTTCAACAGCAAACTAAAATGCAGTTTGAATCCCACTGTTCTTTTTCCTTCATAGGGGGAATACAGAGGACCAGAAAACAATGTCAGGAAACCCTTGCATTTATTTTTAGGCCTGTTCGTTAACGGTTTTCCCTCCTCCCCTCCAGACAAGCTCCTGTTGAAGCCAATGACTGAGGATTGCAAAACCTGCCCGTTTCTTGTCCTGTGTTCTGCTCTTGGCTGATCTGAAGGTCTGGCCAAGTTCAACAGTTCAGTGAAGCAAATAGCAACCCCCTCCCCACAAGGGTAATGCACTGCCCACATGAAACTGTGATTGTGATTAAAACAGAAAAGTGGTAGCTGGGAAGAATCTAAATGCACATTTCCTCCTGTCACTGTGTGGTTTTTGCACTTACCAGATGGCAGTTTCATACTTGCTGTGAATCCTCCTGTGTGCCCTGTGGGCAAAAAAGGCAGGCCCGCCTTTCTCCCTCTCTGCTCATCTCCTTGCTGGCTCCCTTGGGCAGAAAATTTAGCTCCCAAAAAAAGGCAGAAAGAATTGAAAGAGCAGCTGTGGTCTGATTGACTGTATGATTGCACAAGTGGCAATGCCAGTGCCAGCAGCAGGGTGGGAACATGCGCCCAGGGATCTTGGGATGGTGGGACAACCCTTGGTTGGTGGCCATCCAGTCTTCAGGTGGCTTAAACAATTTGTGATATGTAGTCAGGTAGGGAGGCTTAGGAGTTGGTAATGTGAATTACTGGGAGGTCTGTAGGCCCACACGAATTCAGCAGTAGATGCCAATTAAAGGATCAAAGAGCAAAGATACAAATGCCAAAATTAGGTGGTGGTGTTTGCAACAGAGAATGATTAGAATAGTGAGGTGCTAATTTATGCAGCTGGAAGAGAACCTTAGAGAACTAACAGGTATGGGTGAAGTAAAAATAATTAAAGTTATATTTAATGAGAGAAGTAGGAAAGCAGGTTAGCACTGTTTGCTCTCTGAGGAAATGAGGAGGAAGATAAATGAGAGTGAATAGAGAAGATAAATAAGAAAAAAGTAGTTAATGGAGGAAAAATGAAAATCACTAATTTTTTTCCTTTGTCTAATGGTATTATAGAAAGAAATAAGAAAAATATAATTGTGACATTAAGGGAATTGCATATTCCTTGAGGATGAACCCATCTCAGCTCCAACAGTATTTGATCATCTGGACAGACATCAGTAGGTAAATCCTCTGTCAAAATTAATCAGTTTCAAGGAGGAAAGATTAAAAAAGCAGTCTTGTAGATGTTCATCTGTAGCTAAGGTAAAGTTTGCTTTTTCTGGCTGTATAGCACCACATTTCTGCCAGTATGTTGTGGAAAAGCATCTGGCTTATTCTTGCTCACAGAAAAGGACATAACAGTACATTGTATTGTATGGTGAAACTACTGACTGGAGCATCTGTTGCAATTAGGGAGGAATTTATTGATATATTGATATCAATGCCATATGGCTCATAGAGAGTTTCTTGTTGTTAAAGTCCCTGCTATTTATGTAGGGCTTGTCAAATGTAACCAGCAAGTTCCTCCAATTATGGAAGCATTACAATCTTTTGTGGGCACTGGGAGGGTGAGAACCTTGAGACAATGCTGATGGCAAGGAGGGAGGCAGTGCCAGAACTGGGGACAGATAAAAAAACCTCTTGATTTCCTGACTACAGCATTTTGCATTAACCTAATATATTTCTTGGGGGAAAAAAAAAGGACACAAAGAAAACTGGAAGGTTAAAATAGCAAAACCAGTGTACTCTGCTAAATTAAAATTTATTAGCATGAGAAACCAGTGGGAAAAATGTCAGCAAGGTCCGAGTGCTCAGCTGTTTGCATGTTGTTTCTTGAAGAGGGAGAAAATCCTTCTTTGCAGAGCCACAAAGGTGCCCCAGCAGCTACAGGCACCCTCCCATAGCTCATCCCTGTGTTCCCAATAACTCCTCACACCCTGAATCCTTGTCTCTGATACCATCTGAAGAAGGTATCTTGTTCATCAGAGGAAACCATGAGTTTCAGGCAGTGGCTGGCAATTGCTTGACAGGTAGTGCAATTCAGCTATTGATGTGTGCATGTGATTGTTCAGTACAAACTCTTAGATCCTGCATTCTGTTTTTTTTCTGGCAGGCTCAGTATTTATCTCCTGGGCACCACAAGGCTCTACAGCTCAGACTTCCAGCATCACAGGCTGGCAGTTCTGCCTGCCAGCCTCTACAAGGACTTCTTGCTGTTTTATTTCTCAAGTCTCTCTAGAGGTGGCCTCCTCTCACTCTGGTGGCAGCAGTCCTGAGTGCAGACACCTCTCCTAGGCTGTGTCTGATGTCTCCAGACTTTGGTGCTTGTGGGCAAACAACATGTGTGTACCTGAAATGTGCTCAGCCACACTGGTCTCTTTGTCCATTAAGAAGCAATGTGTGTCTGATGAGGGAGGGTAATTTACATGAACCCATAAGAAACTTTCCTTGAGCTCTGACTGTGTATTTACCTGATGGTTTCCAGTCAATAAGTTCTCTCATATCTCTTAGGGAGGACATTGACCACCGCAACATCCTCCTAGCCCTCTTAGCTTCAAAAGAATTTATACTTTGCATGTCTTGAAACACAATTAAAGGTACAATTTGATCTGTCTATGGTCTGTCTAGAATTGCTGTCTGCCACAGAGTATTCTTATTAATGTATAATTAATATTAATTAACATGGGTTGCAAAGAACCAGAAAGGCTTTAATGGTGTTTAGGGAATTCTGGAGACACAGAATGCTTGCAGAGAGAAATTTATTATTGTCTTTCCTGATAAAGTGATTTTTCAGGTATGAACACATACTGTCACACAGAAATATAAGTTAACAACAAACATTTTGTTGTGGTTTAACCCCAGCCAGCAACTAAGCACCACTCACACACCTCTGCCCCTGGGTAGGGAGAATTGGAAAAAAAATTAAAACTCGTGGGTTGAGACACTAACAGTTTCATAATTGAAACAAAGTAAAACATAATGCTACTAATAACACAAATGAAAATGGCAACAGTAATTGTAATGGAAAAGAGGGAGACAGAGGAATAAAACTTAAAAACGTGATACACGGTGCAATTCCTCACCACCCACTGACAAGTGCCCATCCTGTGGCTAAGCAGCAACCTGTGGTTCCTGGACAACTCCCTCAAGTTTGTATTCTGACCACGATGTTCTATGGCATGAAACATCTCCATGGCCAGTTTGGATCTGATGTCCTGCCTGTGCTCTCTCCAGGCTTCTTGCACACTTGCTTGCTGGCACAGCATGAAAAACTAAAACGTCTTGGATTTAATGTGAGCGCCACAAGCAACACCTAAACCATCAGTGTGTTATTGACATTATTCTCTACTAAACTCAAAATACAGCACTGTGCCAACTACTAAGAAGAAAATAAACTCCATGCCAGCCCTAATCAGGTATGCATATGTACACATAGGTGTGAAAATTATCAGAGATCTTAGTAGAGAACTCTAAAGTGTAATTTCCTGTTTAGAAGAGAACCGAGAGATTATCAGTCATATATATGAACACAAATACTTTGAATTAAAATAAATAAATCATTATCAAACTAGAATAAAATATTTATTAATTTCAAGCAAAATCTGAAGGAAATGTTAAACCATATTAGTACTGTGAGTTGGGCTGTGTACCATTACATTATGATGTTGGCACATTGATGGATTTCTGTAGTTTTAGCTGAGATCTTAAACTTACATGTCCTCAATTTTAACCATACAGGAGTATATTTTTTTTCTTATAGGTCACAGCTGGATTTGCCTTGCTAGGTTAAATACCCTAACATTTACTGTGTTCAGAAAGTAGAGAGAGCGGACAGTTTGTGGATAAGATGTTTGTCTCTGGGTGCAGTTCTACAGCTGCTAAAGGTCCATGATGCTGTTAGTGATAAAACAAAGACTTCTTAATTTTCAACATATATGAGTTGTAACTACTATGCTGTTATTGCATATGAGGCATTTGTTGCAAAGCTGAGCCAGTTTGCCTTCAGTAATCAATCATTTGCTGTGAGAGGTGTTATTTCTTGTTTGAAGCTGCTGGTGTAAGTGTTTCTGAGACAGGATGCTAGACTCAATAGAAACACAGAAACTGCCAGGTCAGTTCAGCCTGCAAACTTTGCAAAATACCATAGGACTATTTTTAACCAAGCCTCAGCACAACTCTCATGACTGCACCTATGATACTGTGTGGCAAAAATTACGCTTGATTGCAGTTTCTTTTTATTGTGGTTTGGTTTTCAATCTGCAATAGTAACTTTTTTCCCAGTGTGAGTGATGAGCATAGAATAATGTTCACTTCTAAATAGGTTTGTTCAGTGAGAGAAACAGAGAGAGAGACGTTGTGCTCCATTTGGCTCAACTGAAGTCATCCCATGAGCCCTCAGCAGTTCTCTGCCTTTCTTATGTCTTTTTTCATGTTCCCTTTGGTTCCCATAGAAAACCAGCAGAAACCAAACCATCTTTTTACTGAGTCTCTGGCTTCCATGCATAGCTTGTTCACGAGCCTGCTGATGTATTTATTGGCCTTTGGAGATTAAATGAGGCACAGATAGCACATATAGCTTTTGGAGTTGAATTCCTTTATTCTGGCTATGTCTGGACCAAAGTTTAAATAGTTGAGCTTGCACTAGTTCAACTTAATAATACTGGTATTAAAATCAGAACCTCTAATGTCATTGTACAGCTTGATTGGTTTCAAAACTCAAGAGGCTTGTTTTTTACTAGCACTTTTATTGGTGCTCTTCTGAGCCAGTAGGTGCAAAAGCTTTGACTTTCATTGGGTTTCTTCTCAGTGAAAAGAGCTGGAAGTGTCCCTGTGCAGTGTCCTGAGGCCAGCAGCAGAGCTCCTGGGAGTAATGCCAAATATATGAGGCATGGAAAAAATCATGAATTGAAAATAGTACTAACTAGGCCAATCTAATTAATACCTTCTAAACCCAGGAGTTTACAAAATTAAGGATGTAATTAGGAATAATGTGAGTCCTTTGAAATCCTGGCCTTGAGACACATGGAAGTTATGTGGTGTAACTAGAAAACAGCATTGGGATCATTAATAATATTCCTAAAAGAAAAAGCAAGGCAGTGAATGGAAAAGACCAGGGTCAGGACTCTGATGGTTGGGCGTGGAAGTGCTTAATGGTCAGGACTCCTCAACTCCAGTGACTGTGCTCAGTGAGTTGTGCAAATTGAGTGTGGCAGACAGTATGAGACAGTATGAGTTTTGGGCCCCTCTTTTACTATTTAAGCTATGAACATTCAGCCTAAAAATAATACATGCCCCAGTTCACAAGGAGTCTGCTGGCTTTGGGTTTTTCACCTGGAAGGTGAAATAGGTATTGCTGGTAGGAAGCTGTGGAATCATTTATAGCTTCATTGTGATTTAATGGTGACAGAGATTCCTTCTTGGGCTGCAGAGGTTCAGACTATGAGTGCTTGAGTGTCAGTGAATTGAGATTTTCCTTTTGAGGGCGAAAGCCTGTTGGTAGGATAATTCAGAGTGGAGATCAATGGTGCGATGATATTTTCTTTTTGATGTAGCCTGTGCTTGGGTTCAGTTTCTTGAACTTGCACAGTAATAACCCATGCACAGAAAAGCCCTGTCTTTGGCTATCTCTGCTGCAGCATCCTCTGTTTCTAGGATGCATGGAAAATATGAGAAGATCCAAACAACCATGAGCTTTTTCTCCTCTGTTAACTGTGGTCTTTTCCATACTGGATCGACTCAGTTCAAAGGCCTCCTACCTGCCTGGTCCAAAAGGAGAGCTTTGCCATTAACCTTCCATGTGCAGTTGCTTGGCAACACAAGGTAAAGATCTAAACAAAAGGACAAAGAATAATTATTTAATTCCCAAGACAGCCTGAACAGCTTTTGCAGTAGTTGCTGGTAGTAGTCTTTCTGTTGTTTGGCTTATGCTGCAAAATTTTGCTCACAAAGCAGTGTGACACCCTCAGTTATCACCGATATCCTGAAAAAAAATCCTTGTTGCAGACACACATATGGCTGGAGAAAAGTGTTTCCTGACTGGGCTCTTGCTGTCGGGGGAGGAGGTGTAAATAGAACAACAGAAAACTGCAGCTTGGTGGCATATGTTCCCCCTCACCTGGGAGCCCTGACAGCAGAGTCCCCTGCTCCTCTGGGCAGAGGAGTACCCCAAGCATGTGTCTGCCGTGACCCTCGCGTCCCCGTTCCTCTCATCTCTAGCCGGGAGGAAACACTGGGGGCTGATTCATGCACGTCTCCTTGTTGTCCCCAGCGCCGGGTGACATGGCTCATTATGTACTGCGGTGGCAATTGGCACTTCCACTCAGTGCTGGAATGAGATGAGTCCTTGCAAGGCGTGTAATGTATGCGCTATCCGTGCCAAAGTGGAGCCTATCTCTTGTAAAATGGCTTTGATACGTCGATAAATGGAGCGAGCTGACAAAAATTCCTTAACAATGAAGTATCATTTCAAAGCCAATATTTTTTTAGAGTGCTGAAGGTACAAGGAGCCCTAATGACTAACAGAGGATCGTTATGTATGCAGGTGAAAAAGAAAGATGACAAGGATTTTAAATCAATCTATCACATTATGCAGTTACCTGCCAGCAGTGAGTTTTTCACCCCTTTCATTTTCCGCTGCCAAATACCACATATTCAGGCTGGTAAGCAGAACATTTGGGGGCAGAATTTACATTAAAAATGAACCTTTTACATAAATTATGACCTCTTTTGTTTCCCTCCTGACTGATGCACTTTAGCTGTCACATGCCCATTGTAGAGGGACTATTCTTTCCCTGATGCGTGCATGCAATTCTCATTAACATCAAGGCGACTTACAAGTACTCATTTGGGAAAGACAGAACCCGAAGTGCCTCTAAATGCTTATGACAGGGGTGCCCAGATTGCCAGGTCCTGCAAGCAACAATCCAACATGTTCATCTGGCTGAGAGCCTTTTCCTCCCCAGTGACTCCCTCAGCCATCCTTCGAGTCCCACTGCCCCAACGCAGATGTCCCCCCAGACACTGACACAATCCCCCTCTGCTTCCCTCAACACCCCCAGCATCTTGAATCCTTCACTGCCTCCTCCAAAACCTCGCCTCTCCAAACAGCCTGGGCCACCACACCTGGCTGCTGCTGGCCCACCATCTCTGCTGGGTGTCCCTGCTTGCCCCTGCTTGGTCCAGCAGCAGCGCTGACACTCAGCAGGCAGTACCAGCAGCAGCAGCAGGCACAGGCAGCAGCAACACCTCCAGCACCTGCAATGCCACAAGCTGCTCCCTCTGAGTGCCACATGGCCCAAGTGTGTTCTGCAATCTGCTCCTTGCACATCGTGGAGCTTCCCAAGCTGTAGAGAGACAAGTACATGTGACTCATCCCTCCTGCCTCCAGCAGGCCTCCATGAACAAAGTGGCCTTCTTGCCTGCCACACACATCTCCCATCCTCTAGTCTGACCTGCTGCTCTCCCCAGGCCTGGAACATCTGGTGTAAAAAAATGAGAGCATGCTGCAGGTAATGGTAATCCAAACTGTGTGGATCACACATCCTGAATTGTGGGATGTTACTGTGCCACAGTGGGAGGTTACCTCTGAAAGTGAGGAGCTATTTACACTTGGAGAAACGCTTTCAGCTTCATGCCCAGCTGACATGATCCCCATGTTAGGCACAGGCAAGGAATTTGGCTGCCTGCAGTTTCTCTTATTCTCAGATCCTCTTGCAGCCTTAGTACTGCCACAGAAGATGTGAGACCAAAACTGAGTCTCCTGCAGATTGGTGGGATTGATAGGTGGGGGAGAGGAAAAACTGCAGTTCTTCCAAGGGGAAGGGGAAGAAGAAGGGGAAGATGACTGATGAAAGTTTGATAGGACTTGTGTTTAGTGCCTGTAACTTGTCTTAGCTGGTAAAAGAACACTGACACCTAGGTTCTCATTTGAATAGGGCGACCATTTCCTCCTCTGTAATACCTCCTTCCATGAGTGTAAAATGAAAACCAGCCCAAGTAATAGCCTAACTGATGCAGGGCAGCTTAGAGAATAAAAACTCTTCTATATCACTGATTTCTAAGGGCAGTTCAGCCCCTATTCCAGCCTTTGAAGAAACTGAAGATTAATCACAACAATAAAGAAACTCACAAAATAACAAGATATCTACAACATCAGACAGAGAGGAGACAACAGTCTCATGGAGGAAAATTCCCTGCCAGTGGCATTGGAATCATCTTAAAAGTAGAAGTCATGAAAGAGAGAAGTATGGCAAAACTGCAGATATTAATCATGGTTTCACCTTTGGCAACAAGTAGCTATGTGCAAAGGAGAGGAGAGAGTGAGCTGGTCCCTGGACCACCTGAGTGCTGAGGCTGGGGTGATTCTTAAAATCATGGGGATATTGGGCATTGAGGTTTAGATGAGTTTAGAAAGCACTTTTTAATCTTCAGAATTTGCTCAGTATGAAGTCTTCTGGATCTGTCCTAAATTAAAACAACAGAACAAAACATGCCTCTGGTTATCTTATAGTTCTCTATAAAGATGAATCTGGGGATATGTAACTTTGAGTTAGACATTTGCCTCCTGCCAGGTAAGTGAATGAATTTAGTTTCATAATATGTTGCAGTCAAGCAAGTTCAACAGGCCTAACAATGCACATTATGATATTTAATTATGCAGTTCTTTTCAGTAAGAAATGTAGCTCTTTTTCCTCTCCTCCCCCATTAATATCTCCTTCTTTATCATTAATGTTATTTGGCAAAAAAATATTCTTTTTAGCACAGAATGGATGGGCAAACCGAGAGTGGCAAAATGCTCTTTTCAGAGAGTAAACTGGCAATAGCTTGACAGATCGTAATTGTATTATGTGGCAGAGCTTTCAGGCTGGTAAACATGTGCAGTTCTCAGTATTTGCTTTCATGTGGGGCGGGGGTGTAGTCTCACTATTTCACATATGTCACCTCAGGGGAAACAGAGCCATCCTACTAGTACAGACCCGGTGTACTGGTGTCTGTGCTGAGACCAGTCTGTTTTTCAGTAGTTCTAACATATAACGAATCTCATTGACTCTAAAAGTTCAAGTATCTTTCAAGAATTGCTTCCTATATCTGAAGGAGGGGCTAAAAGGATGAGCTATAGAGTTAGATGTGAGAGAGGATCAAGGCTGTGGGAGTGGTGAGCAATGCATATTTTGACATTTCAACCCTGGATGAACCACGAAGCCTTGACTCAGAGGTGGATGTAGCTCCATGGCTGCTGGAACAGGAGGGGTTAGTCTTTAACCCACACAGACATCTGAGAATTGTGAGCTCAATTGCCGTGTGAAAGTGCACATCTCTACTCACAGAAGGAAATTAGATGGGTGATTTAGACCTCACTTTGAGTGACTAGAGAGGATGAAGATGAACCCAGCTGCTTCTACTCCTGATCTCTTTTTTTGGTGTTTTGCAAGAGGGTTTTAATTCACTCCTTTTAAGTTTTGTGTTTCCATGTCCCTTTCTTTGCCTCTTTCCACCCTTGCCCTTTCGTCTTCCTCATGATATGCCTGAACAACTCTTTGACTAGAGACAGCAAATAGGATAATGGAATAGGAACATAGAATATCCTGAGTTGAAAGGGTGCAATATCAGGTTTTAAAATTTGTTGTGTGAAGTGGAAAAAAATGAGACCTCAATTTTGTGTTGCTTTGTTCTCTTTGTTCTCTGACTGATAAGCTGGTGACAATATTTACCTACAGGATACAGAGCCCTTTCTGCCCTAAGATAACTGAACTGTGACCTTGGGTTGTACTGGGTTCCTCTCCACTTCTAGGAAATCTACCACTTATGGACAATTAGCGTAAGAGTTTTAATAGCAGAAGTTTTGTAACTTCCTTGTTACAGCCCTGCCTACAAGATATCTACTCCTCTGAAAGCCTTTGTGTTTAACTAGTTAGGATTTTCAAAGATGAGTAAAATGAAGCTGCAAAATACTGCCCTCTGTTAATCCCATATTTGGGATTTTGGCTTCACCCACTCTGTGACTCTGGGTGGGAAATCTCTGTCCCCTATGTTTGTGACATTATGAAGTCACTGCACCTTCTATAAACTTGTCCAGTATGATTTTGAAGTGATAACTTGGGTTTTGCTAGCAAGACAGATGATGCCTTTCTGAACCAATTTTGGTTTTCTGTGCTGAGCCCCATGCTGTGGCTACACCATTACACTCACTGTGAGGTCAGAGTGTGAACACTGCCTTCCTCAGACAGTTGAACATGGAAACAGTGTAATGCTTTAGTTTTAAATAGTTTTGTTACATTCCTTTTATGCAGGAGACTTTCTGTATTTTAGGACTGCCTTTATGTGTGCTTAGATGCAAAGGGAGGATCACTGCAGCAGTTCAATGGGAGCAGGCAATGGTAATGTCTGGAGCAAGAAGGAAAGAACTATATCCAGCTGAATCCAGACAGATGGACTTGTGCCAAGCTAGAACTCAATTAAAACACTGAGATTAAATCCACTTTTCTAGTAGCATGCTCTTTAATTAAGTGCTGAAGGCAGTAATATGACTAAGCTGTGTATCTTCTTGTTAGACTTTCAGTGGAAAAATTTTCATAAAAGGGACAGATGAACCTGTGTGTTGAATTGTTAGAAAAACTGGACAATTTGCCACAGCCAAATGCTCTGTTTTCTGAAAAGGCAAAAGTGTTGGTGACAGCTGGTTCTATTTCACATGCTAAAGAAAACAATAGAAACCATTGTCTGTAGAGAGATGAAGGCATATGTTAGGAAACTGCAGTTACACTCATTGCTTAATGAACTATTTCCCTCACTTACATTTAATTATTCTATCCACGAAGAATCTCGGGTCACTCATAAAATATCTAGTATTTTAACTACTCCTCAATAACTCTTTCAATATACTTGAGCTTGTGTTCAAGCAGGTTTCAAAGCAAGCTTTAAAAATATTCTCACAGTGCCAAATCCCTGCTTCAGGGGATCATTTTGTCCTGATTGGCTGACAAGGTATGTTTTTATTCACTCCATGGGGGTAGTTTGTTTTAAAGGTCTAAAAATATCCATGATCTTTGGAATATTACTTCTCAGAGCTGGACCTGCATTGCTCTTCATGGGTTTGGAAAGGACTGAAGTATTTGCAGTCAAATGATAATGATTTATTGGAAGGTGGAACTCAAGCTTCTAAGATCTGAACTATGGTGCAAATAGAGTTCAATTACTCTAGAGATGAGATGGAATTTTAACAGACCAATCCTGTCATTACCAATGGCCATCAAATAGATTTTACAGTCATATTGTTTTGTTGTGTATGGAATATTGAGATGATGCCAAACCTTACAGATATATTTTAAAGTATTCTTGCTGATGCATACGATAACCACCAGATTCTTGGGTCAAAAATCTTGGATAGATCCTATGTCCATGTTAATCAGCCTCCTCTGTTTTTATCCTTTCCAGTGAAATAAAGAGCAGAAGACTTTAAAACATCTGAAAAACTGCTGAATGATTGTGATGTGCTTGCCAATAGCAAAAAGGCCAGCAAGTTTCGAGACTTTGGGTTGCACTGAATAGTAATTTACGGCAGGAATTGAGCACTGAAACTGATTCGGGGGAGAGGAGAAGATGAGACTTGTCTTCTAAAGTTTCTTTTCTATTGAGAGAAATAAGCTTTCACAAACTGTAATTCAGAACAGCTAAATTGGATGTTTAATGAGTTTTGTGAGTTACATGCCTGAAGTGAACCCATATCTGCTGCAGTCATGCACCAAACAGCATGCCTAGGGAGAAGAAGTTATTTCAACTGCTTGAGGAATGAGGAGCTACTAACCTTAGAGGATGATGTAAAAAGTGGCTTTGTATATTTGTTAGCATCAGGAGTTGTTTGAAACTTGCTGTCTGGGGGCTTCTTAAATTCTGAATGTACATTACAAACTTACAGATCCTGGTTTTCATACAGTTAAGTCAAGAAATATACTGCATTGAATGTAAAAATAGATTCAGTGCTAGGAGCTATAGCTAAGCTGTTATGATAAAAGGCTGAAATTGTGGTCTGTGCAAACAGTTATAATGATTATTTCATATTTGAAAGCCTGTGTGAATTGCTAATGACCAGTCTTCTCTGCTTCTCCAATTGGTTAACATTAACTTTGCATTTTCGATTTCTTCTACAGTCTTTTTTACTATGGCACTTACTACTTCTCTGCTAGTAGTCCTCTAAGACAGACATTGTTCTTCAGCTGGCAGGAGTGAAGAGTAGCCCTGAGCATTTCTCTAAAAAAATCTCTATCTGACTTTCTGTGCTGTTTTACTTGAGTACGACCCATCAGACTGGGTCTGGCAGCATCATTAGCAGGAAGAGCAGTGACATTTTGATTGCTCTGTGCTTTCTCCAGCTTCAACATAACTCAGCAGATTTGGGGATGTCTGATTCCTCTGATTTAAAGGGCTTGGAAATGACTAGCCATTTCCCATTTCTCTATCATCTGCACATTTTTTTTGCACAGTATCTTCCAGACATTTGATAACATAGGCACCTGAGAGATCACAGATGTCCCCTGTACACACTCAGATTTGTTTTAGAACATGCACCAACCTGAGACAATAATCATGAAAGAAAAAAGTGCATTTTTTAGAATGATTGAAGAGAGACTCAGAATACCTTTATCTTTATTCTGCACAGAGAGGATGGAGAAACAGAAACTGTGCTTGGAAGTGACTATAGTATGAACCATACAGATTTTGAAGCATATTAAAAAGTAACATGAAAATAATATTAATTCCTCCGTTTCTTGAATGTAGCAAGCACAAAAACATCAGAACAAGCTTCTTCAATATGGTGATTTATATGACATCTACTGGGACCTGTCCTGTTTGCCCACATAAATGCAAAAAGAAAGAATACATGTCATGGCCTTTTTGTTAAAACATATATTCAGATTAAAAATATGATTTTTCCTAGTAAGAAACAATCAGAAAAGAACTCTAGCAAACTTGAGGTTTGCTGCAAGCACAATGGTGTCAATAATAATGACTGTAATGATTCTTAATAACACTTCTGATGATGGTTTCTGCTACCTCATTTCAGGATTCTGTCAGGTTTCATTAATATACTCACTAAACCTTCTTCTGTATTAAAAGCAGACTATGATTTTGGGTCATCCTTCATGCTGCCTGGCAGGGACATAAGTATGCTTGTTGCTGAGAAAAATACTTAACAAACCATCTAAAGTAATGGTTAGAAATTTCTGTGAAGTTATAAAATAAAGCTGTAAGTTTCAGAAGTTTGAGACTTCCTGGAGAGAATTAAGAGCTGCACTTCTGAAATAGATGTTTTTATTCACAGAGCCACAAGAGAATAAAACTGTAGGTAGAGCAAATCTCTAAGAAGAAAACCCTCAGCTTTATGTGAAGTTACATACATAGATCAGAACAAAACCCAAACACAAAAAAGAAGTGAGGAAATGAATAGATGATTGTGGGTAGGTGACTAAAGGTGTGAACTGCAGCACTGTAGGAAACACTATAATTACCTTGTAGAGCCAGAGCAAAACCAATTTAAGAAGCAAATTTAGCAGGCCTATAAAAAAATGCATTGAATTCTTAGTTCTAGGCTCTGAATGAAGACACGATTAGTCCCAAGGCTACGTAAGTATGAGGGTAGGATAAAGCTTCTTCAAGGCATATCATAAATCTGGAGGTAGCAGTGGCTGACACAATGATGAAGGATCCAGTGTCCTACCTACCTTCAAACTACATGTTTGCATCCACTACTGAACTTGAGCCAGTGGGTTTTGAGACTCCTACTGTAGCCTAAGAGGTGAAGTTTTGCTTCTGCTAGCTGACAAGCAGGTGGACAATGCTTCCAGAGGTAAAAAAACCCAAAAAACTACGGTAAAAATCAGTCAAGGCAGTTAAGATCTCTGTCCTTGGTAAAACCAAAGCAAGTCACAAACAACTAGTTTGCACATAATTAGAAATAATTAGGAGTTTTTTTTTCATTTCATTTTATACATCTAAAATATAGGCCCTTAAATCCAAACTATTAATTTAAGCTGCTGTACAAACAAGAAAAACTGGGGCTGTAAAAGGAAAATTCACCCCATCAGGTAGGTGTTTGAAACAGTGAATGTAACTCACATAGCCAGTTGGGTATCCAGACAAACTGGATGCTACTCTTGAAGACTAATTGACCACATTTTTCTTAGCATCCCATGCTTTCAAGATATTGATCCTAAAATCCAGCAACTGTTCTGGAAAATACAAGAGGCAGAGCTGGCAATAAAGGTACTTGTCAAAGACACCAGAACTTGTTCAGAACCACCTGTGGGCACAGCAGGCACATTACAGCTCCTGTCTGTGAGGTTGGATAGTACATTTTCTATATCTTTTAATGTTGCTTAGCTTTACAGGACCATGAATTGTAATCCTGTAGGGACTATCACAATACAAAAATTAAATACAAATTATTTACCTCAAAGAATATTATATACATAAAATATAATAGAGCAAAATATTTGCCAAACATTACTCTATCAAATCTGAGTTAGGAAGTGAACTAAAAGAGCAAAGAGAACAACCTGAAAATACTTCTGCTTGTAGAGAAGCCCTTTGCATTTCTAAACGCATTACACCATCAGAAGGAATCCACAAGCTTGACTAAAATCTTCGGATATTTAATAGCTGCACACACCTTTACTTTTAGGCAAACACTCCATCCTAGCGCTTCTAGCACTCCTTCACTTTCTGATGTAGAACCACAGCTGCATCTCAGCAGATATGTACATACATATGTCTGCTTTCTATATTTAATACAAGAACAATGTGACATTGGTTAAAATGTATATATTGTTAATCAGCAGCAGCTCTGAAGAAAGTTGGCAAACAAGGTTGAAAGCTCTATTACCACTGATGTCTAATGAAGTGCCTTTAGCAAGTATGTGCCCATATGAAGACACAAAGGTCAGGCTTATGTTGAGCTGTACACTGTATTTGAAACCCAGAAGAAACAGCAACCTATATTAAAGTTCAAAGCCTGTGTGAAATGAGACTTGATTAAAATTATACAAGTTGTTAGCTCTGAATTGGTTCTTCATGTGAAAAGAACAAAACTCACCACACATAACTGTTCAGTATAAAAAGCAGTGAAATCTTCTCGTGCATTTAAAGCAGTGCTTAGCATTGTAATAAAACGCACGGCTCAGTTATAATGTGGGGTCAGTAATGCAGGGAGCAAGAAGTATAGCGTTAAATTAAAGAAAATGAGAGATCTGACTGACTATCAGTTTAGCACTATTACTCATGATGAGAAGTAAAATGAAGTTCATGACCCCATCTACTCTGCCTCTACTCTCTGCTCCTTCGTGTCCTTCATCAGGAGGCACTTCCTCAAGGAGATTCATAAATCCATAGTTTTCGCCAATGAATTGGCAGACACACATTCTAACTCCTCTAACCACCATACTCCTGTAAACAGAGAAAGAAAAGCTGTTAATCTGTGGCAAGTTACTACATCTTCTAGTTGTGAGATGTTTGGTAATTTTCTCCTAAACCATATGGTGACATCCTCACAGCATTTTTCAGTCTGTCTATCTAGTGTTGCACGCATTTGCATACAGAACACAGCACAAAAGAAGCAAAGAGTCCTCCTATTAAGTTATAATGATTATTATAATGCATATAACCTATTTATTACCCGTGGTAATAAGCTGGTAATGGTTTATTTCACTTGGAGAGCAACCTGATCTTTTCCAGAATGCAGCTACGATTTAAGTTTCCATAAGCAGGACTGCTAACAGGATCTTTGGTAAGACACTTACCCTATCAAGAAATCTATCTTCTGCAATAATGGCTATTAAGAGCCATAAACTAATTGTAGATAATGGCCTCCCATTCAGCAGCAGTAATTCAGCCACTTTATCAAGATATATGGCTTTAAGTTGACCACTTTAAGCCCTCAGTACGCATGAAGAGAAGGGTATAGATTGTGAAAAGACTTGTTAAAAGTAGCAAAGATGATCCTTAGTCACCTGGAGATTATGGCAGTGAAATAAGAGTCCAGATTTCAGGTGAACTTTCAGTGACCTCCTCTTGCAAACAAGATGGTGATGCAAAACAACCATCAAGCCAGGAGAAGCTGGTCAGTGGAGCAGCATTGGCTTGAGAGAATGGGAGATCTGAGCTCCCCAAGCTGGTAAGTGGGAGCTGGGGTGCCCTGCATCATGCAAGACAGAGCCTGGGGAAATCTGGCTTAATTGGCAGCCCTCATCTTAAGAAGAAGGCCAAAGAAATGCAAAAGAAAGATGATGTGGTGTAGGGCATGAAAAATACATTTGAAATGCAGGTTATGAGTACAAAGTGGTATCACTTCCTGCATATAACTGTTTGGAGAACATGCAAAGGACTTGGTGTGGGGGCCAGTGATCTTTCACATGAAGAGTCATGGTACCAACTTCTCCTTGCCCCAGTCTCAGAGCTGCATGGTGCTGAGGTGAGAGTCTGAAGTGATGCAGGGTCCCCAGGCAAGGGCAAAGGAGTACTGCTTTATTCAAAAAACTTGGCCTTTCCCAGCAATTAGCCAGTTATCAGGTACATGGTTTTTAATCCTAACAAACATATTTCAACCAACCACCATACACCACGATGTGGGGACAGAATGGTTACATAGCTTGTTTTTCTACCTCTAATTCAGCTGAGTCACTTTGCCATAGTCCTTTTCTGCTTAGCCAAAGTAGCAGGCCTGAGCCATGAATTTACAAATCTTTGTAAGGTTTTGCCTATAAGCAACACATGGTAACTCTAGAGCACGCGTTAGTCCATGTGAGCTGTAGGTGGAACTGAGTTGTAGTTCAGCTGATTCCCTGTTTTGCCTCCCATCTTCTGAAGGCTGATTAGAAGAGAAACGAATAGAACCAAGAATAAGGGGGCCCTTTCTGATTTACTCTTACACTAAGTATTTTCCTGCTTTTCTTCCATTTTGTCAGCCATGCTTGGGGTAAAACAAATATTTGCCTACTTTGATATTCCTGCATTCTCATCACTTTGCAAACTTGCTAGCCCTTTCCAGATGTTACAGGTTAATTTTCAGAAGGTTCCAGTGGCTGTCTCCTTAGTGCTTCACAGATCTCAAATACTACCTTCAACCAGTCTGGTGACTTTCCTCTTCACAAAAACACATTTTAAAATAAAATTAAATTTGTATTTATTTACGTATTCAATGGATTTTTTCAGTCATGTAAATAGAAGTTGGATAGAGCTGTCTTTCTTTTATGTTGTTTTGTTTTTCTTGATGATAGATTTATGAGAAACATAGAGTAGCAGGTTAGAGTAGAGAAAGATGAAACACTGTAGTCTACTTAGTAGTATCAAAAGGCAAAATGAGAGTGACCCAGTGACCCACTCTGGTAAGCTCACAGTTAGAAGATAGTAAGTAAATATTTAGTAAGAATATTGATATCAATATTTAATCAATGCAAAGATATCAGGCATGATGTTGAAAGCATTGAGGCTCCCTGAACGGTAGATTATTTATTAAAGATGTAGTGTCTGGTTCTCTAACAGGGAGTACACATCCCTGGCAGGGAAGTGGAAGAGGAGGTGTGGGACAAAGTGAGCTCTTCTGTCTTCTGACACATGGTATGTGTGGCTTATTCCATACTATTCATTCCTCAATAATGCATAGAGGAATGTTACAAAAGCATTTGAACAGTGGAGGAAGCATAAATTGCACTACAAAAAGAAATACTAGTAGTAGAAAACCACACAAGCCAGTAGTTCAGCCCAGGCAATTTAGTTTGAAACAAGTGGCATAAACCAACATGTTGCAGAGGAAAGGGAATAAAGGTGAAAAAATTTCAAGATGAAAAAGATGCATGAAGAATGCCTGTCTTACAGGTCTGAGATGCTGCCTTGATCTTCAAAGCCACATCCACACCTGTTGCCTCTCTGAGTTTAGTAATCCACCATTTAGGTTCAGCTAACAGATGGGTTGGTACTCCCACTCCCTTCTTCCATGCCTGTAGATTTAAAAAGTGCCTGGCAGATGCAGATTATATTGCAGATTTTTTTTTTTTTTTTTAAGAATTGCGAGGTTGGATTTTTTATTGTGTTGGGGAAAAATGAAGTAATTGAAATGAAGGGAGTTTCCTGGTAATTCTCTTAGCAGCTCCTGTCACCAGAATACTGGTTTCCTCAGGTAAGCCCTTTGTTCTCCAGACTCTCAACATCAAATCCCTCAGTCTTTGTCATGGCAGCACCTGCCAAATCCTGCCAAACCTTGTCCTTACCTTCTACCCTTGAGAGAAGCACCTGACCTCTCTCTCTGGTACCAACAGTGCTCCAGTAAGGCTGCAATTCCTTTTTCAATTAAGATGCACCTCACCCATTATGGAAACACAACTGTCTGCAATAAAATACACTGCATGGTTCACAGCGATGCAGTATGATGACAGGGACATGAATCAAATGTCTGAGAGACGAGTAAAAACAATGTAAATTTAAATAGGAGAATATGATTATTGAAGATGGAATTAGGTTTGGACACATGATAAGACTCCATCCATCTGTGAAAAATGCCAGAAGATTTTTTAATGAGATTTTCGGTTGTAAACTTTGAGACACCATCAGTCCTGAGGTGATAAGATTAGAGCTTGATTGTGTGTAGCTATGAGAATGGAAATGTATATAGAGAACTGACCTACTGTGGAAAAGCAATTAGGGACTACAAGGCAAATCAGCAAATAAAACAGCTATACAACATATCCCATGGGAAAAAAAAGAAAAAAAATCAGACATACTCTGTTATAATTTAACAGACATTTGTAGATAAAATTGTGGTTATGGATGACTTGAGGCATAAAATGATATAAAATAGGAAATTAAAGCTTTAATAAATTAATGTTGCTTGGACCAACATGCTGTTAGGCATAATGTATTGCAAAGGACAGGACAATTAAGGAATGGGAAGGGAATTACTTCTGGGATGAAATGTCCAAATGCTGCAATCTGAAAATCCAACCCAACTTTGACATTTGACTTTGGCAAAACAGTTTAGAAGAATTGACTTGGGAATGGACTAATTGTACATATGAAAAGACTTGCAAGGGTCAAAATTATGGCTGTATTAGCTTGCACCTGTCAGGTCTTCAAATGCCTCATAAAAGGTAGGTTCTGAATCTGGAGGAGCTTCATCTCCACTGGGACTGGCAGCTTTGCTGCAGAGGGCAGACTGGCACAGGTGGGCACTGCTGTCATTTCCATGCTGCTCATGGGTCTCACCCAACTTACACCAGCAGTGCTGCCCCCGTCCTCTCCTTTGCATCTGCCTTTTGCTGTGCAATTGTATTTTGTCCTGCCAAAAGGAAAAGAAATGGGACTGGCTACGTGGCTGCTGGACCTGGGATGGTACATTTGATTGCTGAAATAATTAAGGGGTTTGCTTTCAGTACCTGCCAAAGACCCCTCTTACAGACCATGATCCTCATAGCTGTGCACTTCTGGCACTGTTTGTCTGTAACAGACCCATCTGCTATTTCCATCTGCTCTTCTTTTTCTTCAAGTTTACAAGTTATGTTCTGAAAAGTAATTGAGATCTCATTGCACCATTTTTGTTCTTGCTTTATGCAGCCTATTTAGTGTGGAAAATTGAAGGCTTAGTGCTAAGCACTTGTTAGCTTCTAGGCAAATTAGTTTTCCCTGAATGAAAGAAAGAGAATTTTCTTAACTTTATATACTTGTCTCTCCTGAACTTCATCCTCAACAGATTCACTTTATAGATTTCCCTTTTTCACTGATCAATTCCATTGCCATTCATCTTCCCTTGAAGAGCCCTGTGGCTGGTTATCACAGAAGCAAACAGAGTGCTATGAAGTAAACCTCTAAGGAATTTGGGTATAGTGGTTCTATGGACAGCAACTTTCACAACCACCTTTTGGCAGCAATCCCTACTCCAAGCAGGGATTTTGCTCAGGTGCTTGCTGGAGTTCCATCTTATATTTTAAACAGGTACACACAGTGCAGCTCTCTTGAGGAGACAAGATTCAATACATTCTTTTCAAGCATTAACAATGATAAAGTATATGGTAATAAGTACAGCGTTTTCCCATGAGTAGTAAAGTAGCTGAAGTAAAATGTTTATACTCCACCTAATGACATGCTGATAGTCTGTGCTGTGTTCATCTGTGCAATGTAAAGAAAAGATTTAATGTGCAGAGTGCTGAGTATTAAAAGGAAACAAAATGGCTAAGTATTGCATAAAGCAGGAAATGTTAAATCTAAAGTTTCTGATCTGGATGCAAGCTTCATCAAAGTCTCTCTGCACATGACCATGGGTGAGTTTGGCACCCAACTGATGCCAAACCAAGCCCAATAGGCTACCCTGGCTGCATTTGCTCCCATCATTAGCATGTGCTCTGCCTTGGGAAATTTGGCCACAGTTGAGTAAGTCCTGGTGACTCCCCTGGAAATTTGCAGGGAGCTTATCACTGCAAACCTTACCACAGGAGCAGAGACTTAACATGTGGAGTAACAGATCAAAAATGGGCAGTCCTTGGCAGTAAATCTCACCCCAGCCCAAGGGGGATGTAACATCTGCACAGGGTGTTACACTGGGTGTCCCATGGCAAGGGGCAGTGGTGGCAAATTTGTCCTCTTAAATCCCAGCTGTTTGGCTAAAAAGCAGGTTGTGGGAGTGTGTTCCAGCAAGGAAAGAGAATGGGTCAGGCAAAGGTGAATGCCTTTATCCTAAACAGTGAACGAGCCCACCAAGGTGTCTGATGGAGCTGCCTACTAACAAATATAATTGTGATTGAAACACTGTGCTTGTTGCAAGATTCCAAATAAAACCATCAATTTAATAATACCAATCCATTTTAGTATAATAAAATACATCAGCTATGGGATATTTTATGAAAATGTTTAATTCAACTGTTTCTTTGGAATGTAGTAGTCATAGTTTGGAAATTTAAGTTACAGTTCAGTTCTATGTGGTTTTTTTATGCTACTCAGTGTCTGAGAATACAAATGTCATTTAAAGTTAAGGCTTCGCTGTTCATTTTGAAACAACAATTTACAAGTGTCATATTGTCATAGAAAATAAAAATTTCTGTAAAAAAAATTTGCACAAAGTTTTATGATGGTACAAAACATGAAGCAATAATATACCAGTAAAATGAAATCATTTTACTACAGAAGATTTTTATAGTTTTTCAATAAAGAAAAAAATATGTTATTTTACACTTTAAAAATTATGAAACAATCTAAAACAATATAAACGGAACATTTTGTAACACTGCCTTTACAAATTAATAACTTTATAAACATATAATTTTTTTAAATATATTTATCAGTGCAAGATACTTTTCAATGTAAAGTTGCAGTATCATTTTTCCTTTATTGAAGGGCAACTTTAATTCTATTACCTTCAGAGAAATCAAATCTTCAGTGCCAGATCCTCATTATCATAGTAATGTCTGAAGACCACAAAGGAGATAAATTCTTTTTTATGTTCACTATTCTCAGTATGTTAAAAGAAGGAAAAAACCCACCAACTACCAGCTTTTCTGTTCAAATAGATCAAGACCCAGAGCTGGTCTGGAATCTATTGAAATCAGTGGGAATATTTCAAAAGGTTTTGGGCTTGGGCTCCCCAATGGGATTTTCTCTTCAAGGCGTTATAAACATGTAACTCTTAGTCAAGTTAGTGGACTAGAAGTTTTTCAGCTAAGGAGAATAGACCCTTAATTCCTGACTCACACAGTGGCGGTGTGCTGAAAATAGTTTTGAAAAATTCTTTTCTTCTTTGGGTTAATTAACTAGCTGGTGCAATGCCATTATGGTCAAATTACAGTGTTAGGAACCAATGAAAATTCTACCTCTGACAAAGTGAGTCTGTCGCTTTGATCTACCTTCTAGGCAAAACTTTCAGGCCTCAGATGCAGTCTCACCTTTTGGAGGACCCAAGGCTGAGAGGCTGGGGAGGTAGCTCTTCATTCAATCTAAGGTTTGATGACCTGAAGTGGGTGTTTGAGTTTTCATGATAGTCATTGCCTTTAGGACCCCTCTGAAGTAGCAACTGTCCATGCTTTTTTTTTCCTATTGGGTCTTCCTTTAAAATATTTTCAACTCAAACCTAATTTTCACTTACTGTCTCCCTCATTTTTTTTCAATTTCTGGGTTACTAGTCGGTTTTCTACATATCTTTCTATTTTAGAGTTCAGAATGGTGAAATTATACACTTCAAAACATTTGGTGTATAAATATGAATGGATTCTGTTGCTCCAAGTAATTCAAGTCTGAATTAGCCCTTCTTTAATCCTAATCCTGGACAGGATATTTCATTGCTCTTCTACAAAAGCAATTTTGGACAAGACTAGCTCAGAAAGTCTCAATCACTTCCCTGACTCTACTCAGGAAATTCAACGAGGGAAAACATGGGCTCAGCACTTGGTAGGATGTTCCTTTCCCCATGTTTGCACTGGTTTTCTCTGCTGGTTGGTGGATACTCAGGGGAAGGTTGAAGCTGCCCCCCAGTTATGGCTGTGCTGTGTACAGGTCACTGCAGAACCCAGGGGCTCCCCTTGGTCACTCCCAGGGGAGTGACCCGTCTGCTCCCCCACTGCCTTGTATGGACCCCTGTGGGAAACGTGCTCTCGCTTCTTTTCACCCTGTTGGACCAGCTGCATAGGCTGCTGATTATTATTAGACCAATAGTATTTGCCCTAAAATATTAAAAAAAATTTGCCACATCATTGTCAAGCACATTTTTCTGACAGCTTAGAGTACTCAGTTCACTGCATTGGTCACTGCCTGCACTTGTGGTCAAACAGAAACGTCCTGGTATGAAATGCCAATTGGATATAACATGATGGTAAGAACATACCCTACATACATTGTGGGATTTCATTCTGCCCTCAGTACCCACTTGCAAGCCCAATTAGCATTGATTAGCATGAAAATACACGGTTACTGAGAGAACAGAACTCTGAGTTCAGGTAGGGGCAAGAGGAGGAAAGTTTCTCCTTTTAAAGGCAATCTTTTCTGTAAGGGAAGCATTTTCCCCAGTGTAATTAACAGGCAAGCTGTTCAGGATAAAAGACATGTTTCATGACATCAGGAAAAAAGATACTGTCACTTTATGCTGTTAAGAAGAAACCCAAAGTTCGACTTTGGAGGATAAAGTTAAGAATTTTCCCTTATTTTTTAAACACAAACTCTAATAAAATTCTTTGCCATTACCAGCAAGTTAAAGCTGAAGTTTTCTTTCCTTGGCAATGGCAAATGCTTATGCAACCTACTCAGAGAGACAAAGAGAGAGAGAAAGAGAAGAGAAAGGGAGAGAGATTTTACATTTGAAAATACATTCTATATGAAAGAACAATAAAAGGGGATATTGCAGCTTTATACAAAAGAGTCAAGAGACATGAAGTTGAAATACAGAAAGCAGAATAATCAAGCCAGGTTGTCAAATCTGATTAGCCCTTGCCTTGGCTGAGGCTGTTTTCTTACACTAAAATATACTTTTCTTTTAGTCAGTGAGCCATCAGAATATGATTAAAGACAAGGGCGTAACTGCAGAGAAGCTGTAGTTAATGTTAACACAATGAGAAGCAGTACAAACAAAAAGGCACTTGAGAGGACATACACTAGCCAGTGCCAAGGACTTTTTTGTTTAGTTTTTAGGCAGTACACTTGGTTACCAGTTGTGTCTGATGATGGCACATACTCTTTTATGGAGTTCACAAGCACGAAATTTAGTACAACACTGAAAAACATCAATAAAATTTGACTGTATTGCTTCGTAAACAGAGCTGACACGCTATATCAGTACTGATGCAGCAGTACTTTCAAAAACATCCTAACCCTTCCTTGCCTATGCACAACACGAGCAATTATACACAAATACAGGTGCAGAAGTCCACTAAATTGCTGTTACTCCAATATTTTTTGGGCACTGAGCTACAGACAGCATGTCCATCCAAAGGACCCCACTGAATACATTTTGTGACAGCATCTTGGATTTTGCACAGTAAAAACAAAATTATCCATTAACGGAAAACAAAAGAGAGGGAGAGAAAGAAAGACAAAATGAACTATAAGTCAATCATACTTGGTCTCAACACCAGCATTCGATTATTTCAAATAAAACCAACAGAAAAAGCAGACTGTACATGATTCAGGTTGTTAACACAGATTGTTGTCCATGTTCATCGGTTACACACTCATTGAAGCTCCTGAGAAAAGCTTGGCTCAGTGTCATCAATGCACTTTTCAGCCTGTACAGTAAAAGATCAACAGTTCCCCAGCACGACCGAGCTATGTCCTTCCATCCCGATTCTCTGACTTCTCCAGTTGCTTTACGCCTTCATGCTTCCGAGTATGAATTCTGTGTGTTTAGTTTATCTTTTTTCAATTTTACACCATCGACCAGTTCAAAGTTATAATTCTCCAGTGCAGACAAGTTCCTCTCCGACATCCCGTTGTGCCAACAGGCACAGTACAGAACAACTCCACAGATGGCTCCTAAAAGCACCCCGAGTGCACTCATGGCTATGATGGTAATGAGGATTGGATCTAGGGTCTTCAGCACATTGCCTGGCTTCCTGGAGATGTTGTCGTCATAGTCGTCACCCCTACGGTATGGAGGTGTAAACCCTGAAATTGAATAAAGAATTGCAAAGTTTTCCGAACTGATCCTAGTTAGAATTTTGTTTGATGAATTGGAAATTTTGAGAAGACCATCCATTTTTTTTAACATAAGTTTTTAACATAATTTTAAAGCTTAGCTTCTTCAAGGTGGTCATAAACAGCGGAAACTGTAATATGGCCCAAACAGCTGTGGATTTTTTTCCAGACTCTTCTTCAATCTTTAAATCTGCTGCCTGCTAGCAGAGCTCTAGTTCTGCCTTGGATTAAATGGGAGCCTTGAGAGCGAATAATGAGGTCTTTTGATTATATTTTGCCATGTTGCAGTATATAGGTCAAAAATGTTAATGAAATCCTACTCAGCTCAGTGTGAGAGATTAGAGCCTTAGACATTGGTTGGGAATATCCAGCCATTTTATTTCTACTTCAATGACTTTAGGATTGGATCTTAAAGTGCAAATAGTGACAGAACGGAGACAGAAGAGCACTCTGCCCTCTTGTGTAAAATATTCACTGGGTATCATAATGTTTTCCTTCAACTTTTTTACTTTATGAAAATGATCCAAAATCAGCAAACCCTGTAACTGTTGCTGGAAAAGCCAAAAAGTCTTTTAGGACAAACTCACTCTCTTTCACTGAAATCAATTATAGCAATCCTGTTGACTGTAACAGAAAAGAATTAAGCTCATTGCCTGAAAAATGCAAGTATATTTTATTATTGGAACAATATGATGATTATGATCCATTTAATGATCCATTTACTGTTCTCATCATTGGAAATGATAATGCTTTGCTAGACTGGTCAAAAAATGGCATTTTCAGCCAGGTTTGTAAAACATTTAACCTGAAGAGTTTTGAGCCTAATTACTGAGACACAGTGAGAGTCATAAATTGTAAGATATAATGATAGTGCTTTCTTCAGCAGTGGACAAGCCTTTTAGATAGCTAAATATTGAGAGGCTATAATGTCCTTGCATATATATGAATATAACGTAAAAAAATAGGTATATGAAATTTGAAATGTTTAAGATAGGTACAAATAATAAAAAGTACATAAGTCCATATGACATGGAAGAATAAAACTACTACAATCTTTAAATAAATGTAAGTATTCTTATCATCTCATCCAGAAAATCAAAACACCTTAATACAATATGCAGTTAGAGGACAAATCTATAAATAAATAAATAGAATGCAAAAATTCACATTAAAATACACATTAAAATTCATTCCCTTTTAAAAAACTACACAATTTTTACCTGTTTGATTACTTTCTGGGTCTTCTTCTTCATGTGTTTCATTCTCCACATCAGTTGATTCTAATGAAGCAAAAGAATTGACATTGATTATTAGGGTTACAAACACTGATTGACTATCATGCTGGCAATAATGGTGTAGCAGATTTTCCTGTGTCAGAGCATCATTATGGTGGCTTGACAGAGCTGTTCATTATAATGGGCTCTGAAAATTAATGGAGAAAAAAAGAAACATTAAAAAACTCCTCTCCGCCCAGTCTTGGCACAGTTTTAGTTAGCAGCAGGGGTTTTCCATACCTGGGAAGGAGAAATCAGTGTGATGAATTAGCATCTCGTTCACTGTATTTAAAATTTTGGAGCCCAATTCCATAACACTTCATCAGCATAGGCATAGTTAATCACAAGAATAGTTTCACTGACTGCAGCGAGACCACTTGTGTTTGGATTTCAGACTGAGCTTTTGGGTTTAGCTCCCTCAAGCAGAATCTTTGCTCAACATTTGGTTTGAACAACCAAAACATGGAGGTAGGAAAGAAGATGTTTTCCTTTCTCATGTTGGGGTCAATTAAATACAGTCACTGTGGTCTCTGCACCTCTCTTGGCACTGGGAACACTGCAGGAGGACTAAGCAGTGCGTCCTGTCTCCCCTTCCTGCCAACTGCCACTCCGGTGGCATTTGATGAACCCCAGGGGTTGGACCACGTGGCAAAAAGAGATTTTACAGTTTCCTCATCCTGCAGTGAAATTACCACATAGTTGAAGACTGTCATGTTACCCTCAAAAGGATGTTAGCTACAAAAGGTGAGGAACACCCTCTATTATTGCTCTTAGTTGTATTGTTAACTTGCACAGAATAAATTTATCTTCTTCATGCTAAGAGTTCTCATTTTTACTCCCTCTTTTATATAAAAGTAATTGCTTCATCTCTGCTATGAAGGACAGTGTTCTGCTGCTTGTGTTTATCTGGGGCTGCTGCTGCCAAATTACGTGCAGTATGCAATGTGCATATGATCAGCAGTGACTGGAATAACCCAAGACTGGCCAGGAATAAAAGGGCTGAAAGAGCATCTCAGGAATAGCCTGGCTCAGATATGGGAAAGGCCATGTCCTAACGTTGCTTTGTGTCCCACATGACTGGGAGCTGATGACTACAGCAAATGAGCCACAGCAAACTCAGAATGACAGGACAGCAGAGGACAGAGCAGCAGGAGCCTTTTCACCCTATCTGCTTATCCTGTAAGGGCTTAATATCGTCCTTTAAAAAATTTTAAAGGACGATATTAATTTTAAGGACGATATAAAATTTAAGGACGATATTAATTTTAAGGACGATATAAAATTTCTTTCTTCGTAGAAAGAAATCTAAGAAGGGTGAAGAGAAAAAATTGGATTTTGTACATTAGTTAAAACAGGGTCCTGCAATAGGAAAAGCAGAGAAATTTAAGGAGGGCAGCAATATAAAATACAGGGAGAGATGTGAGAATGTGAATATGCTGTGACCCATGTCAGTAGGATGCCAATTCTGATCCAAACTGCTGCCATACCAAGGTGACACCAGTGGCACTTACTATGAATAAAGCTATGGGCTGAATCAGGATATTTTCATTGGAAACATAGCTAATAATTATCTATCCCTTTTTCACAGATAAAACCAGCTATCAAAACAAAATAAACAATGTTTTGGATGAGAATTCTCTATGCTCTTGTTTGCAACACTTACTTCGGCAATCCTCTTGTGCTATGTGATTGTCAATTTTAATATCATCCACAGCGATTCCTCCAGTTCCTTTTCCAATTTCTCCCTCAATAACCACCTGAAAAAACAAGATAGTGTTCACATTATTTTCAGGTTAGCACACAACCGCAGCAGTCAGGATTTCTTAATTAGTTGGTAACACACATCTTCACTTGCCATGATGTCACACTTGTGCTTCAATTGTGGCCTGAAAATCTGCATTGCCTGCCTCTGTGAACTTATACAGGCAAATATGTCATGTACTGTCATGACTTTATGAAAGACTTTTACATCAGCAAAACTGTGGCAAAGAGGCAGTTTTGTGACTGATGATAAATGATTTATAAAGTATTTATTTGGCCTCTGATAAGAAAGTGCTTGTATCGCAGTACTCTGAGATACCAGGAAATATTTCACCATTATTAGTCACAGCAAGCGTACCTCATCTGTAGGTGTAATATTCTCTACATAAATCCCTCAGTGACATCTTTTACTGCAGTGTATAAAACATGACCAGCAAGGTGTTGCCGGCCTGGGCCGTGGCGGTTCAGCCAAGCTCACCTGGTAGTGCTTCACAGACTTGTGAAGAAGAACACGTCCTTCCTTCCAGTAGTTTGCCTGGTGCCCGCTCAGGGTCCACAGCACCTGGTCGTACTCATCCGGCTTCTGGTAGCGCAGTTTGATCTTCAGGGTGCCGACGTGGGCGCCGGCCATGTGGTACCAGAAGGTCATGCAGTGGGCAGAGTTCTGTGAGTAAATCACGGGGCTCAGCAGCCGCGCCACTTTGCCTCTCTGGGCTTCGTCAGCTTGTGAATAAATGAAGTTGCCATCTCCTACTGTGACAGAAGGACTGTGTTAGGAATAGACACCAGCTTTAATTTTCTTTGTTAGCACAAGAATTCCTGACCACGCCCTGGTCTTTTGCTTTCATTCCATGCTGATGGGTCAAGCATCACAAACAAGAGCGAGGGCATTGCTTTGAGAGTTCTAGGAAAGCTGATATGCTTTAAGAAGAGTGCCACAAAGCTGATCAGAAGGCTGGAGTACCTCTCCTAAGAGGAGAAGCTGAGAGTTGGGGTTATTCAGCCTGGAGAAGAGAAGGCTGTGGGGAGATCTTATTGCAGCCTTTCAGCCACTAAAGGGGACTTGTAACAAAGATGAGGACAAACTTTTTTAATAGGGCCCATAGTGACAGCCTAAAAGGTAATTGTTTTAAATTAAAAGAGAGTAGATTCAGACTAGATATAAGGAAGAAATTTGGTGGGCGGTGAGTCACTGACACAGGTTGTCCAGAGAGGAAGGAGATACCCCATCTCCAGAAATATTCAAGGTCAGGTTTGAAGATGTCCTTGGTCACTGCAGGGAGGGGTTGGACTAGATAACTTTTAAAGGTCCTGTCCAGTCCAAGCAATTCTCTTATTCTACACTTTCTTCTGGCCATCTCCTCTGCTGTTCACTGGGATGTTTTGTGCCAAGAGTGAATGCTAACAATGTGCTCACCACATGAAACACACAAGGCATTTACTTTTGCTAAGGGAAGGAGGCACAAGCATGTTTGGTGAGACAGCATTATGACAGTGTGCACCTCCTGAAAACAGCCAGCAGGCTAAAGAGAAATCCCTGGGGCCTACTCGATGTTAATTGTGCAAAGAGCTATTAAAAAAAATCTCTGTTTAAAGTAGTCTGTGCTCAAGGGGCAAGATTAGAATGGGAAGAATGCTGAAGGGTGAAATGGCTTTGAACAGCCATGATCAGAGACCAGGAACTGAGATTTAAAGAATGTTCCCAAACAGAGGCTGAGCATTGTCACAAATGGTGTCAGAGTTATGCCCTTGATTTTTGTAACAATATATTAGGCTCTATGTATTTGTGAGCCCTTTCCTGAAAGAGTAAGATTATAGCTGGTACTTTCTTAAAGGCAGAATGGATTTATACATGTTGAAATCTGAACACTTAATACCCTTAACTTGGAAACTTACTTTCTTAATCATGCTAAGAGAGAAGCATGTGGTAGTGTGATTAGTTTGGTAGCAGAAAATTGCTAAGTAAGATACTGACTATAGAGAAGTGCTTCTGAATTACAGCAGCCACACATCCATTCCAGTCAGCTTTTGAACAGTGTCTTCGCAGAGAGTCCTGGTGGAAAAACATGAAGTTCATCCTGGTGTGTGTAAGAATAAATTGCATGTGCAATGCACTCAGAGAAAAGGATGGAGTCAGCATTTATTGACATCATGCCATTGAGAGTAGGAAGGATGAACATAATAATAATAAATGCTATTTCTCAAGTATCACTGTAATAAGTTCACATATTGCTGTTTATACCAACACTTAAAAAGTAAAAAGAGACAAAATAAGATGTTTTGGAAGAGTGGTGTTTTACCAGCATTGGTCTTTGCCTATACATATCATCCTTGAATTTCATGTGAAATAGTGTATAATTGAGACTTGCTGGATTGCAATGGTATAGTTCTGCACCAATGAAGACAGAAAGATGAACATTGCTACTCTGGTAAGCATAAGAAGGACAGAGTAGTGAGATGGGAACCAGGAATGAAGAGTTAAACCCCGTGGCTGGACCTAATAAATAAGAAATGAATGTATTTCTTCTAACATGAGAAAGTGTGTTTTCTTTTTTTTGGATCTTTCTGTGAGTGGTGGAGGCACCCTGCCCAACATGCATGTTGAAGAATTTTATAGGAGAAGATGAAGTTAAATTGCAAAAAAAAAAAAAAATTAGAAATTTTTTTTTTTCTGTCTTTCTGCAGTAACATCTTGTCCAGTTTCTTAAGCAGGAGTGCTTATGTCTATATGGTCTTTCCAAATTTGCTTCTGTGCAGAGCTGCACATGTGCAAATCTCATCAAAGAATGGTAACAGAGAAATCCAGAGGGAGGAAAAAAGGAAAATAATCACAGCATCAGAATGGCTGTCTGAGTTGGAAGACCTAACAGTGGCCAGATTTCACCACAAGATATATAATTTGAAGTGACATCCAGCGTATCCTGATGTCTTCAAGCAATTGTTGTTGAAGATTACTTCTGCATATTTTTTCAGCTTTACACGTGTCTGAGAGAAAGACATCCCTGGGAGATGCTCACTGTCATTCTCCCAGTTCATAGGGTGGCCTTGTTGTGCAGCTGAGGGTTTGTTTGGGACATCAGTGCCATTCAGACTGCTCATGGTCTGTGTTGACACCCACCCCACTCACTCTGTGCCTGCTGGCAGGCGAATCATGAATCTGGCAGGTGAAGGTGCTCTTAGAGTTCAAGGAAAATTTTGGAAAATATTGAAAGTGCAGTAGAAGAAAAAGGGGCTGCCTGTAAGATTTGTTAAAACTACAGATCGTGAAACAAATAAGTTTTCTGTACTAGCAGGGCCCAGTGGAAACAACAAAATCTCATTTGAAGAATATAATTTCTTCATCTCCTGATTGAAGACAGGTTCTCTCTCTATAATCCTTGATGGGAAAGTGCAGATAGCTCTCATTTTCAGAATATTATTGCAGTGCCAGGTCAGGAACTCTGTCTTCATTGTCTTAATTAGAGCTTTACTTATGCATGCCTTTTAGATTTTGTCAGTCTCTGGCTAACATAGCTTTTAACCTCCTTTCAATGTCAGATCCTACTGAGCCATTTCACTTTACTCTACATCAATTTTTCCACCATTACAGCCTTCACTTCAGCTAACTGCATTTAGTTAATTTGATGCCATTTATTTGTACAATGCCATTTACAGTCAAAGTATTGCAAGTTTTTTTTCCCCCTGAAACTACTGTACTTGTCTTAAGATTCAATTGAAAGTGTCTCAGAATTTAAAAAGTCCAATTTTGTCTAATTTCCTTGTCATTCTCATTAAGCAAAGGGTAGCAGAAGTGGGAAGGGGGATTCATCTCAACCCATTTGATTAATCTGCACGTATGCAAGCAAGAACACTAAAGTAAGAGGCTGTGCAGGTCACACAGTGCCCTCCCTTCTCCACTAGCCTGCAGCAAATTTATTGCCTAATTATGCTGAGCTATGAGTTAGTTACTACAAAACAAACCAATCAATTCCCCAGGGTGATATTTCTTGAAAAACTGTTTGTGAGCAGGGGATGGCTATAATCTCCAACTCCTGCTGGAAAGGAGAGGGGTGTGATAACACACCCACCTGGGAAGTTTCACTTACACAAACACTTTCCTGTGATGAGTAGTCCCTGTGAAATAATGTGAGGTCATTAACTGACTGATTGTATTAGTTGATCAGTGCTATTTAGAAAACATTTGGTCATTCAGATATTTTTCTACCCCAGGTGATGATTATCCAAAGGCAAGTCAGGGGAAAGGAGTATCTTCAGTTCCTGACAAGAAACAATCTTTATTCCCCAACAGAAAGGACAATTACAGTCAGTTATGATTACCTATAATGGATTAGGTTTACTAGAGAACCATCTCTGTGACTTTATGTATTTTGGGTATGATTCACTCTCCTGTGATTTTGGAAGATGCTGGTATTAAACAGAACAATCTCATCCTGTGTGGAACAGTACATCATGAACTCATGATTACCTGTGTGGTCTTGAATCGGCCCGGTTTTGCTGGTCAGGATTGCCCACCTTAAATCCACTTGGTTGTCATGCTCCCAGTCACACAAAGTCTTTTGGGATCCCCAACCAAAGGCACAGTTGTACAGTGGCTGCTCTGCAAAGGAAGATGGAAAAGTGGGGATGAAATGTGATTATTAATTGCATAATTCAGATTTTGTACTTCAAAACAAATGCATACATTTGACCATTAACAGAACCATTCCTTCCTGAAACTCTGAGAAACTTGCCATAGCAAGAACAGCCCTCCTGGGAAACAGATGAAAAATCATTATTTTTTGTAAAAGATGTGGTTGCTTCTTGTCTCTTTATGACCCATATGATGGGATTTTTTTTTCCTGTGGTTAGATTAATTCTTCTGATTCGGCTGCATTATCTGATAACCACATTGCAGCATATAAGACTCATAAAGAAAGCTCTGGCTTACTTACCAGATGTAATTTCTGATTGTCAATATCTCTTTGCACCGTAATGGTGCCACAATTTGCAACTCACAATGAGATTTGGACAAAAGTAAGAACAACCAGAAACATTAATGGAATGTCCTTGGCAGGAAAGGGTCTCTGGTGAAGTCTACAGTTCTTGGCTTCAATAAGGAACTTTTTTCAGCGTCTTCCAGACAGTTAAGTAGGCCCACAAGATGGCAGCATTGAAATGGACAAATTGAGAGGAAAAAGGGACAAATGTGGCTGATTGCCAAATGAACTCAAAATAAGCTTCAAAACAAGCTCTGCATAAAATAAGGGAAGTCTGGTATTATGGTCAGGATGAGATCATATCTTGTTTTCAGCTTCTTTTCAATTCTGCCCAAAGGTTTAATACATAGTAGCTTATTTTCTTCAACAGAACTTGGAATTTCAATTGGAAGATTATAGAAAGATAGCATATAAATCCTTTGCATTTCTTTTTTTCAGAAGCAGTTTGAAATCTTTTGAGCATTTGGTTCCTACCTCATTGGCATGAACTTTTATCTCACCTTGGGCAGTGACAACTCCCAGTAGAGCGATACCCTCCCAACAGCAATGTGACCAAATCTTGGAGTATTTTCTCAGGCATGACTCACGCCTTATTAAAGGAGTAACTTGGGTTTACTTTAATGAGATGCTTTGTGCAAGTATGGACTAAGAACAAAGGACTCTATGCTTCCATCAATATCAGCTCTGGGGTAAGAATTGTGTTTCTTGCCCATGATTAATGAAAAAGCCAGGGAAGATAATGCAACCTTTAGAATGTGCTTGTTTATTGTGGGAAAATAATGAGAAATATGGGAAGTGTGTTGAGACCTGCAGTTGGCCAGACCTTTGAGGTCTTCCAGCCTGAAGAGGCAAAGACCTCCTCCACGTACGGAGCTGCCAGGGAAGACTGCTAAGGCTTTTGAACTCACAACCCAGATTTTATTGGAAGATAAACTAGAATAATAATTTTAACAACACAAAACCTCAGGTGACTAGGTTGAGACAGGGTGGATATGAAAAGGATTCATCTATCATTCTCTCCTTGCCTGCTGTGTCCTTGTTCAGCAGGCCCTTGCTCCCAGACACATTTTTTTCTCAACTCACTGGATTCCTGCATCATGGCCACCGTGCCCTCTCCCCTCTGGCCCCCAGAAAATTTCACTCTGTCAGCAGAGACATCTGAGCCTACGGCACCTCCTGCCCCTCTGCTCCTGCCCCTCTGCTCTGCCTGTCAGTGCCTCGGCTGTGCTGCGGTGTCTCTCTGCACTGAGCCCTCATTCTTCACTCCTTTCTTTCATCCTCCCCATCCCGCCTGCCTTCCCCCTCTCTCCTGCTGGCCTCCAGAGGGGTCTACTCCACATTGTCACGAATGCAGCATCCTAGTTGGGAACAAATGAATTCAACAGATAATGTCTGGCACAGGAATTCAATGTGGAGGAAAGATGTTTCCTGGAGCACCCTAGCCCTTTATAGGAAAAAAGCAGATTGTGGTGAATAATCTCTCTCTGGGCTCAAAATGTTGAAGAAGAACTCAGTCTATGCACACATTAGTGCAGAAAGGCAATCCATTATGTCTCTTTCTTCGGTATATGAAGTATTTTTTTTTCTAGACAATGGGGCCATGATCAAAGACATTTTGCCCAAAAGGGGACATCTGAAAATCAAGGGGGTTTTTAAAAGAAACAAAGTGACATCACAATGAATTAAAGAGTTTTGAGATTGTGAAAAATAGCCTTTCATTGTCAAGGAGGCCTAGGGAGAGCTATATTGCATGGCTTTGACATCAGAGCCATGAGACAGAACTTTAGAAAAGGTTTTAGAAAATGTAGAACAAAATTAATCTTATTAATCCCGAATAAGGATTATATCATGCAAAGTAGTGATAGCCTGTGTGGTATTCAAACCACAAGAAAGGAGAACAGTGGTAGATAGATCACATCCATCTGAAGATACCACACAGCATAAATGAGCACGTAACACAAAGACATTGACAGGACTGGTATTGTTCAACTCTGAATAAAAATAAATAGCAGAATACATAGGAGAAGTATGTAAATGAGTGATGAATCCAGGGACTCAGAACAGAACAATATTCTGGTTTCTCCATTTCACAGCCTAAGTAATGTGAGATATCCACTGAAGCCCAATGTGGATCAAAGGAAAAAAATTCTCATATGATGTGAGCGGTACTTGCTTCCTTGAATGCTGCGAAGATTGAGCACAATTCAAAGAGAACTGGACACTGACATGGATAAGGAAAACATCCAGAATTTAATTGTTAATTCTAAAGTGCAGGAAGTGACAAAAGCCTTTTACTTCATGCTCTGATGACAGTTCTGAACTCTGGGATCAGATGGAGAGTTTCAAAACAGAGCTAAATTTCACAGCTCCATCTAATAAATACTTTCTTACACTTTCATTTGAAATATATAGTCCAGGAAATTGGCAAAGAGCCTAAGTCTGATATGCTTTGGCCATGCCTGTGTTCCTTGGCTTCAGAATCAGAGACAGCATGGTATAGCATAAAAATGAACTTGTTTTCCATGCAGAAGTAGAGTCCACTGAAACTGAGGAGAATTTGACCAGTAACATGCATGCAGTTAGCTCTTTCTTGCAAGGTCCCTATTGTTTTCTCAAAAGTTATTGTGCTACTATATTCCTTAGACAATCACAGCAATGGGATTGAAGGTCAAAGGCAAGGCATTTCAGAGTGTTCTTATTTTATGAGCTTCTTAAATATGCCATCTCTTATTGCCTATTCTTATGTCTCTTCCAGTGCTTCTTCCAGGGACCCATAAAAAAGGAAAAATAGGCCTGCTAACCAATTAATAATGGACACTTGTAGCATCAGGATAGGTTCATTACGGTTCAGTATGGACAATGGATCTGCCCCAGACTAGTTCAGCCCTTCTATTAAAGGTCCCAGGGGGCTGATACAGTAGCTCACAGCAAGCTACAGGCAATGTGTTCTCTTCTTTGTCCTTGAACTATAGCTTGGCAACTCTGGTGGAAGGAAGGAAACAAGGGATGAGTAGCAATTGTTGGGCTCCTTCTGCAGTGCTGGCCCATTCCCATGCTAGGATAATTCTCCTGCCAATAGGTGATTGATCTCTGGGTTTGTGTGTATTGAGAGGACAAAGAAAACCAGCCATTATGTAATCAAATAGCAGCAGCTCAGATGAGAATCTGAGAGGGAGGTGTGACGAAATCCCATATGCCTTTTTCAAAATGTAGGGTACGTGATACTGAATTAAAACAGATTTATCCTCTCAAAGAATAACCAACAGCTGTACTTTTTGACCACATCTTGCTCACAGCTGGGACCATTACTACACATGAAGAAAGTAATTTGAAAATCTAGTTGAGTGAGTTTCTTGCGAGTCCATTAATCTTTTGTGGCCCACAGACTTTGACATATTTTTATAACTCCTTCAACAAGAGGCAAGAAGAAGCATGATGGCATTAAAGATGATATGAAAGTGCTCTTTAAGATGCTTTTGCCAAAGGGTAGATCAACATTAAAACAGGAAATTACAGACAGAATTTGGACCACTTCAAAGTAGTATATTTGGTCTGATTTGTGTTTGCATTTCACCTTTTTATACCATTTATGCTGGCAGCACAGAATTACCTGAAATGATAGTAAATGATAATTTAACAGCCTTAATATCCCTTTACTGATACAAAGTTGCTCCAGCATAAATGAGACTCAGACCTATTCTACCTTTAAATTATTTCTTAGCAGAGATTTTAACTTCAGGATTTTTTAGTTATATTTTTCTGAAATAGCTGTTACATGTGTGAAAAACAAGGTACTTCTCAGAACAGTCTGCTCTACAAAGGACTCAGATTACACACTGAGAGCACGTAATGTAAATGAACAGCTTGCTCTGTATGTAAGTAGCTAAGAGACAAGCATTTCAAACAGTCCTTTAGAATTGAAAAAGATGTGTTCAAAAAGACTAGATGTTAGAAAGTCTTAGGGCTGAGGACTGAGGTATTTACCTTGACAGACAGATGTGTAAAAGGAGTCTTTTTAAGTTTGAGGAGGAAAGTAGATCCTCTCTTAAAAAAAAAAAAGACCCCAAACCTTTAAACATTTTTAGCAGTTTGAAATCATGATTATTTTAAATTTTCTTTCAATTCAGTCCCCTTGAAACGAACTGTAAAAGACTCCTTGATGGAACAGCTCATTTATACATGCAGGCTTTCCTGCTATTTGCTCTTAACTGTTTCCATAGTGTATGAAAGCTGGTTGGAATAGGATAATCTCAGGTTTTGACACACACAAGCATGTTAGTCTGGGATAACAAGATTAGGGATATTTGCAGGCTGGAATGCAGGGACTAGGACAGCAATACGTGGTGCTGGCACCTATTGCAGAGTACCTGTGCCAGGCAGGTGCTGCTGGGGAGATGGCTGGTCAATCTCTGTCACTCTGCCAGCCCAGCCACTGTGGCACAAGCTGCTGTAGCACCACTGGCACCACGTAGCTCCTGCAGGATCACCCGCTGGAGCCTGCAAACTGCAACTGATCTGGAATAACTCCTCGGCTTGGAGCTCATCATTTACCTCATAGAGCATTAACATCTTAAGGTATACCAGGCCTTAAAGGGAATTAAGGCCGAAGCTGAAGGCTCAGTCGTTGATGTGTTAAATTCCTACCTTGTTCAGCTTGAGAAGAGCTGAAAGAGTGCACTTATCCTCAGACAGCAGAGGGCCAGGGGCCCCAAGCAGCCCTGGAACTTCAAGGGCAGGTTAAACCGTGTTATTTGTGGCTGACAGAGCAGACTCGATCCCAGCTGCACGGCCCCTGCTCCGTGTGCTTCACTGTGGCACTCGGGCCCAGCCATGTCCCCTCAGCAGAAGGAAATGTTTATACCACCTCCATGCCAGGAGGGGCTTCCCCAAGCTGAGGGAAATTTCTGTCTGCCCCTTTTTGGGAGTTTTTGGCTGGTTTTCAGTGAGGAATTATGAGGCAGCTGGAAAGCTTTACGTCTTAAACTGGAAATTCTGGAAACCTTATTCTTATTTATTAGCGTCTGGCTGATCTCTATCTGTGATCTTTGTAATGTGCTGCCATGTGGGAGCCTGGAGTTTGGGATGTGAACTCGTCCCTTATTCCCCGGAAGGAAATGGTTCCTACCAGCACAATGCAGGGAAGTAACATTGGCACGCTCTGAACAGAGCCTCAGAAACTCTTTTAATAGAGAAAAACTTTACAGAGTAAGCAAAGGTGGTGCAGGAGGGAAGTAAGGAGAGAAGATGAGGATATCTTAATCTCTGGTAGTAACAGTCAGTCTGTTACTGGAGAGTCCCGCCCCAGCCAAGGGGATTAAACACAACCTGCAAAGCAGCTGGCACTGCTCAGGAGGGAGTGAAACTGCACCTCACAGAGGCACTTCCTAAATTTGCAATTTATTTAAAGACAAGAAGATACTTTAAAAACCTGTAACAAATCCCTAATCTCATCAAAATAGAATCTTAACAGATAATTCCAGACATAAAGATTAAAACGCTTTGCTCTAAATCCACTGCACAGAATATTTTCTTCCTCTGCATCCCCAACCCCTTTGTAGAACTGTGAGATCAGCAGCAGCCTTCCAGCCCTTCAGCAGCGCTGACTGAAGAGGAGGGTGGGGAGGTGTCCCAAGAGGGGGGACTGGCTCTCAGCATGCTGCATTTCTCATTGCACTGGTGCTCCATGATCCGCCTCTGCTCATAAAGCAGGGCAGAGGTAAAAATAGTGTATGCTGACTTAGCCAGTTCGGTGACCCTGGAGACAAATTTTGAGGAGAGTAAAAGCATTGGCCTCTGCAATACCTGAATGCAGAGGCCGAGAGTGGAAACAACATCTGAGCTAAGTCAGCTCTATCTCTTAATCAGATCAACACCATCAGTGTCCTTTAGGAAACTTTTTGCATTATTAGTCCCTTTCTTTCACTTGAAGCAAGAGCGGATTGTGTCACATGTTGAGGAAACTTACCCACCCTGTTAATAAATCACTTGCAAGACCGTGCCTGACTGTGCTTTAATGGAGGAAAAGGGAGTAACTGAAAACTGACCTCTTTACTGCTCCACAATTATTGATGCAAAGGATTTTTAACCAGCGCTTATAGTTCTTGGAGTTTGGGTTTTCTGCCCAAATCCATCCTCTCCCCCACTCCCAGTAAATTGTACAGGATATTAAAAAATGGAATGAAAGCTGAGGAAGCAGCAAACTGAGGAATTTAAAAGCTGCTAGCTATTGTATTAAGTAACAAGGACCTGCTGCCAGTGACAACTTGGTTTTCCCTTTTCAAGTCCATGGTAGCAGTTTATGTAACCCCATTTCAAGAAAACTTTCTAGAAAACAATATTGTAAAATTGCCAGCTTCCTGGTGGAGAAAACTGGCAAACTTTACTTGCCTTAGTTTTGTAAAACCATGGATATAAATAGTGAGTGGGCCTGTGTGGCTGTTTTTGTTTTCCTGGAGTTTGCAAACACACTTTGTGTCACTGACATGCCACATTTAAACAGTGCACTGTGTGATTAAGTTAGTTTAATTTTGTCAGCACTTGGCATTTGCTGATGCAGAAGGAAATCTTGTTCTCTGCTGTATGTACATGTGGATGAAAGGAATAAAATATTTACTGTACAGAGCTAAGAGACCAGATGCTTCTTTACTTCAGAGACTTTAAGGAATGGTAAGTCAGGAAGTGCTGCAATTCATTATTTTGTCTCTGGCATGAAATTTTGGTATGGAATTTATTGTGGTTTTAATAAGAATTTTTTTTTTACCTGGTTGCATTGTATTGTCAATTACGGTTGGCTTTTCTGTGTTCAGCACTGTGGTCCCACCTGGAAAAGAAATTATGCATATCATGATACATGTGACACAACAAAGGACACAGCAGTCATTAGGAATAACTTATATATCAACCTGAAATATTAGTCTTTATTAGACATGTAGGTAACTGAGTATGCAATCTTAAACTCACCATTTAAAGTCTGGTTTCTTTTATCAAAAAAGAACACAAGACCTCTTCATTAAATAAAGCTGTGTATCTTTGGAGTTCTTGCAAACACCAACTAAATCATCCTCAACATGTCCCTGTGACCGTCCTTGGTTTAAAGACACTGATTTGTTTCAAATCACATGGGAAGTGAGCTACTGGTCTTTATGGCACCTCCTAAGAGTCACTGTTTTGTTCATTTACCAATGACCTGTTGTTTCTCATATCAGGGATGTGAGGTAAAACTGAGGCTTCCCTGTACGTTGTTTCATAGCTGTGTTGTGAGACCTGCTCACAGGAGAGGTGTATGGGAATTGCCAGACTTTAGGATCTAGTCTAAGGTAGGTTTCACGTCTGTCTCAAAGTGAAGGAAGAATTAAGGACTTCCCCTTTGTCCTTTTCTTCATGCAGATAAACAAGGGGTGAGTGGGGTCATGGCACTCTCCTAGGCTTACTAATTGATATTTTTAAAATACTTGACTTTTTAAAGCAAGCCTAATATTCATAAGGAAACAAAAAGGAAATTAGTACAATTATAAATGCACAGTGGGGTGCTGATTACCAGTCAACGGCTCCTCTTTTCTTTTCTCCAGCAAGCAAATGCTTAAAGCATTATAGAAAGGATGACTATGATGACTTCCAGTGAGAATGAATGCCCAAGCTGTACCAGCTTTATGTTTGTGAGAATGATCTGATGGGAAATGCTATAAACCACGCAAATAGAGTAGCTCTGTATGGGGTCCAAATAGAGCAGGAAGGAATTTGGCCTACAGCACAATTACAGTTAATTGCAAGGGAGGCTTCACTGTGGCACTCACATATGTGCAAGTGCTGTCAGGGAAGTGACTCCACAGTCGCACGCTGTGCTTGCATTGGGAATGGGTAAGAGAGGGTAAGGCACTCATGAAATCCCCTCTGCACTGCCCTCCTAACCCTAATGGGCCACAAGACTTACACACTTGCTTTCTATGCATTTTGGAGGAAGAAAAGAATGTTTAAAATTAATTTGTTGGTAAAATCGGTTCTGTGTATTTTACTGTTCTAAGTAAAACCATCCGTACAATGCAGCATTTCTCCAACGTCCAGAACAACTGGGCATGCACTGCCTAGGGTTTCTAGGTGTTGTAATAATTTATTATTATAAATTATATTTAAGTGTCTATACTTTTGTAGGAGGGCAATGCAATAATTTTCAATATTAATACTGAAAAACATTCAGTTCCCTAGAAGAGATGGTGCTCAGGAAGGCTGGTGGCTGTTCCCTTGTCTTGGAGATTATAAACTGACCCCTAAGCACAACCTTCAGAAACTGCCAGAAGGTTTTTCTTCTGCTCAATAAATGTTCCCTAAGGGACATGTGGGATGAAGGCCTGAGCTCCTTGAAGTGCAGAGACTATGAACATCGAAGATGCTTGCATAGATCTGTCTGCTTTCCCTGACTGACCCTCCTCTGTGTGCAATACATCTCTACCTATTGGGTTTTGTAAGACAATGTAGGGCTCTGCAGGAAGCCCTAGTGTTTCCTGACCTGCCTCTTTCTTTTCTGAATAATAAATAAATAAATTACATTGTTTAGTAACATTGAAAGCTTTCTGAGCTACCTTAACACAATACAGACTATTTTATCAGACTCCCTTCATGGCTGTTTTCAAAAAGAATAAGGTTCATCTGGGACACTGATTTGAAAAGCAGCGACAGTGACCGTGCACTGTCTTTTCCACTCAAGAATTGTTTTTTCAATTTATGATTTGCAACATGAAATTACAGGAGACATTGGCAAAGCTCAGAAAGGGTTTGATATTGAAGTTCCACTTTCATTTGTGCCTGCTGCCTGATGTTCTACTTGGCTCACTCCAAAAAGCCAATCTCTTACCTAAGCTCACCCAATGTCCTCTTGGACAGCTATTGCCAGATTTTAATGCTATTTTATGTCATGGATATAAGAAGCAATAAACATTTATTAGGCAAGCACATCAGGGAGCAGTGATGAAATAACTTGTGTCGCTGCATCTAAAACCAAGCTCAGTTACTGCAGATGTATAGATCTAATCAAACGGACACGGAGATTTGTGGAACAAGTGACCTCCAAGAAGAGATCAAAAACACAGAGGTGCAGTGTCAGCTGTCTTGGAAGGACTAATGATTCTGTGCAGAAGTGTGAGGGTATGAAACCTAGCAAGCTTCCTCTGTTCCAGATGCAGTCTATGTTACATCTCCTCCTCCTATTTTTCTGCTGGTGATGGCAGCTTGGAGAACATCAGCCCTTCTGTGGCTGTAATGCAGTGTAAGCAGGGAAGCTCATGGAAATATTTCTGGCAGTTTGAATAGGTGGCAGTATGCTCGATGAAACAAATCTGTTTTGTTTCTGTCTGGGAGAGGTTTGGGGATGAGATCTGAGTCCTATACTAAGTTTTAGATAAGAAGCCTGCATGTAAACCGAGCAATATTTCAAGTTCTTCAATCTCAGACAATAATTCTCAAGAGTATTGGCCAGCTTTTCTTCTTAGTAAGAGAAAGTTTGATTAGAAGATTTGATTAGACAGAATTGCTGCTCAAAAAATTGCCCTCTCTTCCATCTAGTCACTATTATTTTCTTCAAAAATTACATAGCTGAGAAAACAATCAAAAGTATTGTCATATGTAAAAGGCAGATGCCCATGTTTTGACAGCACTGATGATACAAGCTGCATACTAATGTCCATTAATATTGAGTGGTTAAATTAGCGCAAACATTAAGCTGGTGTGGATATGAGCTACAATGAAGCTGCAATGGAATGAGGATGGTTTCTGCACCTGTCAGTTGGTAGTCATCACCTGTGCCACTGTGACAGTTTGCCTGGTCGTCATCACACTCATCCACGGGCTTGCCTTCGGAAACGGTAGGGACAGCAGTTGGAGCTGAAACAAAATCCAGTTGTTCAGTTAAAACAAGTGTGGAGAACCAGCATGCAGTTAGAAGTAACATCCTGATGAGTGCCATGTGCTCTGTGTGAGGATTGAGGCAACTCTACTTTGCAGGTTGTTTAGTACTTCTTTGGAATGGGGAGTATCTGTTCTGCCTTCTGCACTGAGCTCAAGGGCTGAGCAGACCTGGGCAGCAAAGCCCCAGACTGTCAATTCACTGGCTGACGGGTGTTTGTTATTCCTATCAAGGAATAGTGAGAGCCTGGCAAGGCAGAATGAGAGCCCTGGAGGGTTGTGTGTGGGGTAGACCCCATAATTTTATTGCTCTCTGTAAGTAGGCCTGTGCAGAGGAGCAGGAGGGGTGCATGATCAAGGTGGTAATTCTCTAGCACCCAATGCGTTGCTGAAGAAACCTCTCTGCAGAGCACATGTAAGTGAGGAAATGTCTGAGCACGGTTCTGGTAACAGCAGCAGGAAGGCAGTGTGATGTGGAATCACTTTGTGCTCAGTGAGGACACATGGAAGGTGTTTCTTTTGTTTTTTGTTGAAGTTATAAATAAATAAGACATCAGTGATATCAGTCATCCCTCCCGGCCACCTGCCTGCTTCTCATTGGTGATGACTTTCCGGTAGCTGCTGCCTAAGCAGTAAAAGTTTGAACTTTGTTATTACAGTTAAAAGCTTCAGATTTGTGTAAGATGCCAGAAAACACATAGCCCAGTATCTGCAAAGCACACCACATCTGGAAAACTGGAACACAGAGACTTGGTGCTACGTTTAAGTTTATGTTTCATGCCGCACGTATAGTTCCCTGGCTTAAGATAAGCACTGCTGGAATGTGATCCAGGCTTTTGTCTCTTCTCACTTACTGTTATTTTCATTAGCAATCTTTTTCACTCATTATAGGCTACGCAACAATGTATGTCTTTTGCAGATTCTTCTTTTCCCTTCTACTGCCCTCAGCGTCCACTGGCCACAGAAGATCACATACACTGACTGCTTGGCTTGAAAATGTCAGGAGAGGTGGTATTTTTTGAAGTAGCTATGCTATGGGATAAAACATGCCTCTTTAGAACCCTGACCTGTGCTTTACAGCTTCAATCTATCCCTAGTTAAAGAAACAGTTCTGTACCTATTATGAATTATGCAGAACATTTGTTACCCACATTGCTATAAAAACCCCTCTGGGGGATCCCTCTAGCTTTCTACATCCAGTTAAGTTTCTTATCTTGATCTTTGTGTCCTTGTATAGCCTCAAGCTTGCCTACATCTCTGCCATCATTTCATATATGCCCCCCTGGGACACTTCAAGCACACAAAACTTGCCCTTGATCATTACTGCTGGAGAGCTGATTTCTACTCCTCTCTGTGCCAGCCTCCATGGTTCTTTTCTCATCTCAACTCTTTTCTTGCTCAGTAAATCTCAAGTGACTTCATTCAACTCCCTCCTTAAGATGCAATTATATAACATTAGGCATTATTGTGCTTCTCCCACAGGCAAATGGGAATTGACCTCACCTGTCCATGGGTGACCTACAGGTGAGCATATACCAAAAGTATACCATAGCAGAAAGAAAAATGTGAAAAAGTGTGGCCTAGTGGAAAAAAAAAATTGTACTTGCTGTTTCAGTTTGCCTAAAACCAAAGGTCCTCCATCTCACTGAGCAATATATTCTTGTAAGGTGGTCCACAGACTCACTTCTGGATGTCTGGGTGGCTACAGGAGCCTGTGGCTGAAGGGCTTTGCCCACAGGTTGTGAGTTTACATAAGGCAGGTGCTCAGTTTTCTTTTTTTCTGAGCAAATAGCACAATAGTCTGCAGGAACTAAGTATCCCCACAGGAAATGAGGACTTCCTGCGGGAACTAAGAAGTATTTCCAACCTCCCCACCTTCCGGGCCAAGTAAATTCATACTTATTCAATCACTAAACTAAAAAAAACAACACAGAACTCATCAGTTCTCACAGCAAATGCCTCCCACACTTCCATCTTGGGAGAGAAATGGTGAGAAAGAAATGGAGGTAGAGCAGTTGTTTCCATTCATCTTGGGAGCCTGTTCAGCTGCTTCTATAAGAGGTGTCATATGAAACCCCAAATAATATGGTTTGATACTCTGTGTATTTTTAAGCTGTTTGGTTTATAAGCCTCACCACTGTACCGTCACCCACCAGATAAAATTGTTAAATTTACATAGTATTATCTGTAGTCATGTTTATATAACAAAAATCAAAGCGGACTTCATGTCACAGTCCAAGGACAAACGTCTAAACTTTGCTTTTCCTGGTCTCTCACCTCCTACATACTCTTGCAAAATTAAAGCTTAGTAAAGAACAAAGAGGCTCCCTTTACCCTTCAAAAGTAACACCACAGACACTGTCCAGTCAGGTGATCTTTGCCCACCATAGTTTGTGGCGTGACTTTCAGGTCCTTTGAAGGATAGAGGGACATAATTACTATATTTAGTGCAAAGCTCTCTCTGCATTCTCGGAAAACATCTCCTCCAGGGTTGAATCATGGTAACATAAAATTTAAGTTCCTGTCTTTATTCTCTCCTAATAGCTCTATGATTCTCAAAAGTATAATCATAAGGCTGCTTAAGGGAATGGAAAACCATGTGGAGAATATCACTGTGATTCAACAAAGGAACGGGAAAAAGAATAATAATTGTGCCTTGGGCACATTCAAATGTTGCAGAGAGGAACTGAATAGGCCAAGAATCAGCACTAATGGCAGTCATGTAAGCAAAAGTCCAATGCGCTGCCTGTGCAGACACAGCAGTCTCCAGCAGCAGACCAAGTAGAGAATGTATTTATGAAAATAATAAAGTGCATTCATTTCTGGCAGAGCAATTACCTTCAAGTTCACAGCCCAGCAGCTCCATTCGCAGCCCCAGTCCCCCGTGTGTGGCTCTCTCAGGGTAGACGCGTATGAATCGTGTCGATACCGGTTCAAAAGTCCGCAGCTCAGGCGTGTCATAGTTGGTGTTGCCTTCAAAAGTCTGCAAAGCATGACAAATGCTACTTGTTAAAAAAAGAAAGAAAAAAAGAGAAAAGTCTATTTTCCACACTCATCTTTTTTTCCTTCATTCTCCAGCCTTTGAATTAGGTGAGCAGTAGGCCATATTCTAACAGCTTAATAAGTGTCAGGCATTCCTATCCTAAATGAGAATGGAAAATACATTGTTAAAGCTTCTCGGAAAAGTAATGCATTTCATTTTTCATAAACTCGGTAGCAACCAATCCATCAGGGTCATAACAAGAGCTGAGTGTTTAATGAGATGTTTTTAAATGACGCTCTGATCTGAGGTTTAACTGGGTGACATTTCCAACACTTCTCAGGGAAAAAAAATGGCTGAGGTGAAGATCCTGTCACCTTTTAAGTGGTTACAATAATAATCCAACTGTTCAAGAGAAAATTTCAATCTGATTTCCCCCAGTGACAGAGCTTCACAAGTTGTAGCTATTTCAAAAGGCATAAATTAAACTTCAGGAACAGTAGCTGCAAGAGTTCTTCCACTGGGCCCGCTATTGAAGAAGAATTGGAAGAAAGAGAAGAAAGCTGATTCCTGACAAAACTGCAGTATAATCCAACAGGCAAGGCAGGTCAGGAAATGTACATTTCAGACAAAAAATCTCTTCTCTGAATTGCACTCTGGGTTCTTCAGACATAATACAATTCTCAATGGCATTTGTTTGATACCTTCAGTTTCTCCTTTTCAATAATCTTTTGCATATAGAATACATTATAATTTGTACTTATAGCAGCACCTCAAGTGTTTCCATGTAGATGATCAGTCCTTACAAGGAATCAACTGAACAAAGAAACAGTCCTTGGCAGAAAGCTTTTAGCCCAAGATAGGCAAAAGCAGTTATTTTTACCCTATTTTATATCAAAAAAAAGTCTTCAGAATATCATGTACAGAAGTCTATAAAGTACAAAATATGAAAATGCATATAACAGTGAAGTGGAAGTATTTTCACATTTTCCATGAATTAGTGAAATTGCAAGACTCTAAAAAACCTCTTTGAACTGCAGTTCAAATTTAAGATTAGAATTGCTACCGTAAGATACTTTTAAGAAATAACTGTGAAACCACAAGCATTCTTCAGGATGAATGCACCAGATATTCATTTGGTTTGGATGAGAACAAAACCCAACCTGCAATGAACACCTTCTATTCACCTGGGGCAGAGAAAACAAAGGCTATGGGAAAAGCTGGCTGAATTCCTAAGGCAGAAAACCAGCATAGGTAAACCCAATTGCTTCTTGTATTTTCAGTGCAGTTCTAAAAGTCTTCTTTTTTTTACTGTACACCTCTGCATTATGATCACAATCCTTCTGGCCACTGACTACAGAGTGCCAGTAGCAAAAACCAGTGGTGATGGGAGACTGTGAACAACTAAACTGAAAAAATAATGTCAACATCAATGCTGCTTCTCCTACTTCCTAGGGAAACTGCACCTTCCAAGGTGGCTTCAAGGGGCACTGGTTGACCCAGTGTACTGCCAGTGCTTGGAAGACAGTTGTCACAAATTCATGTGTAGAGGACCTGTCAGATCTAATTGACATGGAATTACATATTATTATATTTGAATAACAATATAGTGCAAATGATCAGAAAAGCTACCTACTATATGAAAAAGAATGAATGCCATTTTATGTGTAAAAGTAGACAGACACATGTATCTGAGGAATCCTTGCTCCCTTTTTTAATAGTAGTCTTAATAGCAACATATAATAATGAAAACTGATTTATAAAAGACATCACTATGGAGTACTGACACATAGACATTAGGATTCAATAGGCATCTAGAATTACATTGAATCATTGTCCTTTGTAGAGCAGAGCTGCCTGTGATTCAATTTTGACTGTTCATTTAAAACACATACTGATACTCTTTGTGGGAGAGGAGACAGGAGTGTACAGCAAAACTTCACTTTGTGAGTGTCCTTTATACAAGCTATGTCACAAATTGCTTTACTCCAGTACAAAGATAAGGCATAATAAATAATAGTTAAACCAAAGAGGAGCTAAGATTGTGAGCAGAAAAAAAATCTACCTAACATATTTTAAAATCAAAATAAATATTGATGAAAAATTTTAAAAGGATGTTCCAAATGGCAGGATGTTCTGAAGTTTCTTGTATTAGAAAAGATGAGAGGAACTACAAAAACAACAGCAAAAAACTCCCACAAAACAACTCATCCCACTCCCATAAAAAGTGGAAGGAGGAAAGAAGCATGAAAGAGAAAGATGGCTTTATGGAGTAAGCTTGAGTAAGCAAGCTCATGGACAAGAAATACAATCTGGAGCCTGAAATGGAGTTCTGCATGGTTATCTGATGATTTGTGATTTTCACTCCTTTGAGTGCTTGAGCTAAATTACAGGGGGAAACATTTTGCACACTCAAAAATAGCTGAAATTGGGTCAGCCAAAGAGGAAGGAGTTATGGTAGTCCTTGCGAAAGCAACTGCAGGCATGAATGACAAGATCATGTCATGAAACAAGGTAATGTTTCACCCTTTGGACACATTCTGTAGTTTAGTCTGTCACTGCTCTTTCTTCTCTGAAATCCAGTTGTTTGTTTATTGAAAGTCCTGACTTTGACCAAGTGAAACGATGTGTTTCATTTCATATAGCAGGGCTGTTTCTAATCGTGTTCCGGCTGTGACTCATTCTAGCGTCCTGCCCCATCCAGCTCTACTTACAGTTAAAAACACTACATTCCAGTATTAACATTTTAAATTCCTCAGGCTCCAAAATCATGGGATTTATCCTATTCTCTTTAAAGAAGACTTGTGCTTTGGAATAAAGTTTATTAAACATATTGAATTTTTAGGAAGGGCTATAATTATGCCACAAGAGATTTGAATTCCAGCCCTCTCTGTTCCATTAATCTTGAAAGTTAATTTCTGGTGGTGATGAAAGCTGAGGATGGGCTCAGTGCATTAGTTAGCACACTAGTTTTCTTGTCAAACTGCTAACTTCTGACAATGATGGCAAGTGCCTGTATTAGAAAACAGAAAGCCATGCAGCAGACGGCGCGCTGCTTCGAAAGCATATGGCATTATTTTTTTCCCTCATTGAGCCACAGTGTAGAAGTACATGTCAAAACAACATCTATTTTAGAAAGAAAATGGTAAGATCCCATTGTTGATTTACACTCCCTTCACACTTTATGATGAAGTCAAAACTCATGGTAACAAGAGAAAGGAGATGACTGCAAAGGCTGAATCCGTTTAGTTTTAATCCCCCAAACAAATGATGAAAAGTGAGAAAATGCAGACATATTCAGTGAGATTAAAACAGGAGAGAATGAAGTCCAATATTTACCAAATGTGCCTGGAAAAGCTACATCCATGGGCCCACTCAGCTTTTCCTTTAAGGAAACACAGGTTCCTCCAATGGATGAGTCTACACAGCAAAACAGCTTTTACATCTAATTTTCAAACTAACACAGATGAGATATGGAGTAAGTCCCATCTGCCAAGCATCACAATGATTTGCCTTTTGAGGGCACATTTTGGTATATGATTCCCTGGTCATCTCAGTACTACAGCACCAATTTGTGAGCAGGGCTGCATGCCTACTCATTTCCTCAAGGAATTGGGCAGGAGGACTAAGAAAGAGTAGTCCCTTTTGAGGCAAAAATGCACTTTGTGAGCAGTGATAGCAAAATGGGATGGAAGACTTCACTGGGATTTGGTGTAAATAAGATAAACTCCCAGCACAATTTAGGTCCTGAACATCCAGACAAATCAAAACACACACATTCCCAGAAACTCTGCTGAGACACAATCATTATCTTTTCCTCAGAATCTAACACAGCAATTAATTAGGCTCTCCTCTGGAAACATCTTCCCAAGCAGCATCCAAGATGCTTCCCTTGTGACAGTACAATAGCCCTTGGGATGGGATAACATGACAAAAACTTCATCACTTTCTTTTGGAGGGACTTGGATCAGATCATTACAGAGAACCTGTGAAACTCTCAAAGCAATCTACAGGCAATTGAGAAATACAACAGGTATACCCCATTGAGCTGAGCAACACCATTCTCATTCTATAGCTGTGATAGAAAAGAAGCAAAATAAAAGTAATCCAAATAAATTTGTCTCAAATAAATTTGTTCACTGTTGGGGTTAGAGTCTGGCTTTTTAGAGCAGACTTTTAAATCCCATTGCATGGGATTTTGCAGTAAATTGTAGGCCACAGAGGCACCAAGGTTGGCAGCAGTCAAGCCTGAACTAGCTGTTGAATAAGCAAAACTTGCTGCCAGAGAGGCAAATGTCCTAAGGCCAGCTCATGCCCTCAGGCATGGGACAGCTCCCACAGCATTCCTTCAGGGCTGCTGCCCTCAGAGTCCTCCTACTTGACTTCACCTCAGCTGTGTGCCTTTTCTAAGGTCAGACAGAGACGTGTAGAAGTGTAATACAAACTTTTTTTAAATCAACTTTTCTTTAGTGCAGAGTTTTCACCCTTACCTTTATCTTTTTCTTGCTGGAATCCATGATCATTTTCCAATCCGATCCATTGTTGCTGTAGCCAATTTTGAATTTTTTCATGAACACTTTGTTTTCTCGGTGCTTGCCTCCTTGGACAATTATGCCCCTCACTATTTTTTCCTCACCAAGGTCTATCTGAAGCCATTCATTTGTGTATGGATGAGTGGTTGGTGGCAGTGCCCAGCCTGAACGGCTCGTTATAAGGCGAGCGTTTTCTGGGATCCAGTTTCGATCCACTTGAGTAGATGCAGTAATCTGAGAGTCAGGAATAAGGCCAGACACCATACCCAACATCCCAGAACAAGGATAATCTACAAAGAAAAAGAAACTCAAATAAATTAAAAAGTTATTTTGAACAAGTGCCAAGCCAGAAACAGGACATGTCAGTCAATTCAACTATCACAACTAATTACTTATTTATTTCTTATATTCAAAATAATTAATTTGATTTGTATATAATTTTCATTTGCTCAAACTTGCACATCCTAGTTTTAGCAGGAAGTACCAAAATATCACAAGTATTTTTGGCTTGGTGAGAACCAAAAGGATCAGAAAATCTTATTCTATTCTTGTTTTCTATTCTTCTTGCTAAGGCAAAGAGTGCAGGGCCATCTGAATTTGTAAATATTTCCTCAGAGAAAACTCCCCAAACCAGCCTAAACCTGGTTGCAGATTACCTAATTTTGGTGACAATGGAAATGGAAATCTGCATACATTAAAATATAATTTATTGTTGCACTTGAGATCTTCCTAATGCATTTCTTTCATCTCTCACACTTTTTTAGGTGACATAAAAGCTAAATAGTTGCTTCTTTAATGATCCAAGATAAAAATAAATTAGAAGTACCTGCTAACAAGGAATGCAGAATTCTAATACAGAATGTAACAGTAGTTCTGATTACTTACATCTAATCTGAAAAGATTTCATAGAATGACTTGGAATTCTCTAACAAAGTAATCAGTAATCTTATTTTCCTGCTGTATGGAAACCAGTTCTAAGAAACATTTTCAAGACTAAAGAAACACCGTAAGAGAAAAAAAAAATTCCTATAACTATGAAAAATTAGTGGCTTTCAACTGTATTAAGTGCTAAAAAATGTGCTAGAAAAATTAGCTTTCTAAAGTTGAATAAATCATTAACATTTTCTTTCAACTGTAAGTTGTATTTTTACTTTACAGATAAAGGCACTTCCACTGTGTAGAAATTATAGAAAAACTAAAACAGTAAAAAAGATATTTCTAAAAAATTTTTGACAGGTAACTGTGTGATGCAAAGGAATTACATTACAATACTGATCACGACTGGGAACTTGACTACAAACACCATTACTCTCACAGGCTTCAGATCTAAGTGTTTGTACCTTGCAATCCTTTTTAACGTAGTCATGTATGTTTGTTCCTTGAGAAACCTGCTGAGAACTACCTATGAATACCAGACATAAGAGAGAGGGACTGGAAGGTTAGAAGGGAAAAATAAGATGGGAATTTGCAAAATATTTGTGTATCTCAGGAATTTTACATGAAGTGGTAAAGCGATTGTAATAGAAGTAATTAAAACTAAAATATAGTGTTAGAAAAATATTGAGATAACACTGGGCTTGGGTTGTGTTGTTTTATTGACTTTTTTCTAACATTTCTACATTCAGATCATGGTGGAAATCATGATCATGAATTTTACTCATAAAAATAAATCCCACATCATAGGCACAATAAATTCCCCTGATTTTATAGTCTTTCCCAAGACCTACCTGTTATCTTGCAGCCATACACTTCAAATCTCAGTGAAACTCCATTCTCCCAAGACACAGGTCTAATTCGCACAAACCGTGTTAAAACTGGCTTGGCAAAAGGTCTGTAAACAACATCAGTGGGATTGCTATTCCCTTGAAACACCTTTGTGTGGAAAGAAAAAGTATATATTTGTTAGGCTTTCCCTTAAATGGTGTTTACAGTTCTGTGTTTTACAGATAGTTATGATATGAGTTCTAACCAGGGTTGGTTGTGGGGGCTGAGACAAAAGACTTGCGTGGGAAACTATTTCATTAATCTCCTAACACAATTTTTGCAGACAGGATTGCTTTCCTTGGGGAGGAAAACTGAAAATGTAAGATGTTCAATGATACTTAAAAAGTTGTTCTTAATGCCCAGATCTACATGCAGGAACGACAAACACTGGACTTTGTCACCCAACAACTTCTGTGTCCTGGAAGAATCCCCCAATGCCTCACTAGAGCAGTTTTATTTCTTGTACACTCTTAGAATGATGCAGAAAGCTACAGAATCTCAGGCTCAGTTTAAAGATTTGGATTTCAATTAGACCACGTGAAAATCCTATATGGAGTTATGATAAAAACATATATTATTTTGCTGACCTTGGGCTTAAGATTTTTTTAAGGTTTATTGCGCAGACCTTGCTTTGTTAACCTCCTCTTTTCAAATCCTTTTCAAGAAGTTCTCACGATTTCTTTCTCCTTGCATATTGAAATTGAAGTCTATTTAAAATCTATATAGCAGGATCCAAGATTTTCCCTGCATCCCCCAAGGCTGGCAGTCAAATTAGATGAACAATGAGACTTCCACCAGAAGCACATGATTGTGCTGTGCTTTCATGTTGAGGATCCTGCAGGCACACTCCTTCCTAGCCCAGCCGAATCCTTGCAATGTTCCAGTCCAAAGAAGGTGATTCAGCTTCCTGCTTCTTCCTCACATAGAGGGGACCAATTTCCTGTTTTTTCCATGGATGCAGACCCTTGTCCTTTTATGGGAGATTCTCCCATTTCTTACACACACTGTCCTGCTTTCCTGTTTGTTCCTTACAGTAGCTGCATTAATTTGGAGTGGAGGCCAACAGCACACAGCTGTCAACTCATAAGGTTCAGTTACATCTCAAGTAATTTAGGATAAGAGTTTCATATCTAGTAAGAGATTTTTAACGGAACTGCATTTCTTTCCAGCAACTTTTTTTGTTCCCGTGAAGACCTGCTGGAGTTTTCTCCAAGTTTGCATCTGACAGGAAAGGGAGTCTTTTCTCAAAAGTACACAGATTCTTATATGTAGTTAGTGCAACACTGGTGTATGACTGCCTTGAAATGTGCAGCTGCAAACTTTTAATTTGAATTAAAATATCTGTGAGGGAGACTGGCACATACGTTTTCCTTGTCTCAATCAACAGCAAAATACTGCTATTTTAGAAAACTGATTTTTTTAATGAACCCTTTGTACAAGTGACACAGGTTTAGGAAATGTTCTCACTAATTAAGGACAGCATGTGCAAGAGAAACTCATGTAAAATACACTCTTGGAGAGTTTACAAATTGAAGCTGGTAATGAAAATCAGGCATGGTCTGATTTTGAAAGAAGCATTTGTTCAGATTACAGAATCCAGAGCCAGGAAACTCCATGTCTCATAGCAGCCACTGTGCTGGCCCCTCTTGTGACTTTGGGCAAGTCAACTATTGTATCTTTATATACATCACTGTACAGTGCCCACATTGTGTCATTTGACTTTCAGAACTTCCAGCAAAACCAGGATAATACCTGTCAGAGAGAAGCTTTAAGTATTAATTTTTTTATTGTTTTCCAAAGTGCTTCGAAAAAGCAAGATGCATTTGTTAGACACTGCTACCACGTTGATTAGATAAATGTAGTGGACTTGGCACAGCACTTGCAGATGAGTCAGAGACAAACCAGTTACCAAATATTTACACCTAGATAGGGTTACAGTGATAGAGTGTGATATTGCACAGGTCTTCTGTGTCTTTACAGAAGGGTCACAAAAAAGCTGTTTTGAAGGGAGGTACCACAAAACTTTTCCAATTGCATCAGCCCCTGGCAGCCCCTGGGGATGCTGCTCTCAGGCACATCCTGAGCGAGGTGGGAAGGGAGGCACAGCCTCACTGGGGCCATTCATGTGAGAGCTGGAGCAGAACTGACTGCTCAGTAATGAGCTTTATGCTCACGGTAGCGGATAATGACAATTTTTCTTATGAATGTCTAAAGCTGTTTCACTGGGAGGTCACAGAGAGCAAATCTGCTGATAAATGGAAAGGTGATAAAAATCTATAAGGATGGAAAGATGTGCCTAATCATCTGTCTGCATGACCCCCATCACTGAGATACTTGGAAGTTTAACAAACCACGAGTCACTTGCTAGCCTTGCACAGGGAGCTGAGGCACTGATACATTGCATATCCAGAGCTTCACTGCAGAAAACAGACAGACACATTTTTTGAAAAGTTCTGCATAATGTTTTCCTCAAGGTCACATAGAAAATCTCTGAGAAACAGGGAAACAGCAGAACAGTCCAGGAGAAAGGCACAAAATATCTCAAATTATATGCTCAATAGATAAAATTATTCACCCTCTTTCTCTGCAGCTAGAACCTTCTCTTTATTTCCTAAATCAGATACACCATTTTCAGCTGCTTTAGGTTTTGCATAGACAATTTCTGTGGCCCATTACTACTGAGACATAAGCTGGCTTTTGGATTTGGGAAATTAGTGCTGATCGACCCAACTAAACCTTTTTCCTTCTTTTTAAGCAGATGACAGCAACTAAACAGTTCAGCAGACTATTTCTCAGCTGAAGAGAGAAAAAAAAAAGAAAAAAAATACTTACAACAGGCTTGTTTCCCTCCTTCAGTGTAATCCAGTCCTCTCCATTGGAGCTGACATCTACACGATATGTTTTCAGATAATATTCTTTCTTTGTTTCTTTTGAGATGGCTCCTTGGGTCCCAATTCCAGAAACAAAGCGGAGAAGGCCCAGGTCTACCTGTGGTAGAGAATAATTTGGAATGTGAGGACAACCATGTCAGAGCATAACAACATTGCAGCTGTGGCACCTTCTCTACCTCACCGTTTTACAAAAATAATAAGGATTTTATATAAAGCAAACTGCAAAATATTGTTGAAAATAACATGGACATGATCTTCTCTTTTGTAAACAGTGTCATCACAGAAGATGGGAAAATTTGCCTGATTAGCCAGGAATGTTATTCACATGCCAGAGAATTCCCTTTCTTCTGTGAGGAAGGAACTAGAGACACCATCAGGGCAAGTGGGAACCACCAGACTGCAGAGAAGTTACTACAGGAATTCTTCAAGGACCAGTCTGCTGAACAGCCTTACTTAGTACTTTCATTAAGCACTTGCATAGATGCTAATGGAATTCCCTAAGGACACAAAGCTGCAAGGTATTGCCAACACAGAGGAGACTCATGCAGTGAGAACTGAGTGACCCTGAGGACTGCGGCAGTAGATTTGGGATGGAACTTACTAGGATAATGTCAAAGTTGTGCACTTAGGGAATGATGGCAAGAATTTTGCTGAAACGCAGAAGATCATCACTTGCAAGTAGAAAAGAAGAAAAGAATCCCAACGTATATTAGTTGGTCACAAGATAATTACAAATCACCATGTGATTTTGGTGGGAAAAAGGCTAATTATTTGCTAGTACTGCATGATGTATTTGAGGAAAACAGAAAGAAGCATTAGCACAATTGCAGTAATTCTGTTCCAACTGTCAAATGCCATGAATTTCTACCATTAGAAAACAATGTCATTTTGAACTCGCTGGAGAAATGTACATGAATGTGTGTTAGAGGTCATCTCTCTTCTTCACTCTTCTCTCTCTTTCTCTTTCTCTCATGGAACTACATTGTCCATTACAAACAGACAAGTGATTTAGGTTAACCTTGCTCTCTCTCATCATTTATTTTTCATCCAGGTCTTTTCCTTATCTAGGTCATCATGTGGCATCAAAAAAATATCAACTTTGGGAGATATTTGGGAGATATTCGGGACAATGACGTGGGTTGCAGGAATACAGCTACTCAAGTAGCTGGCTACTCATTTCTGCTGGTAAAAGAAATCCTTATCCCAGTGCACAAGTCCAGCTGCCAAATAGCTGAAATGCACAAAACTTTCTCACAGTCAGTTTGGTGACCACAGTTTTGAAACCTCTGCCATTTCCTTATGGCATTTTTTTAGCCATAACAACAAACCAGTTAAAATAAAATTCTTCACCCTCTTTCTCTGCAGCTAGAACCTTCTCTTTATTTCCTAAATCAGATAATTTAATTTCAGTATAAAATGTCACTATTCACAAAATATTAATCATCTGTAATTTTTTACCCTAATGTCAGCTGTCCAGAGTTCAGTAGGATAATAATATGAATTAACCCTTCTCAAGTGAATGGCCCCATGAATGTCTCAGGATTTTTCACTATTTCTGAAGTATGTAGGATGCAGAATGTATGTGTCCTGTGTCCTACAGACATCCTTTTTCCTGGATGTATGTCATATATCCAAAGGCACTGGAGCAGTTAAGTCAACATGCTCTGCATTCTCTCTCAAAAGGCTGAAGGAAGTGCTATTGAGGACAGAGTGTCTGCTCTCTCACTGCCCATGTCATATGCAAGGCATCTTGGAGTCCTCCAACACAAGAATAGCAGCCTTGTGTGTGACAGATAGAACTGTCTTTCAGGGCAAAGCCCCTGCCCCAGTTTGTAAGGCTCATAAAGTCTATATGTAACACTTTAGCCCTTGTCTTTAGGGGTGAAATACTGCAACATTTTGTTTTTGTGTGATGAAAAAAAATCAGTCTTTAAAAAAAAATAAAATCCCAGCACCACCTCACAAAAACAATCAAGTGATTTAAAGTAACTGGAGAGTCTCAGATGTTAGATTGTTGCAATCTGAAAGTTAATGGGGGAATCTGGGCATCATTGCTCTGAGCAATCTCAGCTTAACTTCAAATGCTCTCCAAGCTGTACTCTGCTGATTGTAAAGTGTGCTGCACTGAGTTATGTCCAATACCACATTCACTTCCAGGCTGAAGTGCACTTGAAAATCTGGAAGTCTGAGGGAGCGCAGAGCTAAGTTATTTAAATGATCTGCTTCTCTTACAATTTGAAACAGCTCTTCAGTTTTGAAATGATTAGGGTCCCAAGCCTGTACCATTCCAACTGATTTGAAATTATTCTAGTAGAGGCTTTTTAATATACAGTAAGTACTTCATTGTGAATAAAGTCAAGCAATGGCCTACTACAAGAGTTCTAGGTATTTGAAGCCAAGTTAAAATTTAGCATTGGTGGCTTAGGGAGATTTGATTTTTTTGATGCCTGACTTAACAATTGCTTCCAATCACTGACCATTCAGGTCTCAGGCTTGTCCTGTCAGAAAACTTCAGGCCCCCAAATTTTGGCTGGTCCCAAATTCTGGAATTCAATACACCTTCTTAACTCCAGCGCACTGAATATCCTACAGCATCCATCTTACTGCCCAGGATTAAGTCCCAAACACACAGTGGATATAGACATGTGCTTTCATGCCTAAAACCTGGCAGAACTCTCTCACTGGGAGAGACGGAGACTCTGAGAGGATTTCTGATTTCTTGCCTATAAGTAAGGAAGGAAAGGCTACCTCATTAGCACTGCTGGACCCAGCAACTGAGAAAGACATTACTGGAGGAAGGAGAGCCCTTTGTTAGGGAGCACATCTCTTCACATAGATCTGCTCTCTCTCCAGGTCAGCAAATCTTTATGTGCTCTTGAAAACTGGAACTATGTCAACAGTAGTCCTCTCCTGGAGTGCCTGGAGTCTGACAGCTCAAGTGTTCAGCACAGCTTTAAACTCCTTGCAAAAGCAAGCTGTGACCCCAGACCTGCCACATGCCAGGGGCTGTTTGCTCACAAGCTGATAGAGGAAAGAAGAATAACATTTCTCCATGGGTGTTTTGTGAGAAAGAAGCAGTGCAAACAAGAAAGGTGAGATTAAACAACAGAGAAGCAGAAGGGTCTCCAGGAATTTTTAGTACTAAGTCTGTTTCAGGGAAAAGGTCCAGGAGAGAGGTAGGGTTTAAGGCATTTCCTTCCCTTTGACAGTTCTTTGCAGTGGCATCCAGAGGGGAACTACTACTCTCGAGGTGCATGCAAACAGAATTGCAACACTGTGCACCCCTCTGTGGTGCCTAAGTATGTTTGCAAATTAAGCTCTAAATGTAGCAATCTTCTCTAAGTAAGGTGATAGAAATGAATTATGTAGAAGACTACCTTGGAAACTACACGGCACATTTTAATGGGCAGTTAAGCTCCCCCTAATTAATCTCTTTGTGATGCATTTTGTTTTTGTTCCAATGTTTTTTTAAACTTTGCTTTCCATAAAATGCAAAAATTTGCCCATAAAACACAGATTCTAAATGTCACTGGGACTGTTCAGAATTGAAGTTCAACCATACCAATTGCTGGAAACAACTGGAACTTGAAGGTACCAAAGTGTAGCTGTGATAAGACACAGGTCTCCTCTAGTTTTCCTAGAGGGATCAGTGCAGAGGGTAATAGCTCTGGAACAGCTGTGTCACCACATAGAAATTCTTCTGTATCATAAAGGCTTATGTCTATAGAGTCCACCTCTCTGCATAAGTTCCAGTCAACACAGTATGTCCTCTCCAAAGAAGTCTCCAAGTGTTAACATGACCAGAGGTTTTTCACAGATGCAGGCTACTCCAGCTATGATTGTAATATAAGTCTTTAATAACTAGCTTTTTGTTTTGGCCTTCTTGGTCCCTTTCATTTCAAGAACTTGTGTTTCATGTTAGAGTGACTGTGAAGAGATGTGGTGTTGAAATACAGTACTTTTGAAGATGAACATCAAATGCATTTCCCTGCAATTATTTGACATTTAACGTTCTGCACATATGATAAACAAACATCTGGTATTTATTTTAGAAAATGCAAGCGATTTTGTAAGTTATTGCAAGCCTTATGGCTGTGATCTGAGATAGGCAGCTGTCTCCAAACCTGAAATCTTCACATTTTATTTCCATGACCAGAGTTTCAGCTTTGACTAATGGCAGCATGTTTCAAGTTCTTTTTTTTTTTTTTTCTTTTCAAATTTTCACTTTCATTCAGATTAAGAAGCATATCTCGCTTGGAAAATGATGCCTAAGGGCCTTATCCAAAAACACAGCCTTTGATAGTTGACTATGCTGCAATGTGAAGATCTTTATTTGAAAGTTCAAGTCATGTCTGAGAGCAGACTTGCCTATAGGAATGGGCCCCTAACTTAAAAAAACTGAGGAGCATCTCGAGTGTGTATTTTTTTCCCAGAAGAGAAATGTTCATTTTTTTTTATCAGAAAAACTTCACTTGTTCCTATTTCTAACATCAATTTATTTCCTACAGAAGCATATTGCAAGGCACTAGCTGTTTCTACATATGAATTACTTCCTCTCTATTTATTCTGCAGTATCTCCTAGCATCCAGGAGAAATATTCTTATAGCTGTGTTACTGTCACCAAAAAATGCAGGTGGGTGACACATTTTTAAGACAAAGATATGCAAGAGGTGGCATACGCATTTTATTTGAGACCAGTTAAGGAGAAGGGAAAAAATAACATTTAGCTCTGCACAATGCATCACGTAGCAAACTGCTGGATAAAGAATGACACGGCTTGAAATTAATATTGCTGCTTCCTCTCGTCATACATAACTAGGCTGCAGTATGGAAGACCTTATCTTCAGAATGAAAATCTGCCTTGTTAAATAAAATACAGTCATTGAGGGAGCTGTAGCAAGGGAGCAGTTTTGCCAGCTTTTAACACTCCTACTGCAGGTCTGTTCAACAGCCTGAGAAAATAAAGCACCGAGCGCTGGAGTTTGATTAACAACAGGAAGCTTTTTGTTGTGGGCATCTCTTGTGGCTTGAAAAGCTGTACAATCCATCACTTGACACAACATACCAAAGCAAATATTTTTAGAGAACCGTGTCATTTCCCTAGATAGAATACAGTGCTCAGAGTCAGATTAACTGTTGTGAAGCTTCACTGTTCTGTCAAACATTTAATTAGGCAGGAGTTGATCTATTTTGTTAACACTGCTGTTGATTTGGCCAATCATGTTTTCTCATGAGGTATATACAAATATGACTTAATTCCTTAATTTCTTAGATGGTAATGCTAACTAAAAATACTACTGAGACAGGCTCCAGTAGAAATTCTGAAAATAGTCTAATTAATTTGGTTGGAAAATTACTACCAAAAGTCCTCATTCTTGAAATGAGTAGTCATTACAAGAGCACAGCTCCTTGATTAATGACAGGTTGTAAATATTCATCCTGAATTTAAGTGAAAATAGTTAAGCCTGTAAACTACCTCAAATGTTTGTGTAAAATTCTCAGTGATACTTGTGGAAGATACATAAATCTTCCACAAGGGGAGAAAATATTGCTGTTATTAAGATCTGTCCTGAGTCACTGAAGTCTTTCTCATTGACCTTGACTGCAACATCCTGAAAGGCCTAAAAGGGAAAGCTGCTAATCACGTGTTCAACTTGTAGTCTGTGCCTAAGAACTGTCCCCAGTCAGCATGTTTTACTAAACTGATGCTTATGTGACTTGGCAAAAATGGGGAAGCATGGAAGAAGAGATGAGCAAACATTCAAGCCAAAGACATAGGAATTCTTGGCATCAAAAGGGAAATCAGCCTTTAGCAGTTGAAATATATATTCCTCACAATCTTCACCTTCTGCTCAAATCCTTTTCTGCTGAAGAAAAAAAAACGTAAGTGTAAAGATTCCCTCAACTGAAAACAAAGAATGGAGTCAGAAGATGCTATCAAGTTGAGCTACTGATGCTGGGGACACAGGATTGAGTACAGTAACTTTTCTCAGAAACAGATCAGCCACTTTCTGTAGGAGAAAATTTAGGATTATGGTGAAAAAGTATCTCTGATAAACATAAGAGAACCTCAGTCTTCATTATGAAGCCAGTTCAAGAAGGAAAATATGCAGGAAGCGTAAGAAAAATGAAATCGAGAAACAATAAGGAAGAAGAAAAGACAAGAAAAGAATAAAAGAAAAAGCTTCTGTGTCTCTGACAGAGAAAAGATAATGCTTGTGTGGGCTGTGTTGCATCTGGATTCATGGCACATTCTCCCACTCTTATGTTAATTTTTTTCTTGCATAAATCAGAAGCAACTAATTAAAAAAGAAATATTTAATTCTGACATGTTCTTTGAACTGGTGTTCCATCTGGTTCTGTTTGAATAGTAAAATCTGCTGTAGTCATAAAAATTGGCAAGCAGCACTCTGGTAAAGAGAAACAAAAGAGACTCAGTACAGCAGGTTAATACACTAGCATTTTAACTGGAGACATTTCCAGAATTCAGCAAACCAAATCGCTCCAGTATGGAAACTATAAAGATCAAATGTAAAAGAGAAATGCTGCGAGGGGGCCGGGAGGGGCAGTGCCACGGGCACAGGAGCTTTGTGTGACCCTGAGGCTGTGAGTCCTTGCAGGAACTGGCTCACAGGGCAGGGCAGGCAGGGCACTGCTGCCCCAGATGTGGCTGCCAGGGTGAGACACATCCAGGGCACACACAGGGACAGGGAACGATCCCCCTGCTACTCATTTGCAAGCTCCATCTCACACATTCATGTGGCGCTTTGATGCAATGCCATCGTTATTCAGAAGACTCAGAAAATACCTTTTTCCTAATTTATTTTTCTTACTTGAACACTATTTAAAACCTGAACACCAAGATACAATAAACTCTGATAACAAAGGGAGGAAAATGTAATCGTACTGGGTTTTCTATAGACTCTGGGATCTAAGCAATCAGCATCTTATGCCATTCAAATCCTCTCTGTAGCAATGGAGAGAAAGGCTGATTAACTCCCAGTGCTTTAGAAAAAGATTGTTTTACATCTTGCAGGAACATATCTTGCTGTGAAATATTACTTCTTTAAAATGAAAACCTTTGCTTCAGCACTACATTAACTTGCAAATGGATAACCTAAGACATGTACAATGACTTGGTCAAAAAAAAGGAGGAATGTGAATGGCCCCTTTCTCCAGCTAAGATACTTAGGAACCCTTGCTGAGCAATAAATGAGTCAGGAACGTAATACTTTTAATTAACGTTTTCTGAATACTTATTTGTAATTTACATTTAATTTTAAACCTGAGCTTAATCCTCTGATCTGGAATGAAGACAACTATTTAGTGCAGTTTGAATGTGACCTTCCCTGGTTTGTGTTAGAAACTATAGAAAAAGGAAACTCTATAGCAATACTTGCAGAACCACTCTTTTGTGAGAGAAGGGCATAATTGTAGGACTTTCTTTCCCCTAAGTGTACTGAGCAAGTAATGCACAAATGGGAAACAAGTAATCCAAAGCTTCTCTCTCAGACTTCTTCACATGCGAATGACCAGACTTTGGGTGGAAAAAAATGAATTTTGCCTATTAAGTTCTTTTGGGGTTTTTTTGTGCCAGCTGCTGTCCTATCAAAAAGGGGGTACAGGCAGAAGAGCTTGATTTATAATTGTGGTATTTTGAGTATAAGTACAATACTACATGTGTAAACACACAGTAATAACTTTTCCTTCCTGTTTCACAGCATAACTATGCTAATGGTAGGAAGCTGCTAAGCAAGGGATGATATACCGTGCAAAATTAAACCTCTCCTGTCTCAGACAGCACACCTTGATGGCATAGATAGATCTGACTGTGCAATCATTGTGTTCAGAGCCAGTTCCACTGAAATAACTGGAATTTACTACACTTAGATATTTTTGAGAGTTCAGGCTTTGGATTTTCTATAAAAAATCACAGTGAAATGAGGGAAAAGTGACAGTGTCTGTGATATAATACTTTTTAAGCCTAATTTCACTGGAATAGGCGTACAACCTGTGTCACATGGAAATACATGCATTTTCTTTTGATCAGCTTTCTCATCTTGGAAAATCGGCACAGTCTCTTTAAATCAGTCATTCATACACAGGAGTCTGCATTCATTTATTCTCTGTTAAATGGAACTGTCAGTTTTGTTGCACCAAAATTTGATTTTCTATTTCATACACATTGTATATGATGATTTTAATTTACTGCTGGGTCACCAAGCAAGTCACTGCTTTTTTAAAATACGAGTTTTTGCTATCTTCTAGAAAAATGTCAGGTAGCTACAGTTAGACAGTGCAGCGAGGGTGCTGTAAATGTATGGTGAAAAATGAGAGACAGACTGCACATGCAAAGATTATTTCACATTTTCTGGTATGTTCCTCCCAGCTCTGAGGAAACGAACACATGTAGGTTAAATACTTCTGATGCTGTGATTTGGAAGACCCATTGCTGAGAGCGATGCTCTTGTCCTGTGCTGGAGGACGAAGCGTGACAGCAGAAGAGATGGCACTGGTCACTGACTACCAAGACAACTTCCCCGAAGTGCTGAAGCAAACCAGGGAGACTGGCTGCCCCCAGCTCTGTCCTTCCCTCAGTAAAGCATGCCCAAAATTCAGGCAGGAGGATTTTATTTCCAGGGTTTCTTTGGCCAGATAATGGTGCCTGGTTTTTGTATCCCCACTCTACCTATCTACAAGTTACTCCATCTGCAGTTATGTAAAGAGAAAAGCTATTGATTTTTAAGTGCTGTGGCTTTTAAAAATAAACACAGCATGTATTTTCTTAGTTAAGCATGTCATGAAAGGGAGGAACCCTACTGTGGACAGGTAATTTTTGAGGCCCGATAAGAACATTTAAAAATTATACTGCTATGTTAACCCTTCAGTCCACAGCCTGAAGTTAACAGTATTTGCATTGGAGAAGAACCTGCTCTCATATCTGTTAAGGCTGAAAGCCACTTTAGTCTTTAGTACAATAATCTGTAACCTAAACACAACCAGTTAAAATATACCCTGGTCTGATATGTAATAGGCCATATTGGTCCTTTCATCATCTTCAAGAGGATCAACACCAGAAATGAGTTTAGCCTGAAGTGTTCAACACAGAATGCTGCAATGAAGAGAAAGACCAGACTACACAGGTACAGCTGGTTGGTGAAGTTATATGCAAACAGTACTTCCCTGATGAGAAGCCAGTTGTGCCTGGAAACAGAGGAACCAAATCTCAGCTTAATGTTTGGTCAACTGTATTTTCTCTGCTAGCAGCTTTTGTTTACCAGTCAGCTTTGGAGGTTATTCCTGTGCCTTTTTAAAGACTTTTTTTGAAACCCTAAATGAAAACATTAGAGGCAAAGACAAAATGAAATTAAGTATTTCCTTTTTGAAAGATTTATTTTCCTTTTTTTTTCTGTAGAGGGGAGAAGACAAATTGCTTTCTGAAGGGCAGGTATTTACCACTTGGAAGAAATCTCATTTATCCTTCCACTCTACCTATTTTGCTACTGCTGTGAAAATGTCACCTAATGGGCAGAACAGAATTGAACTGGGACAGAAAAGCAGGATGACACAAGGACAGGGGAGGTAAATAATAGCTCTGCAACAGAAAATCTGGAGCATGGATGCTGGGATGGGGAAGGGCCCATAGGACTCATGAACTCTACAGCTTCATACTACTGTGCAGGTGTGGAAAGAGTGAATAAAAATGCATAATCGTCTCTGCAAAGCACTCAGCAGCACAGCTCTCATCTCCAGCCCAGGGTCAGCCCCGTGAGAACAGAGACCTTTAGCTCAGTAATAACTCTGCTTATTATAACACACCTCAGCTGTGCGCTCCTACCCAAGGCTCTGTCTCCAGCCACTGCCCTCAGTCACTTAACTCCTAGCCTTGAGCTTTCCCTCACCCTCAGGCTGACACCTGCCTAGGCTCACAGATTAATTTATTTCTGCCAGAATTTTTATTTCAGAAAAATCTCCCTCTGAGGTATCTTCCTTCACATCTGCAGAAGGTCCTGGCTGTGGTGTTGCTTAAGATGTGTTGCTTGGTACTGGGTGGGCAAGGCTGCCTCAGCCTCCCCAGGGTCTGCAAACCATCTGGGAGAGAACTCCCCTACCCAGCAGAATGGCACAAATCACTGATTTCTTGGCATGATGGCAGCTTAAAACCCAGCAAACTCTAACAAATATTTTGAATCAAGCCAAACAGGTGAACTTGATGAATAGAAAAAACAAAAACAAAAACAAAAGAGAGAACGATCACTTTGTACAGAACAAGCGGATTTAATTGCTGTGAAAGAAGAACAAGGTGTTCTTCTTTCACAGAAAAAAGATGATTTTTAAAAAAAACCACACAAAACCAAAATTAAACAAGGCTGTGGTGGTTAGTTTAAAACTAGTTTTAGTTTTGATTTAAAAATTTTAATTTCTTTGCCTCCTGGAACCAACTAGTGAAATTGAGATAAATTTACAAAATTATTTTAAGTAGTTGCTGAATCAGTGCTTTTGGTGGACACATTTTTAATTCACTGTCTCAGCTCTAAAGGGCCATCTGTCTTGCAGCCATTGAGGGGATGTGGGGCTGGACTGGGAAGTGGATGCATAGGCAATTACAGAGCCACATACAAACTACTCAGATCTCTGCATAATGGATCCCCTAAAAATCCTGAAACTATTATAATGATTAGGCTGGCAGTGGAGGCTCGGAGGGGCTCTGCTTCTGCTGCTCCTCCATATGCTGCACTCAGGATTGCTTGAAGCCACACAGGACTCCCCTCTGTATTAGGCCTGATGTTGAAACATGTCAGAGGGAGGTAGAGAGGATTTTCTTCTAAACTGCATTTTGCACCTGCACTTCTGGAGCAATAAGGCTGCCAATGGTTTTGCACAGTTCTCTGAGCATCTCTTCAGCCTCCCCAGAGTGATAAATCTATGGCTGGGAACTTTCTGGTACTAAAATAGCTCTTAAAGCACTTTGAATAATCAAAAAACCTTCATACTTTGTAGGGCCCTTTTATTTCTCTCTCTCGCTCTAGTCTAATTTCAGTACTTGCCTTTGTGAAACTCTACCATTTATTCCCATGTCACAGTAAATAAAGGTATGAATGTATCCTGCTGGGTCAATTAACCCCGGTTCTGCGCTGTGTCACAGTCTGTGCTGGCTGTGATTTCCAGAACGGAATACTCTTTTGTCATTCTTTGCCCATGTGCAAAGCATGTTAAGACCGCTTAGATAACTGTAACACTTTTCCACACAAAGCTAACTCTGCTTTTTGTGATTTCTGGAGTGCAGTTATGAACTGTAAAATGACATGAACCAAATTCATGACTTGTAATCTAAAGTGGTAGAGAAGACAAAGGGCTGACAGTTTTTGTGCTTTAATGTCAGTGTGCTCCCTAATGATGGGCAAGCCCCACCACAAAGCCTTGAACCCCAGCTCTCAGGAAGTCCTTCAAAGGCCAGGAGAACTGGGAGGCTGAGATTTCCTATTCTTCATGTTATTCTATGCTGCATTATGCTGCACTTCACTTCTGTACCAAACTCCAAAAGAAACAGAAATAATAATAAAAATAGCAGGCACTGTTGACTAGCCCATCCATGAGTTTTTATGTGTAATATTTAGAAAAGGTTGCTGGGTAAAGTCAGCCTAAACAGCTGCCTGATGTAAGAATAAACCTGTTAATGAAACAAATGTGCTGTGCAGCAGCAGATATAAATACTGACTATGTTTTTAAGTGAATACCTGATAAGGAAATCAACTATGACACAGATGAAAGGTCGAGACACCAAATGATGAACTGCAATTATTTTCAGAAGTGATATGGAAATAAATCAGTATTAATCTATATACCAGTTCACATCAGTGATGTATGCTCCTGGGTTCCTCTTACAAAGGAGCAAATAATGAAGAATGTAGGTTAAAAACTAAAGGAATGAAGACAAATGTGGAAAGCAAATTCCATCTCTGAGTTCCCTCTCAGTTCTGGTGAAGTAGTGCATACAGACAAATGCTTTAAATCAATGGGAGTATATTTTCATTGCACAGCAGAGTTACTGTTAAATAAACAACTGATATTTCAATCAGTGAAGGCAAGGGGGATCTCCCAGGTTGTTTTTTGAGGAGAACTATTGTTACCTCTCTGGCCTTTCTCCAGACTCCTGAATGTTGCAAGATGCAGAGGGAGAATTTTGCAACCAGATCAGCTGGCATTCCTGGGACTGACTGATCCAGAGGTCTCGGATTACTGCAGGGGTTGTAGGTGCCAAAGGGACGGGTGAGCAATGAGATAGAGACTGGCAGGAAGAGGCCAGAGGGAGCAGAGCAAGCCAGTGCTCCCTGTGCCAGCCCCTGAGTCTGCAGGTTTACACGTGGTATCAGGTCTGTCCTGCTGAAAAACTCAGCAGTATAAATTTGGGCTGGATTAGCTGGATTTATGTCCTATTAGCTAGAACACACAATAAGGAGTTCATCTTAATGTATGGCCCTATGACAGCTGCAGAATGACAGATAATGCTCAATCCAGAGCATAATGTCTACTTACATTAACCCCCTGTTAACCTTTTTGAACAAATTTGAACTGGCAGAGTGTGTTTATACCAGACTAGTGCTTTTTGGTTTATGGCTGCAAAATTTTGATCTGATACTAGGATTCTTAAAGCTGGATTTATGGTTTTGCCCTACCCTAGACATAATGTGAACTGAACATCGCGTGTTATTAACAAACACGTTTTGGTCTCTGGGCAAGCTGGAGGTCTCACTCACTGTTAGAGGATGAGAGAAAAATTGTGCCACCCAGAAACTGTCATCCATCTTGGTGGGAGCACAGAGATTTGTGTTATATGCATTAGAAGAAACATTTTGATAGAAAACATACAGATCCTGCAGTAAAAGTACCCAGAAGGTGTTGCTCCTTGTGGGTTTGAAAACCCACCCCACAATGAGGATTGATGGCAGCAGAGGTTCCCACTGACCCTGGTAATAGGCAATCAGTCTCCCCTCAAAGCCACACACACGGGTTTCAAGTGTCTTTAGTTGACCACACCTCTCCCTGTGGGCGCTCCTCTGGAGCTCCCCCTGCTCCTGCTTTGGGGCTGCTCCAGCCCATCAGGGCATCCCTGAGCCAGAAGCTCTCGCCATGCACAATGAATTGCCCATGGCTCCTTCTCAAAGGACTGAGAAATAAGACGCAAAAAAGACCCCTAAGTATAAAGATTTTGCATGTTATTTTTTCAGATAAGTGTAAATGTAACTGCTTTCTCAAATATGAACATTAAATCTACTCTGTAAAAACACAATTACTGCTGCCATGGCAGGCGTCAGTTGTCCCTTTTGAAGGAATGCCTTGAAAACGCAATCATAAAATCCTTGTGCATTATGGATTTCATTAACATTGTACTCCCCTAGGATTCCCAATTGCACAATAACAGGAGTTCTTTAAATTTTAAATACCACAGACAGGAACAATTTCACTAAAACCAGATGTGAAACCCTTGCATGGGCCTTCTTACTGGTTCTAAGTACTGAAACTGGCTGGTAATTGATACCTATTAACATGTTTGTTGTTCAGATTACAGAAATGGAAACACTATACCATTTTTCCTGTGAAAGGATACGTTAATGAGGGACAATGACTTACATTGCAATGGCAGTTCCCTGCTCTTGATTAAATTAAAGGGCTGATTTTATTTTTCATTTTAAATTACGCTGTTTCAAACTGAAGGGCAGTTGAGTGTGTGAAACATAAGTGCAATAAACAAGTAGGCTGAGCTTAAGGTTGAGATGCTAATAACATCCCATATAACAATAAACTACCTTCACGCATATTTTTGGCAGCCCTTGCTCCCTCATGCATATCTTTATTCCATTCATATTGGAAAATTCACAGACTTATTAATGTGTTTTTAAAGAAGAAATTCAATCTAGAGTGATTCTGTTTCTGATTAAGGAGTCACTCCAAAGCTCATGTTAGTTGAGCAATTTTCAAAGTGTCTTTGAGGGTAAATATAAAATGGAGAAAGTGCAATGCAGACTTACAGTGACTGTACTATGGTTATTTTGAATCTAAGCTTTGACATTGATTTTCAAACAACGAAGGAAAGGAAGGGAAAGGCAACTTTCACTTAACAGAGCCCTGTAAGCAGGTGGCACTCAGACTGAGGAGTTCATACCTGTCAGCCACAAAGGAGCAATCTAGTCTTTTCACAAAAGAATGGGTTTCAGGTCCACAGATGGAACTCATGCAAATCCATTTCTAATAGCAAGCCAACACTATTTTCCTAATTATTTTTGTCAAAATGGTCCAAAGACTTCAACAGCTCAAAGGAGACAATAATATCTCGTGCCCTCTAGACATCCTCTATAGATACCAATCTCCTTTGGCTGATACTCAGCGAGGTTTTCTGTTTCTTTTGTCTTAACAAAAACATTAACCTTGAAGGGAGAGCCAAAAGAAAGGGAAAGAATAACTACAATATTTTCCCTATACAAAAATCCCCGAACACACTGAGGAAATTAATATTTGGAGCTGAATTTTCAAGCTGTTCTGCCCATGTATGACTGTACATAGCTCATATACATGCCCTATTTGCATATGCAAATTAGCAGCTCAAAGGCAGATATCACTATTTAACCAGCGGCAGTGTTTGTGCCGGTATGGAAACCTGCAATTATGAAAAAATTAATGATCAACTGATACACACAAAACTTCTGTCTCTCAGACAAAGTCGTATAGGTGGACATTTTCACTTCAAAAGTTCTAAGTTCAGCATTGCTGTATCTTTCAAGCTTTGTTTTTTTGCTGTTGAATATCTTCTAGAGTTCTGCACTGCGCAGCAAAAATCCATTTATGCTGCACTGCACAAAAGCAAATACTTCACATAAATGACTAGTTTACAATAGCATGCACAACAAAGCAGAACAAAGTGACCTCAGTCCTTCACATACAAGTGCCTTCCTTCTTTTTATAAAATATTACAATTTTTTTTCTATGGGTAATTTCAGAGTACTTTATCTGTAACATGCCCTTGGTTGTTTGTCTGTAAGCTCTTATGGAGATGAACATCTGTTCCCAGGGATATTTGTACAGAGAAAACATGGGAATTCAATATTTTATCCAGACACAAATTCACAACATGGAGTTACTGCCAGTGGCATCAAGACTTTGGAGAAGATGGAGATTCATATGCACAAGGACCCTCTTATTGAGGTTTCTGGTGGTCTGAAGCCCTTAGCACCGATTTCAATATTGTCAATTAACAGGAAAGCATTTAGAACACAGTTGGAAGGAAGTTTGAATTATCAGTGTCAGTATAGAATTAAACCACAATAAAATAAGCATAATCGAAGCCAAGTAAGAATTATCCAAGCCAGAGATGAGTTAAGGTGTTGCACCTTAACTAACTGTGAAAGAGGATGATAGACTGAATCTCTGAACTAGCTCAGTTCCTTCTGCTACACAGGCTGAGTGATGGAAACTACTTAGCAGTTCCTCTGCAGCATGTGTAAAGCATCTCTACTCAATGCAATGAATCTTCAAGCAAGAATTTGTAGGCTCAGTCCTGCCAAGAGGACACAGTTACAGCCTAATTGCTCTGTGATGGAGTCTGCCTTGGGGATGCTGGTCCCTACACATGGGCCCTGGGCAGCAAAGGAACTGCTCAGGGAAATGGTTTGTGCTGCTTTTCCCAGACCAGGAGCTGGGTGAAGTAGACCAGACCATGACATGAGCAACACAGCATGCAAATAACCACCAGCTTCTGGGCAGATGTGGTAGCTGGAGGCAGCAAAAAGCTGCTAAAATTTATGCTCAGTGGTTGTTTCATCCCCTGAGCACCCTGGTTTATGGAAGGAGGAAAATGAGACTAGAAATTCATGTGCAGGAGGCCTGAGGTACCCAGAGCTGTTTTAAGCATAAAACCTGGAGTAGTTTGAATTCTGTTATGTGTCCGTTATTAAAGAAGTTTATGGTCAAAAGAAGTCCTTTGAAACTTTTTCTCAGAAAGCTCTACTTCTAAGTGAAAGGATTTATATATATAGGTAATACATAGCTACATAGTTATCATAACTTAATAATGTTAATAAGCGCACGGAACACATGAATGAGATTTGACTAACTCTCTTGTTTTGATTATCTGGTCATAAATGTGCAAGTGACAGCAGAAAAGAAGGAAACAAAGGAAAAGTGGCGGCCCTCCGACCAGATGCAACACATGGAATTTGATTCTGATACATTCCACCCTTTTTCCATGTGCATTCCATGGATTGCAAGTGGCAATGATTAATAACAAGTCTCGCACTTAGATAAGGTTGAGGAGATTTTAATGTTTATTCCTAAGTAATGAAAAAGGATCAACAGATTTTTTTTTGCCACTCTGAAGTCTGATTAGGTCCATTGTGCACAACTGCCAAGAGCTCAGGATGCAAAGGGGCCCCCAAGCAGGACACCTGAGAGTCCCGTTGAGTGCCAGGGATCAGAAATGAAAGGTTTCCCCCTCTTTCTTCCCTTTTCTACTACTCAACATGTTTTTGAGCTTTCTTGCAGACATCAAACCTCACAGGAAACATCAGTGTGAACATTTGTATGAAAGGCTAATAAGGCATTGTTTTTATATGTCAGTTAGTAATTTCCTATAGAAAATAGAAGTAGGAGGAATGTTTCAAATCTACGAACAAGTTTTCAATATTAATAATATAGATATAATATGCTTAAGCATTTCTCTTAGCTTTTGCCAACAGAAATAGAATCTAGGTTTCAGGCAAGTAGTATAAGTCATCTTAAAATTGAGGAAAATTAGTGGTTTTTCATATAATGATATTAATACTTGCCTGCTAGTATTTTTTTTGTACACAGAAATTGATATGAATAATCTGAACACGTGCAGGAGTCATGCACCATTCAGCTATGGACCTGATAATATATAACAAACAGCAAGCCCAAAGAGACTGACTGAACTCAAAGAACCTCTTCATGGTAACAAATGTTTGCAGGATTTCTCCTGTGTTAACAGAGCAAAGCTGAGGCAGCTCATCTTGGTAATGAATGTTGTGTTTAAGGATGTGGAAGAATAGCCACCAGACAGAGACCATTGAACTCATTCTGTGAGTAACACATTCTGGAAGGGACTTAGGTCTTCTGAGGTGAAATCTGAGTGCATAAAAACACCACACTGTATTAATGCTTAACTGTAATCAGCTAGAGACATAGCACATACTCAGTTTACTGGGACATTCCACTTTAAGTGCATGTTAAACTAATATTGACTTTTCCACTAAACCAAAATCTCTGTTATTTGTGCCCAGAAGACTGCAAAAACAATAGATGTAGGAAGTAGAAGAATTAATCTTCCTGACCTTTTCTTTTTCTATGCCTTTGGGAATAAGTCTTTTTTTTGTCTGTCTAATGGGGAATATGAGCTACTCACTTGCAATGATTCTTAAATTATGTAGAAGTGCTTTACTGTGTTATTTTTTCTTTCTTTCTTTTGCATTCTCCACATTCAATAAACTCCACAGAGTATTATTAATAACATCTTGAAAATGTTATCTTTTTACCTGTATCCACTCTCTGACAGAATCTTCCCCTGGGGTCCATCCATTCTCAGGGTAATTTAGCCGGGACCTTTCTGAAGACCAGATAGCACTGTACTGGGAGGAGACAGTGATTTGATCAGAGTGAATTTCTCCTGACTCCATACCTAGTGGTTCCATGCACTGGAAATCTGAGAAAAAATAAATTGCCATCATTATTATGGTCAGCTTTTTGATTTAGACTATGAATAATAAGAACATTTCTCTGCTTTGAATATGAATATCTAAAGAATTTATTTTTATGTGACTTTGAATACTTAAGCAACGTTAAGTGAGGCAGTGTTGGGCTTATGGTGTCATTCTTAATACTGCCATTCGAGTTGCCATGGCAATTCCTGCAACAATAATGCTATACAAATATTTTTAGCCCAGTATTGTGGCCATTTCAGTACAGGACAATAGAATTGTCTATCCTAGGCTAGCACAGACACACCTTTGGCTTCATACAATATATAGAGCAACGTATGTTCACCTCAAAATTATGTATAAACCCAGAAAAGACAAATTAGACAGCTTTATGAAATAATTTGATTTTAAAACTATTTACTTCAGTACAAAAATATAAAATGCTTAAAATATTATTAAAATTTTAGCCATTCTCTTTGGACTCTGGACACTGGAATTATATAGATCAGCAAAATTTGAATTCAGGCCACAAAATTATTGATCTAAGGAAATTACCACCTCTTCTGTAACATGGTGTACTGCAAATGAGTTGATCATCTCCATTCAATCTCTTTGTTGACACAAAAAGTACCTAGCTAATTTAGAATCAATTGACTTCTTAATCACTATAGTGAGTTCAAAGGTTGATAGGGCAGAGTGACTCAATTCTTCTCTCAGTCTTTAAAAATAAAGGCTCCAACCCCCACTAAGACAAGAGAAACCACTAGCTTCCCACAGCTCCTCATACCCAGGTGCTCCTGGGTCTTCATGTCAGAAGTTTACCAACCCCAGTACAAGGGCAGGAGAAAAAACCCCATGTGCCTATGCTTTTGTTCAAGGACTTCACACCATAGAAATATAAGTCATTCCTTTATTAGAATTTAAGCTAAAATAACTGTGTGAAATGGAGTTTGATGTATGTTGGATATATGCTCCTTTTTATTGCACCTTCTCTGGATCTGATGTTTCTCTAATAGGGGCGGGTGCTAAGCTGAAATTTTCAACAACCATGAGTTGGAAAAATGAGCTTTGGGTTTTCAGTGCAAATCAAAGTACTGTTAAAAAAAAAGCTTATATTTTTTATCAGGGGTCCAAAAATTTACATTCAGATATGTTATCAGGGTATTTTAGAGGAACTGTAGTTGTGGCTTCACATAACTGAAGCATATCAGCAATTCCTGTGGAATAGGGCCCTGTCCCCCAGTTCTGTGCTGCTTCAGCGTATTAGGTACATGGTGAACTACTGAAGCTGAACTACATCAGGGTAAGACTCGAAGGAAAAGAACTTCTGCTTGAAATCTGAAGGAGAGCCATAAGCCACTGCAAAGAATGAAAAACCTGATAGGTGGGAGTAATATCAAAATACCTAAAAAGTGTCTAGTTTGATCTAGACATGTTGGTTTTCCTGTAGTCTACTGAGAGGGACAAGTAACTCCTGGGGACATCTCACATGTCTGAGATAAGTAGGTTGGGCTGTCTTCTGGAGGTGACCAGACAACACAAAGAGTAAGGGTGGCTGAAATTAAATGAGAGAATTCACTTCTCTGTCTAAGTCTGCAGCATATAAAATTCTTCCTCTTGTCATCCAAAAGAGTTTTCATACACACTAACTTCTGTTCTGTTTAAGAGCTGAAGGCAGCTTGGCATAGCAGATATTATTAATTCTGACTTCAGTGTGATGTTGCATCTACAGCCTAGGGAAGGTGACTGTGGAGGAGCTGGACATGGGGACACAAGTTGCTTGTGCTAGTTATGAAGAGAGAGGAGCAGCACCTACATAAGGAGAAACCAAACTGGCTGAAGGTACAATGCCTCCCATCCACAGAGCCTGTGTGTCCCCCATTCCCTCTTCCTGCCTACGTGTGTGTAAGAAAGCTGTTAGAAAGGCAGGGAGCGGAGCAGAGACTGGGAGTTACAGTTAAATTTTCAGTTTGCTCATTTTTCTTTTGTCCCTTTTTTGATTAAACAAGTACATCAAATCTGTGTGAATCTGCCTGAAACTCAGTAAGACCCAGAAAGGAGAGGGAGTTTGATATAAAGTGTGTGTTTTATCAAATTGAGGAAAGCAATGAAATCTGCAAGGACATGGTGTAACACAGCATGTTATTTTCCTGTTTCCCTCACTTCATTTCATTCTCTGTCCAAAGGGTAAGCATGAAAACGAGTCAACTGAGAAAAAAGTATGAGACAGAGAACAAAGCTTAGATAGCTTATGAAATGGTTTAACAAGAACACATATATTATATGGGTTCTTTTTATTCAAGAAATCGATCATCAAAGCTTATTCCATGTAATAAAAGAAGGCTTTGGATAGTGCATTCATTGTTCATGTTTCATTGTTTTAATGCAAGTGTTCAATTGCTCTGCATTCCTGAGTTTCCTTGGTCAGCACAGTTTTTCACAATAATTATCCCAACTTCCTGGCAATACAGTGGAATAAAACTGTAAGGAGAATTCTGCTTCTTGCCCTTCTTTTCAAAGGGCAGCTGTTGTTAAAAAAAAAAAAAAAGAAAAAAAGGAAAACAGAACCAATCCTTCTCTACCATCTTATTTATTTAACATTTCTTTAAAGCCTCAGGCAACACCTGGTGTGCAAGAAGACATAACAGAGACTATTTTCCAAGAATCTCTGCAGGATAGATAAATACTGACCTTCTGAGACACTGCTCTGTGACACACTGTAGTTTGCAGAGAAGCCCTCCTTTGCTATTGCACTGTCAGTGTAAAATACCATGGACAGAATCCCTGTTGAAGACCGGACACGTCCTGGGTTGTTCTGCCCACAATAACGCCCGATGTGTGGGCCAACTGCAAAGAAACAGCACACAATAGTAAACTGCCAGTGCTGCTGTAACAATAGGTGCCACTACAATATCCTCCCAAAGACAGCAGGAAACGGTGAACCTCTGTAACAATTCAAAATAACAATGCCATCAATAATTTAGAGATGAACAATAAATTGTTTATCCTACCCTAGCAATCGTACTTCTAAAATGCTCCACATAGCACTCCATGAACCTCTGAAAATGTACAGAACCAGGATTTTAAAAAGTGTCCTTCAAAGTGTGCAGGCAGGGCAGTGATGCACAAAATTACACATACAAAGCACCACAAGTATTTTCCAAAGTGTGATTGAAGCACCAATTTATGACAAGAGCAACTTGTCATAAATGGCCTGATTTGCCAACCCAGTACACAAGATGCTGATGTGAGGAGTTCAAACAGTGCCTTCTGGGTTTTATGCTCTATACTGCAGATGATCTGTTAATCTCATCTCCAACTTTGAAAAACATTTTTTACTCATATTGAGGCTATGACCAATGACTCTTCATCCCCCTTTATTTAGGCTTTCAGACTCCCATAGTTCTTTTGCCCATACGGTCAATATTAGAGAATATTGCAAAAGAATTTGAGAGTTAAATCTTAATCCTTTTAAAAGAGCAAGAATTTCTTAAGTATATCTGCATGTCACAGAATACACACACATACACAGTGACATGATCTCTCTTCATGTTAATACTGTATAAACCCGATTTTGATATTTTTCAGCATTTCCTGTGCAGTGAGATAACCTTTTTCCTTAATTAGGCTACTCAATTCACAACCAACATATGTGGCCTTCTAGGGCTTGAGCATTCCCTACAGATAGGTCCCTAGGCTGCGGAATGGTGGTACATCTGTGCTTACAAACAATAAGAAAAGATAATGCTAAAACCCACCCATGGAGTCAATCATGAAAACAATCATGAGGCGTCATTTTAATGCTTACACCACTGGCTTTCCAGGCTTAAATTAACACCTTGTCATTTCTCTAGGAAGTCCATTACACTTTCAGTTTAAAATATAAAATGTTTAGATATCCTAATTATTCACAGTTCAAAGAAAATCTACAGCTAACATAATTTTCCAGTCATTTATTGGCATTTTCCAACAAGTAAAACAGTTCCAGCTTGGAATAAGTTTATTATGTAAGCTACACATTTCTGTAAGGCCCTAGAGTTGCCAGAAAGAGGGAGCTCAGATGTTACAGCTCTTACTGCCAGCATGTACTTTTCTATCCATATTCTGGCCACAGTTAGTCTTCAGTTGCTTTGGCAATCCCATGGCATTTGAAATACCTGCCAATTTAGACTTTTTCCACTAAGGTTGTTCAATGCAGCATTGATAGAATGAAACATCCTATAGAGGACATAAGTTGAGTTCTTCCTCATCCTAGAAACCATTAAAGCTTCATGGGTTTATTTTTTGGAGAGAGAAATTTGTCTTAGACTGTTACCATCAGCAGCTTTTTAAAAACACAAAATAATGTCCCCACATTCCAGTTGCTGGTTTTTGGTTTTGTATTTGTTTTTGTTTTCTTTTGCATTTTCTGTGTGCAAACAGCTCTGATCCTGCTCTTTCTCGGAATGGCTTTCAAGATTATAGCTGCTGATGGTGGTCTAAACTGCAAGAAAACGAGGATAAGGCTACCATGTTATGGTACTCTGAGCCTCCCTCCTCCCATTTCCTGTAGGGAAGCCTCTTTGAAATGACAAACAGAAGAGAACTTTGTTTAAAGCAGACAGGCTTTAAGATTCCCCATGACTCACTGGTTTATAATTTTTAAGACATATTTAGTGATTATGCATTTGAGTCTTCAACAGATTGGCCCTGCTATCACAGTATTCCCTTTTCTAGCTATGTGGATGCAAGTGCCAAAAATGTGCACAATATGACACAAAGAGGTATTGAATTTTTTTGCACAACATGTAAACCTCAGCCTGCTGAGCTAATATGATATTGATCTGAGCACAACTGGATGAAATAGAGATTCTCCTTCTTCCATAAATAGCTAACACAAAGTTTCCCCCTTCTATTTTTTTCCATTCAAGTCTTGAAAACTTTTGAATGATAATAAATGATCAAATATTTTGTGTATTGCAACATCAAATAAATGCTGCGCAGGAAACCCATCTGAGGAGTCATTCAGGGGGTGAGACTGCTGTCTCTTTAGGTAAACTGTGCCACTGTTTTTTTTTTACCATCTTCCTTAGGAAACGAGATGGAATTTCATAATAGACTGTAGAGTTCCAGATGGGAATTTTAGGGCAGAAGGTGCTGAAAAGTCATCAGGCCAGCCTCTAACTGTGGACCATCATGTTGCTATGACAGCATCCCTCAGGAAAGGCTGCTCCAAATGTGAGTCACTTGGATTATGTCCTCACTCAGGAATACTTCTACACTACCTGCAGAACAAAGGCATTTCAGTGAGCCAGCTACCTCAACTGATTGCCCAGGCTGCAGCAATTTCTGAGACCTTGGCTCCTCTTTCCATTGGCACAGTATTATACAGTGGAAAACTGAGTAATTTTCTGGTTAAAAGATGGAGGGACAACTAAGAAACCTATTTTGCGTGCATTTCCCAAAATGCAGGATCTAATTCTATAGCTTGAATAAAACTTTGATTATTCTTAATAAGTATTTTTGAATGTTTACAGATTGGAGTGCAGAATACATAGAAAGTGGCTGGTGGTTCAAGACTAAACAGAAACCTAATCCTTACTGATTTCTTTTCTTTACCACTATTTGCCCTTCTGCACAAAGAATATTGATATGAGGAAATTCTGAGACTTACTGAAATACACTTTTATCCATCTAGTTGAAATGTTTGCTTTTGGAATTAGGTTAAGAACCACCCCACCCCCCAAAAAAACAAACCAGAAGCAAGGAAAAAAGGTATATCAAACTTGTAAAATATTAAAACAAATGTTATGTTAACTAGCCAGGTATTTGATTTTAAAGCTGTTTTTTATAAGTACGCAGGTATGTTGTGGACAGTACTTTCATATCACTATGATTTTTACTGAAAAAATATTTGTGCACAATTTAGGATGCTGAAGAAGAAACAACTGAAAAATTAATTTCATCCTCAGATTCCAGTAGTCAACTACATTGAGCTTGTGTATGCTTTTAGATCGTAATGGCTTCTCACAAGAGTGTAGAAAGCAACCACAACAGGAGAAACACACTCAGATTAATAGCAACCTTCATTTGCACTGATGTTAATGACTGCAGTAAAGCATTCTGCTTTGCTCTGTAATTCAGTGGAAGCTCTTGTGGTATTGACTGAAGCAGCAATGCTTAGGCTGTGGTTGTCAAACCATACATAAACTTCTTTAAATTACGTTTGAGCTCTAGTAGACAGGCTATAGAGCTTCAAAGAGAGCTGCATGATGAATATGTGCAATTCATCACTGAAGCTAGTCCTCGTTTTGAGTGGGCTATTTTTCTTCAAAGTCATCAATGGAGTGTTCTCAGCAGACGCTGGCTGAGATATATCTGTGCCTTGGGCAAAGATATTTTTGGTATCTAGTTTATTCATGCAAAATCATATCTTTCTATTCTGAGATCTACTCACTCTCCTGCTCTAAATCCACCTGTTATGTCTTTCAAACCATGGTCCCTTTTCTGTACAATATTGGCAACATGCACCTGTAGTTCTCAGATATTCTTCAACAGGGTTTTTTCACGAAACAAAATGCCACGTTTGAGGCATTCCTGAATGCCTGCCATTCCCTTCTTGAAACAGCAAAACACTTACACCACTGTTTAACTTCAGTCCTGTAAGTGTCCTTGGTGAATTCCTTTTGAAGTCAATCTAACTTCAAAGATAAGCACGTATTTTATAGAATCAAATAGCAAATACTCAGCACTTGCCAGCTTCAATCCACTGAAAGGACAGCCAGGTAGGCTGAGGACTCCATGATTGTGACAGAGCATTTCAGGATTAACGTCTTTTTGAATGACTGTTACAGTTGCTGTCAAATTCTCTAACAGAAAATTGTTTTCCATCAGTGAAATGGAAATTACATAGAAGTAAAATGTAAATGGAAGCTTACTGATTTTGACATATCCTTTTAAACATCATTGTGAAAATTTGTTTAAAAGAACATTTCTCTTCTTTATTTTTTGCTTTTTTGGGGGAGAAGGAAAGAAAAAAGAATCACAACTATATAAAACAGCAAAATTATTTCCTGCTGATCTCCAGTGACTGTAGCTTATCAAATTCTACAGTGAAAACACTTTCCACTTATGTTGGGTTTCATCTCTCTAACTTAGGCATCTAAAGTTTACATCTGGCTTAGGGATTCATAGCTTCTAGTAGAGTCAATGAGACAAGAATCTCCAAGGTCCATTAACTGTGCCCTAAAGTAGATGTTGAGACAGGTCAGAGTGGGATGCTGTTCCCTGCTGGGAACAGAGGGACTCACTGTGCCTGGCTCAAATCCTGATACCTGTTTCCCAGAGATGCATGTTCAGGGGGCTGTCCATCTAATTCTGCTCTGGTTGAGACCACAATTATTTTCCAAAAAACTGTTCTCTCTCTCCTATTACAATACTGCCATCATCCCAGGAAACCACAGCTGTGTTACTGTGGAGCAGGGATGTGAACTGAAGGATATGTATTTTTTCCACGTATTTAAAAAATCCTTCAGTCACACTTATATCAATGCAACAGCAGTTTTAACACAACTGGGCATGCGAGCAGCAATGCATTTCAACAAAGCAAAATAACTTCCTTTTCTGTGGGTATATCACTAAACAGAGCAGGCCAGGGGACACCCTCTGGACCAGCAGCCAGGGACTGTTCCTGGGACCAGACTGAGAGTCTGACACAGCTTGCCCCTATGGGGCTCTTCCCTCTGAAACTGGCAGGTCATGTCCAGCTTGCCTGTTGAGAATGATCCCTGGGTTTCACTGTCGTCCGCATCATGCTTAGGAATTTCTTGGGAAAGTGCAAATTGATGTGCGCTAAAACTGTGTGAGGGAGTACACCAGCAAAGTAAAAATGCACACAACCATGTCCATGTTTCAGCTAATAGTGTAGAATATTTTTGCACAGACTAAAGGGAAATGGACAAATGGCTCAAAGACTCACCCTGGGTGAGTCTCCCTTCATCAAAGGGAACCATACTGTCTAATTTACCACTGTGTAGAAATTTACTTTTTCCATGTGGATGCAAATTAGACTTTTTTCCCCCAGATTCTCTCTCTCTCTCTCTATTCTCCTGTATCCAGACATTCTCTATCTTCAGTTCATGGCCAGGTTGTACCAGTGGTTTCCTGTGCCAGCTTTGCTCTTTAGTTGAAATCGTTCTCCCTCCCAGGGATTCATCCTGTGATGCATTTATAGAAAAGCAATCACATTCCATCTTTCTTTGTGGTGTAAAGTTAAACAAGAGAGACTGACTGCTGGCTGAGGATCCTCCTACATTTTCCTACAACTGCTGCAACCTTCAACAGTTTGTATCTAAGAAAGCATGTTTCAGCCTACAAATTCTGTTGAATATTTACAAGTAAACATGCAAGTACCCTTAGTAGATGTCAGGATTATTTTGGGCGTAGAGAGTTTGTGAGACAGATTGTGGAAGGCTGATAATGTCGGTTGATAATTGGTCTTCAGTATGGCTCAGCCACTTTCTTGAACCAAGAAATTACTGCTTTGAAACCCTCTACACTGACAGTAATGCATTTCTTTTTGGTTATATTACATGTAAATTGATTTACTGGATCATCTTTTCAAATATCAGTTTAAATGCAAGCTCTACAGGACAGATTTGGTCTATATACAAATAAACCTATTATTAAATGTTCCAGACATCATTATTGTACTGTTAAAATATTGTTTTCCTAATTGAGGCATTAAATACTAAATAGTCTTTTAGCTACTGTTATAGGTCTTTCTTCACTCTTTATTGAAATGGATTGAAAAGAGCCATGATAAACCCATTAAGCATAAAATAAAAAAGCACAAATACATGTTAAAAGACACATATTTCCTGCAGCATCAATGGAAGTTTTAAGCAAAATTATATCAGGGATTTATTTAGGAAAACAGGCAAATTCAAAGTGTTATTAAAATACATTCCTTAAGTTATATGTTTTCATTTAAATCAAATATTAATGTAGGATTAGCAGTTTGTAGAAACCACCACTGCCACTCATAAAACAAACAAAAAGCTCTATTAATATGGGTTATCATGAGTGAAAAACTGAAATAGTTGCAATTAGTGCTCAACACAAACAACATAAATCTTCAGTCACTGAATTTTGCTACAAATTAAAAATTAAGAAGAAAAAAGACAGCCTCAAGATGCTTCTCTTTATTAGCTTATGCCAAGCATATAAACAGTGAAAAAGGCATCACTAATAATCAGCTTTACATAGCTGTTTCCACAGCTCATACAGGCATTTGGGCACCCTAAAGCTTGGGCATTTAGCTTGAACAATCCCTTTTAGGCTGGAGCTGCAGCCTTTGGCTCTGGGTCCTTGGAGAACTGGTATATGGCTGCCCTGCCTAGGGGAGATTTAAAACTTGCAAACCCAAGATTGTACATGAAAAACAGAGAAATCATGCAGCTATTTCATTTGTCAGACTCAGTGTAAAACAGGGATATGGAGTTGGGCAGAAGGTGAAATGAGGGCTCTCTGGCTCTATAGGGTTAGCTAATATCTAGCTATGCACTTAGTGAATGTGCGCAAGGTCAACTGCGGTCAACAACTAAGTGGAAAATTACTGAGATGGCAGAGATGTTGCAGAAGGGTACCCAACACACCCACCCTGACACATGAGGCCATCTAATCAGAGATTATAAATTAACAAATTAAGATAAAACCTTTGGACTTGCTTAAACTGCTGGAAGAGAGAGCACTATAATGGAGGAACCCTGCAGTGCCCAGTCACTGAAGCCACCTGAATGAATAACTCAGTGACTGTTTACTGACCTTGGTAATTGTTTAGTCACTATGATTTCAACTGCATGGACACCACATTTTCTCTGGCAAAGAAATTCTCTGCTTTGACAGCTGGTCTGTAACGCAGTTCCTCTGCAAGTCAGAGGGTCAATACCCAAAGTCCAGTTTCTACAATCTGTTGGAAATGTCTGGACTATACTTATGGGTTAGCTGTGAAAATTTGGGGACTCATTATAAGACTTCACATTTAATTTATTTTAGTGTAGGAGGTTTATCACATATTACCACTGAACACAGAGGTTTCTGCTAAGCCAACTGTTAAAATTGAACATATTTCATTTAAAAAAATCATTCATACTATGATATGCTTTAGTGAATGAATTTACAGAGCATTTTCTCCATTTCTTTTTAATTCAACTCACTTCACATAAATCAAGCAAAGATCTCTCTAGCATGACAGTTTAAAAAATGGGAATATGCTTTCTGTAGGCCACTCCATGGTAATGGTTATGCATATTAAAGTCCATTTTTCTCTTACCATCAGGGAATCCATCCCAGATTTCCAATCGGTCATAGCGACAGAATGCTCCCCCTGGAGTATTTGAATCAGGTTCTAGCTCAAAGCTTTCAAATTCCAGTATAATCTCTGACATCTTTGGTGCAAAGATAATATAAGTGCATTCAAGGCTATTGGGATATTTTTCAGGGAATCCAGGGGACTTTATCACTCCACTTGAAGAAGTAAAGTTTCTGGAACATTCAGGTCCTGTAGGAGAAGGAGAAAAATCAACTGGGTTAACACTGTGCTACTAAGCAAAGCAGTTAGCTGGAAAACAAATTAGGTTGTATTGTCTCTCCAGCAGCAAAGGTGGCTTTTCAATGAAACACCTCATTTTAATCGCTGCATTAATCATTCAGCCAGCTTGTTCCTATTATTGATAGTCAGTCATTTAAAGCCCAATTCGCATATACTGTCTGATCTTCAATTTTCAATTTGTATGGAACAATATGAAAACTTGTACCAGCTCTAGAAAAAATTATGACAAATACAAAGTCATGTGGGAACAATGAAAGTGTAAGCTGCAGAAATCTCAACAGAGCCCTAGAGAAATAATTATAGCCCCTTCAAGCTCAAATCTTTAAATCTTATGGCTGACAGGCTTTTATTGGTGAAATAGAATTTTTTACAAAAGCGGGTGAGTGAATTCAGTAGAGGGAGTACTGGTTTCAGATTCCTGGAGCACTGACTCAGTAACTCTGCCAGATGTGACCTATGCCTCCTTGACAAACTAAATGTGAAAGGTAATTCGTACATGTACTGAGGGTGAGTGACTCATTCTGAGTGGTGTTGACACAGGTGCACCAGTAAAATGTTGCTGTTAGTGTGGCAATGATAAACTGTGTGATTACAGGCAGTGTTGCTACAAGTCACCTAATGTCAATGTTGACACACCAGCTTTCCCTGATGTTCCCACCATGGCATAATGGGATGCTCCAAACAGTGCTCTTGGTGGAGCAGGAAAGTGGCAGTAAAGATGTAAGGGTATAAAAGGCCAGGTCACTGAATTTGCCTTTGTGAATACAGGGGACAAACTGGAATCCCTCTCTTGTTGACGAATCTAATTTCTCCTTTATTTAGGTCCCTCAGGAATCCTCTCTGTGGATCTCACACCTGCAGGTGTGCTCAGAAATCAGCTGCAGGCACTGCCCACTCATCTTCCCACAAGGTCAGCATAGGTACTCCCCTCTGCCTTTTGACACTCCAGTTTTAATGGGGTGATTTACAGGACTTGGGGCATTGATGGATATCAGCTGGCCTGGGGAGTTTGAGAAGGATGACTCAAATGAAGGTCCTCAGACACAGAGGAGAGGAAGGACACAGAGAGCAGAGCAGGGCTGCAACAGGCAGGTCTGTGCTGGAGGATGACGTGTGTAAGGCTCCAGTCTGGATGAGGATGCCCAGCATCCTTAGAGACGGTAGTCATGAGCCTTAGAGGATTTCCAGTGCCTAACACAGATCATTGAAGGAAAACAGTCTGGCTTGTTGCATATATGAATACTCTTATTTCACTATAGAAAATGTTTTCATTGTGAATGTGCCAAACATATTACCCCCCACAGATCTGGCCACCTCCCAGCTAAATTCAGCATGCAAGAGAGAGGTCTGAATGAATTTACTCAGTTCAGGTATTCTTGCCCTTCAAGAGACACTGAGAGGAAATTCTTGAACTATCACATCAATATTCAGAACACTTCATGGCATATTTTGGAAGATGTGGATATTGATGCTCACGTAACCTGACCCATTCTAATTTGGGAAATTGCATTTTGCCTGTAATTAAATCACCCCCTTACATATAAGTCAAATATTCCTCTTCTCTCCCTGTCATTCCCTTGTCTCCTTGTCATGTAGGGGAGGGTTATATTCTGGTTGTTGCTCCTCACTCCCACCAGTAGCTGCTGTTTCAGGATAAAATAGCTTTGCTATGCCATTCATAGTATAAAGTGCTCTGTACTCCTCTTGGAATCCAATAAAAGATGCAATATAAAATGTAAGCCAGGATCATTATTGCTTTATTAAATACAGCCAGATCCTGGCTCCAAGTGTGCGCAATCGTCAGGCTCCTTACACTCACACATGGTATCTTGATGCCAGCTTGCTTTATTTTAAACATGTTCAAGTCAATCTGGTGGAAGAAACAGAAACTGTTTGCAGGGGAAAACTATCTCAGTAAAACGCCCTCCAAAGATTTTGACCCTTTATTGACACTGTGAAACAGCTGCAGGAATTGTATCAATACTGAGGCTATGAGGAACTCCATGGGGCAACACGCATGGAAAATTGGTAGAAAAGGTTCCAGCAGATATACCAAAAGTAGACACTTCTGAGGTGGAGAAAATACATGTGTACATGTGTATGAAACAAAGGAAGACACAAGAACTGAAAGAAAGACAGAGAGGAGGCAACAGAGAGAGCAAAGAAAAAGAGATGACATTGGGGATAATTTAATCTCCTATCTGTGGGTGTCACACTGAGACAAAAATTCATTTGCCTTCTTGGTTGACACTTTTTTTTCTTTCAGTTTACACCATAAATTTAGTTGACTAAAGTTAGGAATGTTGAATGTGAACTGTGTAGATCCTTTTCTAGTGAATACGTCACTCATCCACCCTAAAATAGGATGTCTGCGCAAGCCAAAATGATGAACATTCATGTGGGCTAAGTGTTGGGCAAAATGTGGTTCATGTTTAATCCTGACTACAACTTCTTCAGTGTCTCTCTGGCCACAGAGCTGAGTGACAAGTAAAGAGTAATGGGCAAAAATATACTGTGTGCTGGAATGAAGCTCAGCCTTCAGCTCAGCACTGCAGGACCTTGGGCTTGAGATCATTCTTCCCATACCTGGGAAATGCTGAGGAAGTTGTGAATATGCTAAACCAGACATACTTGTCTGGTGTAAGCAGCTGAGCTTCACCAGTGCAAAGGGTGAACCACTTTATGTGGCACAGATATTAAAATGCAAAACTGGTATAGGGTATATGCATTTTTTCAGAAGTTAAATAGGGCCGTGTTCCCGCAGCATTGATAATTTGTATCCTTTGTGTACACGTGGCATTTTCTAACATTGCATGGTTACAACTGTCCTGCCTTAATATACAGTTTATGTGGAATGAACTGGAGTTAAAGTTGCTCTGGGAGCCATAATTTTGAGTGTCGTGACTTCCATGTGTGTAAAATCACATTCATAATGCCATCTTAACATGGTAAATGTGTATCTTTGAGACATGTAAATGACCGCACAAAGAAATAAACACAATGTTCCTGTCAGAGTTCTGAGTTGTCATTACACTGTTAGAAAATAAATAAAATCTTTTTCTTGAAAGGGTTCAGTTACTAAAATAGATTGTTTCACAGATCATTCTTTCACTTCTTATGCTTCAGCCTGGCTCTTTATGAAAGATGGTACTGCATACATAAGCACTGAGAAACGTCAGAACACATTTTCAAGAGCTTGGGCTCCTAAGGACATCAAAATAAATAAGAGATATTTTTTCAGGAAAGCTTGGTGTCATTTGGATGCTGAATTCTTTTAAAAAATGTGACCCTGAAGGTCAGCAAAAGAATTTCTGGGAGTCAAGAGTGGATTTACAGACAGGGAAGATGGTGAACAAGAGGTCTGTGGCCCCAATTAGCACTGTGCAGAGCAGCAATAGCAATAGAAAAGCGACTTCACTACGGCGCTTCTCCTCATTAGCAGTACAGCTGCCACCAAGAGTATGTGCCGAACACAGCTGAAAATCTGGCTCTGGTTTAGGTGCATAAAAGGGACTTGGACTGGCTCTGAAAATAGGGCACTGACTGGGAGTGTTGTGCATTGGAAATTTTAAGTTTTGAGCTGCTTTTGTGAATATGATTCACAAATATTGATGTTGAAGTCAATTTTTTTCTAGAAAATGAATGTTATTGTCTTTTTTATATATTATGAGTTTTGGTCCTGTATTCTCCAGGAATGGAATATATGAATTATTAATCTCCATCCAGCTATAGGGAAGATGTATGCCAAAAAAAGTGACCTTACAGCCCTTCTAGCTATTGACTCGGGAAGAGTGTTATAAAAGAGGGAGGTCTCTATGTCTGATTAGTCCTGCACTCTCTGTTTCTCTGAGCTTTCTCTATGCGACATGAAGCTAATTGTGCTAACTGGCACTAACTCCTGGCATGAGCATCCAGCAGGTCATGCCTGTGATCAGTGTGAGCTGCTTCTCTCCTCTACCTCCCAAACATGATTTGTGAAAGCAGCATCAACATCATCTGCTGCCCATGTGTACTTGTGTCCTTTCCGAGCCCACAGCCATCTCTTGGGACTGCAGAGCAAAACACTAACCAAAATAAGCCAGGGCCTCAGAAGGTTGCAGTGCTGCTGAGGCAGTAACATTGTAAATCATACAGTAATTATTATTTAAAAAAAAAAAAAGGAAAGTAATAAAGCTAATGGTTTTAAGATGGTTGAAACAAACAGCTGACGAAAACTACCATATTTCATGCAGAGGAGTCAACCCCCAGACACAGCTGACCCACTGGATTCATGATGATTTACACCCACTGAATATACATCCTACCTTGGAATGACTAGGGTAGTTTTTCTCTAGTAGTTTTTCTCTAGTAATTCCAAGGTAGATTTTCTCTTTCAAGCTTTTTCATGCATTTTCCCCATTCCAAAGAATTATGATGAACTTTCTGATGCAAGTAAAAATCACAGGTTATGAACTATGTAACAATTAATCGTTTCTCACCTCTTTTGAAGACTTCATAACGGATAGAAAATCCTGCTCCATGTGTCTCATAGTCAGAAACAAATTTAATAAAAAGATATGGTCCTGAAGACACTAAAGGAGGGGGAGCAATTTTTCCACAGTACTTTCCCCATAAGCGTCCTTCGGCATTATCTCCATCAATCACTTCAACATAATCGTACCTGGTAGATAAATGGAAGGAAGAAACTTTTAACTTCCAGGAAAGAAGGAGACCTAATTAATTTAGAAACCATAACACAACATAGATAATCAAGAAAAATGCTAGCTTGCTTGGAAAATGCATTATGCTGAAAGATGTAAGCAAAATGAAATAATTAAAATGGACTACATTATGTCTGTAGACATCATCTGGCAACATGGAACTATTAGGAAGAATGGTGTCCATTATGCTTGCAGACAATGTCAGCTAAAGTAACCAATTAACAAAAAAAAAAAAAAAA